>VZRS01014634.1:0-165948 GCA_013398055.1 Ifrita kowaldi | reverse complement strand
CTTATCACAGCCGCGGCTCACGCATAATGAGAGCGGCGCGGCGAAGGAGGGCAGAGGATGCGCGCATTGGCTGATGGCGCGGGGGGGCCGCACCGTCGGGCAGTGGCTTCGTTGCTCGCCGTCGTCTCGAGATCGTTGCGGGTCCCTTCCGGCACCCCTGGGGCGGCTCCCGTAGGGGTCCGTGTGCTGGACATCCACTTCCAGGGTTGGATTTCCCATGCCTTGTCCCCCTACGACTGCAGGGAATCGCCAGCTGGGGACCAGGCACTGGGGGCATCATGGTGTTGGGGGTATCTCAGTCATTTTTTTTCTCCTCCTTATCCCCCAAATACTTGGATAGCAAAGTCTCCAGGAAGACTTTATTGTGGTCTTTCAGTACCTAAAGGGGGATTATAAAAAAGGTGGGGACAAACCTTTTAGCACAGTCAAGGGATAATGATTTTAAACTGACAGAGGGCAGGGTTAGATTAGATATTAGGGAGAATTTTGCTACAATGAGGGTGATAGAACACTGGCTTAGGTTGCCCAGAGAAGGTCTGGATGGCCTATCCTTGGAAACATTCAAGGCCAGGGTGGATGGGGCTTGGAGCAACCTGGTCTAGTGAAAGGTGTCCCCGCCCATGGCAGGGGGCTGGACTATATGACCTTATTAAAGCTTGGTCCCGTCCAACCCAAACTATTCTGTGATACTGCGATTTGCCTGTTCTTTTGACGAGTTGGCTTTTCAATCAGCTGCACCTTCTGTCGTGCTGTATTTTCTGAAATCACTGCCTGTAAAAGTTCCTGGTGAGATTTGCTGTGGTTCACACTATGGGAGTAACACACAGAAACCGAACCAAACACAACAGGTCCTGAAAGGCAAACTAAGAGCATCTGTCTGAGGAGATCCTTCCTGCAACACCATTAGCTGTGGGACCCTCCTTTCCAGGACAAGATTGCTCCAGCGTTCTCCAGGGATGGGGATTTTGCACATTCCATGGAAGTGCTTTAGCCGGTATTCTCCCAGCAATCATGTAACTTACAGCTCCAATGCATTTGGGCAGCTTTTCTATCATGTTTTTATTAAAAGATGCATAAATTTTTGTACAGAATTTGCTGCTTTCAGAGCACTTTTGCTTTGAGTGGACAGTGAGGTTTTGCTGTAACCTCTTTATTTTATTTTTAAATTTTCCCCCAAACAAGAGGAGAATCTTTTCACTATGAAGAGGCTTAATTTTGTGTGTCAGAAGTAACAACATTATCCTGACTTATTCATGTATTAACTTTACATCAATTCCTGAACTGTTACACAAAAGCAAACTGCTTCCATCACACTGGCTGTGGTGTGAGTATCTTGTAAAATAATCTGAAACTACAAGCTGGAGTTCACAAACTAATTAAACCAAGCAGATTGAAGAAGAGAAATAAGACCCTGAGAGGTGTGACTTCTCTAAAAGATGCTCAGTGGGTTAACACAGAGCTTGGGCCACCCAAATCTCCATCAGCACCAGTGTCACTCGTCCCCATTCTCCCCAGGACCAGGTGTTTGCAAAGTAGATTTCGGGATGACACAAGGAGAACTTTTGTACTTCTGCTACAGAGTCAACAGCAAACAATTCCACCATTTGTCTGCTGTGAGGTAAAATAGGTGGCACTGCTGGGCTCTGTGGTGTGAAGGGTGATCCCAAACCAAGCAGAGATGGAGGTGCCAAGCCGTGGCAGGAGGAAGGAGGAATTGCTTTCCAGTTTCCCTCTGTGTGCTGGCAAAGCTCTGCCTGCTGCCCCAGATGGGTAATTGTGAAGAGAATTAAAGAGGACAGTTCCAGGCAATGCATGAATCACAGCTGTGGGCAGCAATCGTTCCACGGGTGCCTCTCCTGCACCCAGGTTTACTCAGCTCTGCACTTGGTGTTTTGTACAATTCTGAATAGAAAATCTGCTGTTTCCACACACTGATTGCTCCACTGCACGTTCCTACACCCATGAGCCAACAGGGAAACCCTTCAGATGGAATAATTCTCCTTGTTCCTTACACCCACCAGCACCAGCCAGGATAACATCAACAAAATGTCACAGAAAGTTTGGTTTAAGCTTTTAATATATGTCAGCTGTAGCTTGTAAAAGCTGGATTGGCTTTTTAAGAAAAATAGCCCCAAGATAGGTTTTACTGTAATTGTATCTTCAACAGTTGGATGTCAGGAGTTTTCTCCCTAGGAACGGCAAATGGCTAAGTGATCAGAAAAAGTATCCATGCAAAGGTAGGTCAGGAGGAGGGCCGGGCTCTCCCTGGAACAGGGAGTGTGGGTGAGAGAGGTTTCGACCAGTGGGTTGGGAACCAATTGTGGCTCCATCCTCCAGACTGAGCCACTGCCTCCAGCAGGAGCCCACACCGCTGCTTGGCAGGACACACGTCTCCTCCATTCCTGCTGCCATCTCAAGAGCAGGGCTCCAGCTTGGCTCAGCACTTGCTCTTGGCTCCTGGAATTTGCTTAACATGCCCCACTGCAGCAGTTGTGGCAGGAGCATGTGTGCTGTGGCCACGGTTGGGGGCATAGGGCAAGAAATGTTTTGAAGAAAGAGAGTTGGAAAGGAATGGGTACAACCAGAAATGCACAGCTGGGTTTTCTCTGTGCCCTGGGATCAGAGCAGTGGCTGTCTTGCTGGCTGGTTAATCAATAACTAATTGGGCTGCATCAGTACAGTCTCCATATCCCGTTTCTTGATGATTATTGATTACACAGATGGCACTGGGAAGGTGCAGCTCCTGACAAGAGGTCACAGTAGCACGTAGTGGAGCACTGCTGAGATGGGCCTGGAGAGTGCCCAGCTCTGCAAAATGGCCTTTTTAAAGCAGGGCAGAAAGCAGAGAACCCAGCAGGCCTTCAAGGCAAGATGATAGTTGCCCGGAGAAGCTGTGGATTTCCCAGTCCTGGAAGTGTTCAAGGCCAGGTTGGATGGGGTTTGGAGCAACCTGGTCTAGCAGAAGATGTCCCTGCCTATAGCAGGGGGTTGGAACAAGATGATCTTTAATGTCCTTTCCAATCCAAACTGTTCTGTGATCCTGTGATCATAACCACAGTGAGGAGAGAGGAAGGGTGAGGTCTGTTGGCTCACCTCACCAGCATCCCCTCTGAGTGACTCTTCCCAGGCCATGTGTCCTATAGATGCAGCCATGTGCTTTCCAGCATTTTCTTGGAGTTTGACATAAGGCAGCAGTTTCCACTGCTGCTCCAGTCCTGTCGGGATGCTGAGTTTCACCTTGTTGCTTTCTCTCTTCCCAATCAGAAAATCTGTATGTCCTTTCAGCAAATGTTATTTTTCTGACACTGAAGAGGCCATTTCTGAAATGCTCTTTCTTCTGAAAGATGAAGGCTTCACACACAGCTCTTCAGAGATCTGCAGGAACAAGCCTTGATGGGGTGATAAACAGGAGCAGGTACCCAAAATCAAGTTAGTGTGCTCTTGGTCCCAATCCAGATAGGACGCAGTTTTCCTGACATGGTTAAAGTTCTGTTTTGAGAAAAGTAATTCACCATTTCATGATGTTAATCAAGTGCATGATCATGGGAAAATGAGGCATTCTAGAGCGTGCAACCCTGGAGTGCTCTGCTGTACAGTGACCTGGCCAGAGAGGAGGTGACCAGCCACCACCACCACCTTTTTGGGAACATACAGCACCCAGAACTCTGAGATGCAGGGCGTTGGTGTGAGACTTCTGCATTCCTCGACCATCCAAATGTATCTATAATGGGATTTTGTCCTTATTGCAATACTCTGAGATGTTCCTCAGTCACGGAACTGTCTCAGCCCTCTCCCCCTTGCAGGGCCCCAGGAAGAGAAGTCCTGCACTTCTTTATTCCACTTTTTCCCACCCTAGGAAATCCTTATTGCTGTCTTCTCCCCTCACCTCTGCCACACATGTCCTGTGCAGTGCATCCTGTGCTGTTCCAGAGCACACAGAAGCTGAGGATCACCAATGGATAAATCTTGTGTGTCTGTCAACAGCCTTCTCTCCACCCCTGCACACATCTGCTGGACTTGTCTTAATGTCACAATAGTGAAGTAAGAGCTGGGAGAAAGGCATGAGGACATTTGGGATTTTGTCCTGAAAAACACATGTGCTTTAACCCATAGAGGCGCAGCTTGCAGTGAGTGTTCTTGGACCAGGACTGCTGGACTAGCAGGCAGTGGCCATCCCAGCTGCCAACAGCCAAATGGTGGGACTGGGACACCCTGGGGGAAACAAGCCGCAGGTACCATCACTGAGACTCAAAACAGCTCAGGCACTGGCAAGGCAAGTGCCCAGGGCTTTATGCAACCCCTCTGCACCCAAGTCCAAGTGCCACATAATGCCTTAGAGCCCTCAGCTGTGGCTTCGTAACCCCACCACTGACCAGGGACATCCCAGGGACATCCTAGGGACATCCGAGGGACATCTGAGGGATATCGTTGCTTCTCACAGTGTCCCGCTGCGTTGTCCTGGGCATGCTCCCACCAGGGCCATGGGCAGCACCGCTGTACAGATGTAAGAGGAGATCTTGTTTCTCTTAACCTGAAACCATTTCCTTTCCCCCATTGCCCTCCCTCCTCTTGCTCCCTAATTCATCCCTGGGGTTTTAATATCTATTTCTCCAAGTGCCACGAACCAAATTTACTGCTCGCATAACTGCACTGACTTCAATGGAGAAGAGCATTTAGGGTGCTCCAAGGAGGTGTAAGTAGGAGTGATGTGATAGAATTGAGTAAAGGAAAATATAGTCTGACTGTCAAGAAGAGTTTCCTACCAGTGAAATCTATAGACTGTGGAAGTTTCCCATGGGAATGAGCAGAAACCAAGTTGCTGAAGTCATTTTAAACCAGCACAAGAGAATAGGAAATCAGCCCAGTGACTGGCCAGGAGAGATGACATAATGCTACTTCTCCCTCTCTAATTTCTGTGGCTGCATTGCTTTGTCCATGAAATTATTTTAACACAACTGGATTTCTCCTTGTTTTGGGTGATGCAATGGCCCTTGCTGCTTTGGAGAAGTTTCAATTCCTCTGCTAAATTCTGCCCTGGATTAAAGCAATACCCACTGTAGCCCCCATTAGTCCTCCTCTTATTTCTACTGCTTGCAAACCCTTTCTGGGGTCTTCTCAGGCTTCTTCCCTGACTTACCTGAGCCTCTGGCTCCAGTCCTGTACTTATTGAGCTGTATAGAATGGACCAGCCATTGGGAACAGTGGGAGGGCTCATCCAGGCCAACAATGCCATGTGGAGCTATGGAAGGTACCAGCCATGGAGCTGTAACTCACTGGCAAGCAGGAGAGCCCACAGATGGAAATCTTCCTGCCTTCAGGGACCCTTCAGGTAGATTCCTCGTAGATAATTTTCTGGAAAATCATCAAGGAAAGATTTTCATCACTATATATCTTCATCATTATATCTTTTCATCATTCTACATTTTCATCATAAAAGAATGATTTTCATCAAGGCATGTAGGGAAACCCTGCTTTCCCTGGTGACCTCTGGCTCTGGTAACTCCTGCCTGCCTAATTTGGGCTCCGTGGATAAAACCAGAGCTGCAGATGCAGTGGCCGTGCCCTGCTACCACTCAGTGGCTTTGGCAACCCCTTGCCCACAGAACTTCCTAATGTATTTATGAATGACTTAACATTTGCTCACTGTCTCAGCATTAGCAAAGCTCTAGTGCAAGCAGCCTCCTACCTCGCACAGTTCCCAGATAATTACAGATTAGAACCGGCTAATTTTTATTTTTGTAAAGCTGTCAGAGATCCATGTTTGTTATTATTGTCTCCTAGGTTGCCAGTTGCATAAATACATATGTAAAACCCCCTTTGATCTCTAAGTATAATGACACAGATTTATCAAATGTTTGCCTTTTTCTGTCTCTTTGAAAAGGCTGATTTATGGAGTGCAGTCCCTACCTCCCTTCCTCTCTTGAAATATGAAGTGTTCGTGATCAGCCAAGGTAATATTTAATATCCTGCCAAGAATCCTTTGCACTTCCTAACAAATGAACTACAACCTAACCAAATGGTTCACATCTGTTTAGCCTCTTCTTTTTAACTAAACAAATTAGCATCAGAATACCTGGGCGGAACACAAAGTCTCCTTCTAGATGACAGAACACAGACAATTATTAGCAAGGGGAGTAACTGTACTGAAAGGAGCAGGCATGGACATAGCAGATGTTTTCACATCTCCTGTAGTGTCCATGAATGACCCGCACCACAGTGGACACACTGCCACAGCCTTTTGAAGCGGGTGGGAAATCCATTCAGAGTTGCCTTCTGAATGAAATTAAAGGCACAAGCCCCAGTGAGTTAAGTGCTTTATTTAAACCACTTCCAGCAAAGACAGGTTTTGCTGGGGGGTGGTTTCCCCCATAAATGGCTAAAATAAAGAACATCACCCCACTCCTCCCCATCCACAGGCTCAGGATTCTCAGGAGGGAACAGCCTGCTCTGGTTTTATTTCTGTTCTCACTAGTGCTTTCTCATCCCAAGAGCATCAAGCCACCCAGCCTCATTACCCTTCCTCTCCGGGAAATATGGTGTGATGGGTTATTTGGGGTTTAGGAGAATCACAAGGCACGAATGAACATCTGCAAAGTATACGTGGGATTATTACAGCCTCCTACAGTCTGCACATGGGCAATTACAAGCTCACACCCCTCCAACCACATGGTGCCTTTCAAGCACCCTTATTCCCACCGGGGTCCCAAACACCTTTTAATCAGAAGTTCAGGAGAGGCTCTGGGGCGGAGGTGGGACAGGACAGGGTGAGATGGGCTCTTCACTGAGCACTCATTTAATTGGATTCCTCACCGGAGGAGGTAGCCAAAGGAAACACGTTTTATTAGGGCTAACACTTAGCTTTTATTGTAAATGGTTTGAAAAAGAAAACATTCTAAAGCTTCACAGAGATACTGCTATTAATACATCATCCAAATAACAAGTGATTAAAAGCAACAACAGCTACTATGAAAATGTGGCTTTGCAGCACTGGACCACATGGGATGCAGCTGGGAAAATCGTTATGAACACACCAGCGGGGTGCAATTATAAATAAAAACAGCTCTGCAAAGGCTACAAAAGCAGCAATAATCAGTCCGGTCTGTGGTTTAGTAAGGGCTACAGACATTACGGAAGATGCTATTTATTACCAAAGCCAGGGACACCGCTGGATGGAGGGATGCAACTTCGGGAGAAGTCAACAGAGGGAGTTCCCGCCACCGCGGCCAACCGAGACTCGGCCCGCACATCTCGGCAGCGGCGCGGAGCAATCCCTGTCCCTCTGGCCGTCTGTCCAGTACGGCCTTCCTGCAGTCCCCACTGAAAGAAAGGCATACAAGCGGCGGGCGGCGCTGGACAGTCTCCAGAGCTCTGAGCTGTGCAGTCCGACAGCGTCTCTGGCATGGTCATGGCTCCAGAGACAGACGTTACCAAGGCTCAGGTCTGCAGGTACCTCGTTCAGCTGCACTTCTTCCAGCCTGGGGGCTCATCTCACCCACGGGCACCTCCCAAACACCCCCACGGAGCAACCCCTGCAGGAAGACCAGCGATGCTGCTCCCGGCAGGAGCGTGGGATGCAGTGCTGGGTGACTCCTGGGGACCAGACCTGCTGGGCAGCAGTTACACCACAGAGGATGGACCCCCTCCCAGCCCAAAACAGAAGCGTTTGTCATCTATTGGCAGCCCCGGAGGCACAGCCTGGCCTGGCCAAGGTCCATGGGGTCCAGGGTAGGCACAGACCTACACCCTGTGCAGAGCTCTGAGTAGCACAGTGAAGAGAAAGCATGGGAACATCTGGCTGCAGATGGTTGCGCTACACTCTTCCCAATGCTCATTTTTGAAGTGAGGACGGTTAATCAGCTTCACTCCCAACATATTGACAGCTCCTGTCAGTCCTTGCTCTCGTTGAAAGCCAAGCGCAATGTAAAAACCGGGCCAGAGCAATCAGATGAGGTAGAAGAGATCTAAATAATATTAGTCTCTGCTGCTGGGTGACAACGTGGCCCCAGCCATCCTGCTTCCCCCTGGCATGCCTGAGTTTCCCTTGGGTCCTGCTGGGAGTGGTTCAGTGCAGGGATGGCCTTGGCCGCTCTGCAGCACAAATATCCATCCAAACCTTGGAATTAAGCTGATAAACTCACGCTGTTCCCTCTGTTCCCCTCCCAGGTCTGGATGCCATCCAGCAGCTCCCCTGGAAGCACTGCGGAAATGCCTTAATTAGCTTGTTTGCATCTCTGTTTCAACTTTGATACAGTGTCTCCTCTCCATGGCCAAAAATTTAAAAAAATAAAAAAAATGCCAAACATCTCCTGGCCTTTCTCAGCAGCAAAAATCTTGATCTTTCTCCTTGGTTAAAACACCAAAAGATGGGTCTCTGGGCCAGACACTTCTTTGGAAATGAGCTTTGAGTGCCATGTGTCCAATCCTGTGCCAGAAGGAGCTCAGTGCCGGAGCTCATCCTGCCAGGCTAGGGGATCCCCTGGCACCATGGTCTGGTCTCTGTGCACCCTATCTGCAGGTATGACTCTTTCCCTCTTCCCTCTACTTGCTTTTTGGGTGAGGAAGATGGGCAAGATGTCCCCAGTGGTCCCAGTTAGGGACAGTTTGGTCAGTGCAGGAGATCAGATCCCTGCTGTTTCCAATCACCCAGGGCAATTCCCCAAAGTCGGTGTTTCCCTTGAAGAACAGAGTCCAGCTACAGCCGCAGTTTTGAGGGGCACAGGCAATGTGTGTTACAGCACGTATTCCATGAAAAAAATGTATGAAAGGGAATCTCTAATTACAATAGAAACTGTCACAAAGGGGAGCAGGGGGCAGAAAGGACCATGGGATGCATCTGGGACAGCAAAAGCAGGGGAAAAACCTCAACCACCAAACAGCCCCAGTCCTGGGGGCTGCCCACACTTTGGAGACACAAGGAAACCTCCCTTTGGGTACCTCACTCACTCAGTGGGCAAGACGGAGTTAGGTGTTCTAGAAAAATGGGAATACAGGCATGAATTTAGAGCTGTTTCAGCACTAGTGGTGAGGGCCAGGCACCCTCCTTTCTAGCACCCTTTTTTAAGTCCTTGTGCTCTCCCGAAGTACATGGGCCATGGCAGCAGCTCCTCACCACCTCCCCAGTACAGTCCATGCCCACCACACGCAAAGCATCTCTTAGGAAGGGTCAGCAATGCTCAAACAAGCATTTGAGAGCCACGACCTTTCAGGCACTGGGAGAAACACCCAGCACCTTTCCAGAATGGTTTAATGCGCCAACCTGAGCCCGCTGCCAAGTTGTCAGTTCTTGCTCCAAGGCCTTGGGGTGCCAGAACTGGTTAGGAACGGTACGAAAACATCTCCACATTGTGGGAAAACAGCTCGTTTTGCCAACCCTGTTCTGTGAAACAGATGAACTGTACTTTTTTGAAATACTGGAAAGTAGCCCAAGGTGCTGACCTAGGCTGGAAAATCTTCAGTGCAAACAGGTAAAGTCTGGAAGTAGAAAAGCAGAGGTGATGGAGGATGGTGCCAGACTCTTCAGTGGAGCCCAGTGACAGCATAAGGAGCAGTGGCCATTAGCTAAAACACAAGAAGTTCCACTTCAATATGAAAAAGAACTTATTTCCACGGAGGGTGGCAGAACACTGGAACAGCTTCCCAGGCAGGGTGTGGAGTCTCCCTCTCTGGAGACATTCCAAACCCACCTGGACATGTTTCTGTGTCACCTGCTCTGGGTGACCCTGCCTTGGCAGGGCATTGGATGAGATGATCCCCAGGGGTCCCTTCCAACCCCAGCTATTCTGGGATTCTTCTTGATCATCTGGAACAGAAGGGCTCGAAGGCAGCTCTGAAGCTCACTAGACCTCCTGTTGGAGCCTTAGAAGCCTGCAGCACTTTTATTTCAGAGGGAACTAAAAACCATCGTGGGAATCACCCAGAAGGGTACAGTCTGAGGGAACTTATGGAGGAGGGTCATCACCGATGACACTTCTGAACTCGCACCCAGGTGTGACCTTTAACTCCAAACTAACCCCACGCTGTTTGGGAGATGATGAACATTAGAACCAGACTCTGACTTATCTTGGGCGAGGCCAAGTGCTGGACACGTACCCCTGGAGGTCAAGCCCTGCCCTGCAGCACTGACCTTGCCATGACAGGAAGAAGAAATTGCAGCACCAAGAGGCAAGTAACTGACTCAAGGTCCCACAGGCAGCTCAAGTGGCATCCTGCATCCCATGAGCCCTCACCAGGACTGGCTCTTTGCCTGGTTAAGAAATTCCATTGGGGACAGCCTGCAATGGAGCACCTAGAATTACCACCTCCAGCAGAGCTGCTTGTAGGAAATAGTGCTGATTATCTGTTTTAATAGGAAAGTGTTCTGTAGACACCCTGCATTTCCAAGGAAGAGGGAATATCTAATCACCTCTGGAGAGCAACCAGGACAACATGCTTTCTATCTGTAATGACAATGATTTCTAACAGTATCACTGTTTCCATTCCTACTCTCCTGGGACTGTCAGAACTGAAAAGGACGTGTGTTTTGTGTAAGCCTTGAAATGCTGTGGCCTGGCTGGGTGGGAAATGCTGCTGGAGCCAGGAGAGTGTGAATGTGTGACTCTGCTGGGGCAGATTATATCAGAGATTGATCCAGGAAGTGAGAAAAAAAAAGCCCAGTGGGGGAAATGAGAAGGAAAACGCTGTGAGCACACGGATTGGGTTTCTTCTCTCATGCTGGAACAAAGAGCAGAGCGCTTTGTTCCACCAACTGCCTGCTGTGCTGGGATGCCTGCTGTGCTGGCATGCCTCTCTGGCAGGGGTACCAGGATGCCTGCCCTGCTGGGGTACCACACACAGCTCATACAAGACCTGGGGCTCCTTGTGAACCTGAGAGCTCAAGGCAACTCCCAGTTACGTAGCCCAGTTCCCCACACCACCCTGAGAGGCCAGATCCGTGATCTGCTGAATGTCAGGGCAAAGGAGAGGGGAGGGGAGACCCCAGCCTCCCTGCAACTCTTCAAAGCCTTACCCAGCGCTCACCCTGCCAGGCTGTTTAGAACAATGACATGGGCTGACAGAGACATTTCCCTCCTCCAACAAGAAGTATTTCCATCCCTATTTTACAGCTGGTGCATTTCTTCTACGGAGATCTGGAAAGAATGAAGATCTCCTGAGCCTTAGGACTACTCTTTCATCCACAAAACCACACAAAAGGTTTAAAGTCCAAATAGACAAAACCTGGCTTCATCTTCTTGAGTCACTGGTTCAGATTCCTCCATGAGCTTCAGTCCAGGCTTCTGGTGGTGCAGAGCTGCCTCCTGTGACAGCAACACTGAGATGGGACCCTCTCAGCTACCAGCAGACCCAGGGCTAGGAGGAACACAGCACACCACTGCTATTTTTTTCACTACCACATAAAGAGCAGGTATTCCATGGCTGGGGTTTGGAACAATATGGTCTTTAAGGCTCCTTTCAACCCAAACCATTCTGTGATTCTGCAGGGCCAGTTCATGGGGAGCTCCTGAGTAACCAGGATAAAGAGTGACAACCAACCATATTCAAGTTATCCAAATGGGATAAGGAAAAAACAACATTGCAATTCCATGCAGGAACTGCTGTTCCAGGTTCAAGGAGCCCTCAAAGCCCGACGTTTGCACAGCCCAGCACAGAGATGCAGAAAGCCCGGGTTTATCTCCTGTGCAAACCCATCCCAACAAGACACCTCATGCACCTCACCTGCCTTTCCCTGCAGCAGTATCAGCAGTGCTGGAGGGGGGAATGGCTGGCATTAGTCCTCCCTGGAGGGTCACAGGGACCACAAACATCCTTGGGTTACGGCAGACAGTTCAGGATTTTTAATTTTCCATAGTGGCACCAGCAATATTGAAAACCAGACCTGAGAGCACCTACTGCAATATCTGCCTGCCACCAAGTCTTCAGTTTGGGAAGATGTCTATTTTCAAAGCACATGCAACAGCAAAATTTCCTAAAGGCAGTAAAATGGCAGCAGATTATTTCATCCACACCTGACACATGGCCAACGTGCAGCAGAGCAGAAAACACCTTCTAGGTAAAGAAAGCATTTCTTTTTAAATAAGAAATTTAAATAAGGTATAATCTTACATTTAAATCCCAGATCCACTGATTCTAAAGCCATGCTTTCCCTCAAGGCCAGACCCACTGGGTGTGGAAATGTTGTGCAACCTAGTGACCTGCATTTTGCAGACATTCAGTGATGATTATAAAGCTCCCATCCAGCCCTAAACCCCATGAATGTTACACATTTTGGCCCAAGAAATGAAGCTGACTCTCTTCAGAACACAACCACAGGCATGTCCTTGAGACCTTTAATCAGAATGGAATTCCTCAGCAGCACCCAGGAATTGCAGGCCATCTGAAGCCTGGCTCCATAATGACTTAGGAGAAACCCACAACCCTCCTGCCTCAGCACCACTTTCTGCCTCTGGGAGGAAAATCTGTGGTTTTTTGTGAGCCATCTACTCTTTTCAGGTTCGCCTCCCACCTAAAGGTTGACCAAATTCTTTGGTTTCGCACAAACCCTTTCCACTCACATGCAATTTATTTTCAGTGTGCTGCTTGCACAATAAATCAGCATTTCACAAGCTGTCCTTGCTCTTGCAGTGGTCAAAAACATTGCTGCTGTGAGAAGTGCCCCAAAACTATCAAATACTTTTGCAATTAACTGAACCCGACCAAAGTGTCAACAAGAAGTGAGTAGTTTACAACAGATTTGGAGCACTCAACTCTTTTTGGACAGTATGCACTTTATTGCAGAGAAGACTGGATGCATTTTTAAAACAAATTCAGGAGTTGCACAGTTTCTATGTGGTTCCACAAAGCGTCACCCACAGTAACTTGAGCACAGTGGAGTCTGTCAGACAGTGAGGGAGCTCCATCTTGTCACCTGCAATCACTCATGTCACCAAATCTTGCAGCCAATTATTTAAGAGCCATGGAAACAGGTGGCCCTGCTCCTGCGAGCACCTCTGCCAGAAAACAAGAGGTTAAACCGTGTCACTCCTGATTTACACCAGCATAACTGAGACCAGGAGCTAGGCCTGGATCATGAGAGCAGCCAGGGAAGGTTTTATGTCAGCGTGATACACCTCTGGTGGCAGATTTGTGATGTTTCCTTATTTGAGATCAAGCTCGAGACAGTGTCTTCCTTTTCAGGTATTGCTGTATCTTTGGATCAGTGCTCATCCTGCTGCCCAGTCCCTCTCCACATGGGAAAGAAATCTTGGCATGAAAACACATCAAGTCTTAACAGGCACTACCACAATAAACTATCACTGTCTGCTCCCGATGCTGCTGTGTTTGGGAGCACCCCAGCAAGTCACAGCCAGCTCCAGGCAGGATGAGGGTGAGCCACAGCTGAGCAGCAGGATCGCAAGCATGTTAGACTGTGACCAGAAATGTTCTTCAGCGTATCAGTTAACAGGGATAATGCACTTTCCTCAGGAGACCATCCACAATAATTGCTTTGGAGAGACACTGGCTGCATCAGCAAGTGAACATTATGTTAGATTAAAATCCCCAGCCCTTTTTCTGCAAAATGTGTTTCCTTACGTATTAATCACCCCCAAGGTGAAACCTTTTTGAGCCACCACCCACACTGTGACATTAAAACACAGCTCAAGCTTTTGATGCCAGTCCAGAGCTTGTCTAAGGATGCCGAGACTGAATGGGCTGGCACAAGACACATTAACATGGAAAAGCCTTACAACCACCTGACTCTGGGATATGCTTCTCACCTCCTCCACAATTCACAGCCTCTCTGCCATAAACAGTAATGGTGATTTTTACCAACTGAAGATCTGACACACAGGGCTCCAACACTAATGATGTAAAATCACACAGGAGTCAGAAGTTCCCTGTGATGGAAATACAGTAGAATGGCTCAGTGTGTCCAAGGGATACGCTACAGGAGAGCTGTTTAAATGCTTGTGTGTGTTGTGCTGAAAGAGAGTTTTCTTCGCTCCTTTAGCACTGTGCCAGGCGTATGAGAGCTAAAAATCTACTGAGGTGAATGGAAACCTTGGGAAGAGCAGCTGATTGAAAAAAGCCCCCAAAACAGAGGGCTTTGGTGTAATACCAGTACAGGCATGGCACAGATTGAGAGAAGAAGAGTTCACCCTCTTGTGTGCCCAAAGCTTAAATTAAAGGAAAGGGTGCTTGGGGAGAAGGGTGAGAAATCATTCATTGGTCACTTCCTGATGGCTTCACCACGGCTGCCAGTGCTCACAGTGGCACGTGTGCACATGCGACTTCCTAACTTAACTACCTCAACTACCCGTGAGAAAAGAGACCATGACTCACAGGGACTTTGGAAGGCCATCCCAAAGTGATGTGCTTCTGGCATAGGCTAAATCATAATCTGTGATGAGTTAAGGGGCCTAAGGCCCTGAATGCTTTAAGCTCTCCTGACTATTCCCTTTCAAAAGAAAATAGAAAATTATCACATGAAGTGGTCGCTAGGCACAAATGATTCCTCTTAAAACAGACTCCCACAGGATTCCCCCTTGCAATTACTAAAATATACTACCTGATGTGTCACAAGGATGACAGGTATTGACATTTAAGGCAATCTAATTTCCATAGCCCTCTCACAACTTCTCCCCGGTAGATCGCCTTTGTCTTCCTTCTCCAAGACCGATTTCTTGCAGGTGAACATGACAAGCAGCAGCATCGGCAAGTGCCACAGACTGCAGAAGAAGAGCTTCCTGGAGCTGCTGCGGTCGGCATCCCTGTAGAACCGAAAGCCGAGGTAGGAGATGTAGAGGTTGATAGGGAGTGAAATGACGGGGAAAGTCCACGTGGTGATGTCGAGGACAGGAGCCACCGTTGAGAGTCCAATTAAGGCCAAGCAGTGACGCAGAGCCACCCGCCTGCACAGCCCCGGGTGAGTGACAGACATCATACAGTATCCTCCTCGGGAGTAATCTTCCCGCAGACCCCAGCTCAGGGCATTGAAGTGAGGGAACTGCCAGGAATAGAGGATCCCTCCTAACAGTAATGCACCTGCAGTGGGAGAGAGAGTGTTAGAATGTCCCTGCAGGAAGTGCCACACACAGACCTCAGCTGTCATGCCCTGTTTGCAGGAGGGCAGTGCTACTCACCTGTGACACCAGTGACACCGCACACTGGTGACACTGCTCTGTACAGGGACAGGGCAGCCCTGTAAGATAAGAAACCTCTAGTTTTCATGGCATTCACACGGGGTTGGAGCACGGTGGTTTGTCTGGTTTTGGAGCACCTAATTTGAAAAGCATTTCAGCAAGTCGCTTCCTTCTAATGAACTACTGCTAATTGGTTCCTGCACCAACTGTCTCTACCTGAGGGAATGTTGGTGGGAATGAAGCAAAACTGGACAAGAGGCTGTTTTCCTGGGAGCCTCTAGATTCTACTCTCAGGTTCCTGATTTGGTGTGTCCAGAGAAGAAAAAAGCCAGTGGGCAGAGCAGTGTTGCATTGACCAGACACAGGGAGCCTGGCTCAGTAACAGAGGAAAAGGAGGACAAGCTGCTGCTCCTGAGACCTGGGGAAACACCACACCCGGGTAGGCTGAAGCAAGGCCAAGCCCTCTGTCTGCCCACTGCATGATGGAGGGAGGGAACTGCTCCCAGTATGGGACAAGCTCCATCACGGACCTGGGCAGGGGGCAGAACCACCAGAAGCTGTTAATGAACTAACAGGAGACAGAGAACTTACTTCTTCAAACCAATTGCAGAAACTTCTAACCAGTTTGATCAAGTAACTCTAGTCACACCAATTAACTACATTTACATTTAAAAAGGAGCTATGGAAGCACCACATTTCTACAGCTCTTCCTGGGACACAGTACAGGGTTTATTGAAGCAGAAGCAGCTCATGTGCTAATTTCAGTGAGCCTCCAGGAGGCCCTCAGACCAAACTCCCTTCACTAATTTTATCTGAAGACACAAAAAATCCTCCAAGGCTGTTGCAATGTTATGAGCATTCCTGGGTTTTCCTTTTGTTTCCCCAGCTCCCAAACCCTCTGCTCTTGCATCAACGCTTTCTTTGTATCTCCCTGCCTCCATGAGCTCATTCTCTACAGAAACTTCTTCTCCAACTGGAGCCATGCATCCAGCATTTTCTTAATGACCTGAGAGAAACAGCAACACTTATCTGCAAACAGGTTAACATATTTAAATTCTTCCCCAAACACTCAATTCTTCCCCAGCAACTCCGACAAAGCCCAAATCACTGTGTCCTCTGAACAGCTTCATGGTTCAGATCTCCTCTCCATCTATTCCTTGAAGCTGTGTATGCCCAGTTCTTGTCTCTAACAGCACAACTCCCACTAGTGCTGTCATGCAACTAATAATAATCTCAGTTTGCAAAATTGCCTTTTTTTCCTGTACCTTATCGCCAGTGAAGGAACTCTCCATTAGACTTCATGCAGGTTTCCAGTAGCTTATAAATCCAGTAGTGGTGTAAAAGACCCATCTCATTGCTCTTTTGAACGAGTAACAAATACTTCTTGAGGTGAGTGTGCACCTCTGGAAGTTGATTACCTGAAGCACAGAGATAGACACACATACCTTGGGTGTGCAGCTTTCAGAACAACATTGTCTGCCATGAATTCCAGGTGATTTCATGGAATCACAGAAGGGTTTGGAAGGGACCTCATAGATTATCTCATTCCATTCAAGATGCAGGGGCACCTTCTATTAGACCAGGTTGCTTCAAGTCCCGTCCAACCTGGTCTTGGACATTTCCAGGGATGGGGCAGCCACAGCTGCTCTGGGCACTCTGTGCCAGGGCCTCACCACCCTCACAGGGAAGGATTTCTTCCTCACATCTAATCTAAACCTACCCTCTGTCAGTGTGAAGCCATTCCCCCTTGTGACTCCAGATTCTTGTAAATAGTCTCTCTCCATGTTTCTTTTAGGCCCCTTCTGGTACTGGAAGGCCACAATTAGGTCACTCCATTTCCTGGTCTATGGCCCAAAATGCTTCAAATCCAGCTATTCAGTCCTTCTAAATTTGATTTTTTGGATGTGGATGTTAGCACCTTTTCTCAATTGGAACCTTTTAAGACAGTTGAAAATTATGTACCCCAAAATTACCAATAATTTCAGAATATCATGGCCAGAAAAGTCATTTTGACCCTAACAGAACAGTATTTGATTCAGTTCTCCTGAAACCTGAGGGAGCAGCTCTGCTGAAATAAACCAAAATTAAACTTACTGAAGGAGCAGTTCTCCCTACACCAGGAGAAACAACGGGGAAATGTTCTTGCCATAAGTCACTTTTTAGCTTTTTCGTATTCTTATAAAACACATTAACGGAGGCAAGATCCTGAATTGTGCTGCACCTAAGAGAGCAGTATTTTTCAAGTATCACATCTGAAGTGCTTTAGAGACACTTGCTTGTCATTGTCAGAACTTAGGTAAAGGTAAGCTACAATTATCCATCAGCTGAGGACACCTAAGCAGATGAAGCCAGGGCCTAAGACATGGAGCACAGGCTGTCCCTGCTTCTCACAGCTCCAGACCTATGTCCGCATCCCTGTGTTTCAGCTCTAACACAGGTTTTGCTTATTCAGTTGTTCAAATGTTGTGTGCAGCCAAGCTCAAAACACACCCTAAACCTCAAACACACAAAGCCCTTTAACAGTTCCCTAACTATGACACCATTAAAAAAAAGTCATCTGGAGAAACTTTTAAAGACAAACAGACCAACTAAAATACTTGAGGCTGAATTCCCATTTACAAAGCTCTGGTTTTTACATGCAAGCCTTTGGAATTTAATTACTTTGATTACATTACAACCATTGAGATAATTGAAATTTTACAGAGAAGCTGAACAGTGAAACTATTTAATAGCCCATTATAAGGACTTCAACTGACCCAATCTTTTTGTTCGGTTCCCATGTGCTGGGACATCCTGTAATTTCCTCGGCCCAGGCGGAGATTGTCGGGTTGTCAGACATTTTTAAGTGTCACGTAAGACTGATGACTTGCAAAGCATGGCACATAGTACAGTACAGTTCAGCATCAAATGAGCTCACAGTAGGAATCCTGTCAAGCCCAGAGCAGACACTGTAATACTCATTAATTGCTAGATGAATGTTAACTATGTCATAATTAAGTCACAAGTGTTTTTAAGCAATATTACAGGGAGATGAACTCTGGAGACTAATCTGGTTCCAAACAGAGCTGAGTCTACTCTACGGCCTCTGTGCCATTCCCAACAGTTTGGGAACTCAACTTAATCACTGCAAATCTCCCTTTTCTCTACAGAGTTTATAATTAAGTGAACATCAGACAAGGTTGTTCCCAACTGGAACATGTGGACCTGGAGCAGGGTTCACAAAAGCAAAGCCGGTTGCCGGAGCAGACTCATTGCTTGGGCAGCGTGAGACAGCCAGCAGCAAGGGACACCCAGGGACACCGAGGGACATCCAGCACCTTGGGGTCTCTTGGCTCCTACACAGCTTGTGGAAATCTGAGAACAGGCAGACTGACAGGAACTCACATCTCTCTGCTTTTCTGCAATAGCTCATAAATTGCAGGACCACAAGTACCTGGCTGGCTCATGGGTATCTCAAACTCCTGGGCCTTTTTGGCCAAATTTTTAATTGCTACAATTGAGCCCATTTATGACCAATTCTTCTCTCCAAGTGTGAGAGCCTAGGACAGATCCAGCAGACACTTAGAAATCCCAATAACTTGTCAGATCAGTCCTGTTTGATTTTGGAAAAAAATGAAGTCAACTAAGGAAAACAGGGCCCAGGTCTCCAGAACTCTTTCACTCATGTGTGCAAAATAGGAATAAAATATTTTCTTCCTGAGTTCCTATTCTTTCATCTCTTTTCACTGTCTTAAATAATCTCAAAAGTTCCAGGATCACAGAGAACCAGGCAGGTCCTAAAGCACCCACAGAGCTCAAGATAAATAACAGGTTTTATCATTCCTCACGAATTTTAAGGTTAAACTATTATTTCTTTTCTTAAATTCTTCTTTGTGATTTATTTAAATAGTAATAGACCTCCTTTTTAATAAACAAGAACAAGCTGAGATTTTTATTTTATTTTAATATCTAAGATAAAGCAAAAATGTCAACTGGCATTGAAGAAGGTAGAAAATGGTTCTTTTTTTCTGTAGATATGTTTTTATCTAGTGAAATACTGAAGCTTTATAAATCACATTTTTCCTAAAACAAACAGGACACTAAATTCCACAGTCATTCAGCAACTGCTTGGATGTTTTACCATTCCATAAATTTGGGTAAGATTTGGAAGTAATTGTGAGATGAGACTTCCAAAAGCAACTAGTGACTTTGGGTTTGCAAACTACAGCAGCTGACAGTCTAATTTTCAGAATTACAAGAGCAAGAAGCACACCCCTCTGAAGTTCTGCTCTTTAAAGTGTCAAGAAGGCCATGTGGCGCTTTGTAAATCTTGATTAAAATTTCATGGTTTGTTCCTTCTAGAGCAATTTATGATGATCTCATTTGCTGGATGGTCCAAATCTCAGGTGACAGAGCAATGTCAGTGCAGGAGCCAGACTAAGTCCTTGGGTAGGAAGAGCCCCCAAGAGCAAGAGGCTGGAAAATGGTTTTTAGGGTGTAAGTCCTTGCAGACCACGAGCTCTGACCACTGGCTAACATCTGGAGAGGAGAGCAGAGCATTCAGGCAGCAACAGCTCCTTGTCCTGCCCACCCTGGGCTCACACTAACATCAGTGCCACAGCAATGAAAAGCTCCAGACACAGATGTCGGTTCCCCAAACTTCTCCCATTCCATAAAGGACAGTGTTCAGGTCCATAGAACATCTACCCAAGAAAGAGTAAGTACATGCAGCTGCTGAGTTACCAGTGCCAACATAACTCTTTCTGAGCAAACTGAGCAACCTGAGGACTGCAAACCTACCTTCTTAACCACTAAAGGGCAGAAATAATGTTTGAATTCTGCCTGACTGTCTCGTGCTGAGGATGCCACTCTCTTAAGTAATGATCTGAAATATGCCTCTTTCATGTGCTGGCAATACCTTTCATCATCAAAGGGCTTTATACCTGTTCAGTTGGCACATGGAGCCACAGTGATGGTTTCACCCACAGATGAATTATTTCATCTGTCTGCCTTAAATGAGACAAAACAGTTTGGGATGGTCCAACTGAAACTCCCAAAAAAATTTCTGAAGGCAAATTTCTCCAGGGAAGAAAAGGACTTGAGCTACAGGAGGGCACAGGCTGGAGCACAGTGTGTTTTGGTGGAAGCTCCAGCCTCAGGAGCAGGGTCAGCTAGAGTCCGACCAGCCTGGGCAGGCAGGTGAACATGGGCCTGTCCACACAAGTCAGAACAAACACGTCCCAGATTATCTACAGGACTGCTGTATCAACTCTGTGTTCCTGAAAACACACTGCAGAGGAACAACGTGTGCTCTCTTCTTGCCCTTCTCATTGTTCTGTAAAGAACACACAGTGCTTTCCTGCTGCACAGAGTTCTGCAAACCTCTCAGATCACATTCAGGCTCCAGGCAGGACAAACACCTATTCACTTAATCAATAAAACAAAAAAAAAAAAGGAATGGGAGCTAACCTGTAGCATCAGTTCAAGAACAGACTCGCTCCTTCTGTCTTTGCTTTGGTGCTGCATGTGTAACTGGGAAGTGGCCAACCAGGCACTAAAATAAACATGGAATAGTTAAATATCAGCTCCAAAACAGATGTTGAAATCTTAACTGCATTTCCCAAAGCTGGTGTTTACTGCCTTGGCAACCTAAGAATGCTGTTTTGCTTAAAGCACTATTTTAGTAATTCTTCTGCCTTGAATAATGTGAAGGAATTTTAAAATTATTTCCAGACGCTGGTAGCTCTGACTTATGAGAGAAAAGCACCACCCTTTTGTCTCTAGGAAACGGGTACGAGTTTGGCTGCTGTAAGGAGGAGAAGGCTTTGGCAGTGTAAGCTCAGCCTCTTAATGGATCGTAGTCAGGAAACAACCACACACCGTTTTACTTGATAGCGCACAACTGGCTCTCTTCCCTTAAAAGATGTTGAACAAATTACTCCTCTTTAATCCAGACAAGGTAGATTAGAGGTCAGAGATTTGACTTGGTCCAGCTGTATCCACCTGCTTGTGAGCACCCGTGCTGTCTCAGGCTGCCTTTTCCACCTTTTCTACAAGAAATTTTAACATAACCAGTCCCACACTCTTCACCACAGTCCTACATGAGTTTTACAGGATGCTACATTCGCAAGAAATGCAGAGGATACATGTCCAAAATCTTTATTTTCTGTCTTTACTTTTGTGCTCATTCACAAGTTTAACACAGTAGTCTTCCCTGGAGATTTCTAACTATGAGCAATTATAGGGGTAAAGAAAGAAAGATTTTAAAATCTTGCCAAAGCCTAGTTGCCCACTTCAGGTTCAATGTAATCTTAACAGATTATTTGGGGGTATTAGTACACAGATTCACAGTGGTTTGGAGAGTCATGGCCAGAACACACTCTGGTGTCCTGATCCATAAGGACTGGTTTGTTCAGCTCTTGGTTGCATTTTCTGTTTGTGAAGGAGAGCTGGAAGGTACAGTCATTACTGCCTGTGCTTCAGTTTCTTTCAGTGATGGAAAATGATTGTTAAATCAACTGACCTCCAGTTACAATTGTTCAAGATACTGTCCTGATACCATCCCTCCTGAGGAGAAATGTTACCAGCTACTTAATTCGTCCCACTGTCTTTAGAATTAAGAACAGGATTAGCTCATCAAAATTTACATCCTAATTTGCAAGTATGAAGCCTTCTCAAACACAAAGACATTTGGGAATTACCTAGACACTAACCTTAACCAAACTGATGCAATTCCCCTCTAGTTTGCCCCCATCAGCACCACAGCAGGACAACAACCAGCACTTCTGCTTCCACTGGAAAACAAAAGCAGATGCTACTGCTTCTGCTGGATGCCGCAGGAGCGGAAAAGCAGCCTTGAGGGGAAAAAGGGAAAGTATCACTTCTAAAGCTCTGCACAAGGTCCCTGGGCTGGGACAATGCTCCCGGCTGTCAGTGTGGGATGCACAGGCCAGCCCGCACTGTGCCCCTCCAAGGTTACACCGTCATGGAAACCAAGGGCGAGGAGGAAAACACTGGAAAACTCAAGAGCTTCATGGTCAGGGGTTTCAATAGCTGTTTCTTTTGAAGTATGGCACAAAACGCCCGTGGAACAGGAGCCTCTAGGGGCAGCAATAAACTCCTCTGCGGCAGCACTGAAAGAGAAGGGGATGTTGGCCATGTGTTTGGCCTGTCTGCAAAACAAAAGGATCCTCAGTGTCCACCAGGAATAGGAAATGAAGTTGGCTGTGGAGTTTTTCACCTTGAGAGAGTGTTCCTGGCTTCTGCCTTTAACAGAAGGAAGCCAGATGTCCTCAGGTATGCTCACCACATGGAGAAAAGCTGTGTGTGTATGGATACACACAGGCACGCGCACTTCTTGTGCGACACACAACAGGTTATTGCAGCCAAAAGCCTCGCAGGGAAACACCTTTCATTACACAGGCAAGGCTGAGAAAACAACAACGCCATACATAACTGGCCTTAGCTAACCCCAGCAACAACTGCCATGAAAGAAGAGCCCGTTGGGTAAGATAAAAATACAGTCTTCTGCAAATATGTTTAGGAAGTACTTACCAAAGGACCAGACTCAGCAGAGGATTGCAAACCTGCAGAGCCATGCAGGGGCTCCTCGTCAGCCACCTCATCCAGGCTCTGGCAGGGCTCCCACTAGCCCAAGGGTGGGAGTCCCTCCTGCAGACCCCCCTGTCCTGATTTCTCTGTGGGTGTTGTGTTTCACATCCAGGGGCATGGGGCTGCCCCATCAGCCACACACGGGGTAGAAAACCAGGCAAAGGGCATGCTGCCGGTGAACTTGTGGGGCCAGTCCCTAGGTGCCCCAGCAGTGGAACTGCCATTTCTTTTGTCTCTTATGAAGATGGAAAGGAAGAAAAAAATAGCCCACTGGCTTTTGTCCTAAATTCAGACCAGCTGCTCACTAGTATTGTCCCTCTACCTCATTTTTTACAGTTTTTACCCCTACAAAGCATACTCCTGGGCCCCCAGCTCCAAGTCTCATATGTCAATGACATAAATATCTCTGTTTCCTCTGGAACAGACCACAAATTCTGCTCTTTCATCTGGGAAGTGAAACCCTGAAAAGCTGAGTTTACCAGTGGGAGTTTATAGCCAGAGCCTCCTCTGCTCCGGCAGCAGGACACTGGAGTTGCTCTGCTCTGGCGGCTGGCTCCCAGACCTGCTCCCACATCAAGGGGCTTTGAAAGCTCCAAGTGCTTAACTGGAAGGGACACAAAGATTTCCAAGCTTATTTTGCATGCAATTAAGTTGTTGTTTTGCTCTCCCTCCTACTGGCAGAAAAGTGCTACACCAGGGAAGGTATGAGAGCCCCCAGCCATTGACACATTGAGCACATGACATTGGGCACAGGCCCCCCCCCCCTTTCCTATTCTCCTTTTTTTGTTATGAGAGACTCCAGCCATTGACACATTGGACACATGACACTGGGCACCGGCCCCCCCCCTTTCCTATTCTCCTTTTTTTGTTACTGAAACCATCCGTCTGCCAAATGTCACTAGCTGATAAGAACTGCCCGTTTTCAAATCCCCTTTTGTAAATAGATGCTGGCTGACATAATTAATGTCTACCATACAACACAATTTGAATTACAAAGTAAAGGCAATTTTAAAATCAGCCTCCACATGATTACAATTGATACTGAGTCCATAAATTCCATAGCCCCAGGAATTATTTAAATTTCTGAAAATGAATGAAAACCAGTACAAGATGTCTTTCAGGGAAATGAGACCAGGAGTGGAGCATCTGAGATAAACTAAACAGTCTCTTGAGATAAACATTCTTTGGTGCAGTAATACCTATGGCTCCTGGGTCACTACGGCTCTGCAATGTCTGCTGCACTGTCAGGGCCCTTATCTGCTCTGCCACCACCACCTACTCAGAATAAATCCCTTTAGCTGATAAGCACATTAGGTTGAGGAGCCCTGCTTGTCACTTCCATCTCACTGGGTGGTTTGTATGAACTCCATGGCACCAAATTGCCCCGCTCCGTGACACTGATCCTGCTCACCGGCAGGATCCAGCCTTCAGCGCCTGAGCAGAGCATGGTCAGTGGAAGAAGTACAAAAGTTCTTGGGCCCCCAACATAAGAAGAAAATGGGACTGCTGGAGCAAGTCCAAAGGAGCCCACAAAGTTGATAAGGAAATTGAAGCATCTTTCCAATGGGGACGGGCTGAGAGAACTGGGGCTGTTCACCCTGGAGAAGAGAAGGTTGTGTGGAGACCTCATAGCACCTTCCAGGACCTGAAGGGGCTACAAAGAAGTCTGAGAACAACTCTGCATCAGGAACTGTAGTGACAGGACAAGAGGGAATGGGTTCAAACTGAGAGAGGGGAAATTTAGATCTGGTATTAGGAAGAAATTCTTGGCTGTGAGGGTGGTGAGGCCCTGGCACAGGTTGCTCAGAGAAGCTGTGGCTGCCCCATCCCTGAAAGTGTCCAAGGCCAGGTTGGATGTGGCTTGGAGCAACCTGGTCTAATGGAAGGTGCCCCTGCCCATGGCAGGGGGTTGGAACAAGATCATCTATAATGTACCTAAACATTCTATGATTCTATGAAAATGTATAAGGCAAAAAAAGAGACTGTGGCATTTGGAGACATTTACTCCAGACTCAGTTTTCCTGTTAACCAAAAATAACAAGTTTAAATGGACATTAGTCTGGCGAGAGAGAACAGCAGTGTGAGGGTAATTTAAAGCATGTATACACTGTGCCTCTTACACACCAAAATGAACAGCTCTGTTTCTTCCTAAGGATCCCTGTGCACAAGCTCAGCAGCACTGGGGCAGAGACAGGAGCTCTCCTGCGTGTAGATCCCATACAGGAGGACGACCTGGCACAGAACAGGGGACACTGCCAAGTTTGACCTCTCTTCCTCTCTCTCTGTTATCACTTAAGGTTTTAAGTGAATGTCATTATTTTCCTGCTAGTCCTTCCCTTGTAAAACAATTTGAAGGTGTCTTGATTTACTAGAAAAACAAATCTCTTCAGAAACAAGTAGTCCCACAAAGGAGCAATGAAATCTGCTTTCAAGGAAGCGAACGTGTTACTGGAAATCACAGGCTGGCAGTTAAGTTCTGCATAAATACCCCAGATATGTGGCAGTGATATCCATGTGATAAATTACATTTATCATACACTTCTGACTGTCTCACCTGCACTCACTCCCCCAGTGAGGAAATGTTAACATCCGCCATCTTTCATCAGTTTCAAACAGCTGCCATTAAAAAAAACACAACCTCCTCCCCAAACCCACAACAAAGAATTCCACATCTTCCCAGAGATAACCTTATCTTTCGCTTTTGAAATGGGAGGTGTTCCCTAAATTACGCTGGCACAAAATCCAGGGCTGGAGACGGGATGTTCAATCAGGCTTAGGAGCATAAAAGTAAAGTTACCTATCAGGGCAGAAATGAAAGCAAACATTCCTGGGAAGCATCATGAGATCTGCAAAGATGTATACTGTAGGAAATTGTTCAGACAGCAGTGAGGCCCTGGCACAGGTTGCTCAGAGCACCTGTGGCTGCTCCATCACTAGAAGTGTCCAAGGCCAGGCTGGATGAGGCTTGGAGCCACCTGGTCTAGTGGAAGGTGTCCCTGACCATGGCAGGGGGGTGGGACAAGATGGTCCTTAAGGTTCCTTATGAACCCAAGTCATTCTATGTGTCTATGATTATTCTATAAATCACAGCAGGTGTTTGCATCACTGGAAATATGAAGGTCCCAGATTTCTATCTGCAACTACACAGTACTTGTTTCTTGTGCAAGAAACGGCCACAGTATTCATCTTTGAGATAAGAAAGTCATAAACAAAATGAGGACAAATTAAAACTAGGCTGCTCCACTCTGAGATATTTTGTTATTAGCTCTGGAATTGGAAACGAGGAACCATCTTCAACTGTCTAAGGAACCATCTCCAACTCTCCCAAAGCACAGGATATCTAACAGCATCCATGTCATGGAACTCCTGAACGGAGCGGACACGACTGTCCAAACTGTTAAACACAACAGTTTAACACTTGGCTCCCCCCACAAACAGTAATGAAAGGGCTACACTTAAATATTGTTTTCCCTGCAACGAGCAACATGTACAACAATGTGGCTGCTGTGAGAAGATTACAAGGAGAGAAAATCCACAGGAAAATGTAAACTTAAAAAGCCCCCACCTGAGCGGTGAGAACTTTCTTTCTCATTAGTTTCCTGCCTCCCTTCCTTCACATTCCTCTTTGTTATTGAGTAGAATGATTTTTTTTTAAGATGAGGTGCAAAGGCATTTTCACACCTCTACCTAAAACTAGGTTAAGTCTCTGCACTAATTACACATTATTAATGAGTTCAACAACTGAGACCAGGCTGGTTAGGGAAGGGATGCAGGTCTGCAGGTTGTGTATGGATGCACATGGATGTACGCCTGTATTCCACATGGATACGATGCTGCCAGGGGCTGAACTCTCTCATTTGCAAAAGTAGAATGTTTTATACTGAAAATCATAGTCTACAATGCCATTCTTTTCTTCTAGTTCTTTCTTTTCTCTGTAAAAGTGTTTGTAGGGTTTGTGGGGGTTTTTTTGTTTTGTTTTCATTTAATACTGAAATGCACTTAAATATTACATTCCAGTCCCTGTTTTCAGGACTCTCCCCAGGTGTGCTTCATTACAAACACCAGTATCAGCTCAATAACATTTCTTTCTCTACTAAATAAGTTGCCTGGCCTCCCTGATGCAGACTGGAAGGTGATCATAAAATGTTTTAGCTACCCAGAACACACTGTTTATGCACCAGATTATCGTGTTCTGACAAAGTCTGCTTGGGTGGTTTAAAGTTATCATCTCCCATCGGTGGCATCATTGCCAGGGATCATCCCCTCCACAGCAGAGCTGGCACAGGGACAAATAACCACACTTCAGCTGCAAATTAGAGCAGAGTTTTCTTGGGCACCAGTGGGGCTCCCCGCTGCCCTCTCTGCTGCTGTACAGGGACAGTTTTGCTCTTTGCAAAATAGGTCTCAAAGAGCAAGTTGACAAATCAAAGATAATGACAATCAGTGCCAATTTAACATGCTGGGCTTTCACTGGCCTCTACAGCAAGGGCTTTTGGACACATGCAGCTCTGCACTCCAGCTCCTCCAGGCTGAACTGTGCAGGTGAAGCACAGGCATATGAGAGTCATCCTCGGACACCAACTCTGCAATAAAGTGGCAAAACCAACACAGAAATCCCTAAACAATGTTAGATCCAAGGTCGAAGCATCTACAGCCAGAATGATAAGGGTCTTAAAAATAAACGTTTTGTTTTTATTTAATTCTATAGAATTACAGAATCATTAAGGCTGGAAACGTCCTTTCAGATCAAGTCCATCCACCACCCCAGCACCACCACCATGTTCACCATTAAACCATGTCCTCAAGTACCACATCCACAGGTTTTTTTAACAATTCCAGGAATGGTGACTCTACCACTGCCCTGGGCAATCTGTTCCAATCCCTGACCACCCTTTCCGTGAAGAAATTTTTTCCCTAATATCCAGTCCAAACTTCTCCTGGCATAACTCGAGGCTGTTTCCTCTCATCCTGTCACTTGTTCCCTGGGAGCAGAGCCCAACCCCCACCTGGCTGCCCCCTCCTGTCAGGGAATTGTGCAGAGCCACAAGGTCTCCCCTGAGCCTCCTCTTCTCCAGGCTGAGTCCCTCCAGCTCCCTCAGCTGATCCTGGTGCTCCAGACCCTTTCCCAGCTCCGTTCCCTTCCCTGGACACGCTCCAGTCCCTCAAAGCCTTTTTTGTCATGTTTCCTCTTCTCAAGTACAGAGCTGCTAACCATGTCTGTTATGCACTCCTTAACACAAGACACTATACATACGCTCACATTAATTTCTAGGTCTAAGTAACTTTCAGAGAAGCAAATATTTGTATAGCAGGAGCACACATTGAAAAAAAACACCACAATGCCTTCCATCCTTGCTCTGGTTTAGATCTGTGTGGGAACATGTGGACACAAAGCCAACTCAGGCTGACTTCTATTAGGAAGTGCATAAAGAACAGATTTTGCACAACTTCTGATAATTTCTGGTTAAAAGCCTTGTTGTTGAAAGTATTATTCAAGCCTTAAATATGCCCCCCTGTGGGATGAGTGTGCGCTAAAACAATTCTTAACAGACCTATTAATTGCACTTCATTAGTTGCTTCAGACTGTAAGTTTGTGGAGCCACTTTGATTCTTAAGTTTCTAGCTGGCAGGAAAAACAAGCCCTGATTGTGTCAGAGCTGAGCTGCTGAAGAGATCAGTGTTTTACAAGGGATGTAAAAATGGTTCACAGTTACTAAAATAGAAATCTTCGTTTGCTTTTCAAGGAGGAGGGAAGGAGCATTTACAGCTTAGAGTTTAGCAATGGGTAATTAAGAAATAAACCAATAAATTAATCTTCCCAGGATATTTTCTGGCTTGTGGAAAGACAGTAAAACATATCTGGGAATTTTCCAGCTGAAAGTTCCTTGCAACTTGGATCTTACTGGATATGATTTTAATCCTGAACATGGTTTGAATCCTGAAATTATGTAACATTTTCTCCTACGTGAACACCAAAGCTGCTATTTTCCTTCTGGATTTTTTTTTAGGATGATCAAAACACATATTCAATGGGGCCTGCTGCTTTATCAGCTCAGGTTCGCCCTGAAATACCCCTGTGTAAGGATAATGTTACCAGAATTAGCTGCTTTTGAAGCTCTACCACAGGATTACAGTACAGTTTGGGTTGGAAGGGACCTTAAAGATCATCTCTTTCCACCCTCTACCATGGGCAGGGACACCTTCAACTAAACCAGGCTGCTGCAAGCCGTGTCCAACGTGGCCTGGTCAGGTCAACAAGCATAAAGAACTAAGTTTACTGCCTTTTGAGTAGTTTTTTTTAGTTACCCTGACAACCACTCGCCCTGATGAAAGGGTTTTATACTCACCAGCATCCAGACTCCCGGTAGCGGCAGTCCAGCCCATGACAGGGGGAATGGCCCCGACAACAGCTCCCACCCATGTGTTGGCAATGCTCATTCTCTTCAGGGGTGTGTAACAGCACGTGTAGAGGAAGATGTTGAAGGCTCCCAGGGCCCCGGTGAGAGGGTTCACTCCCAGCGTGAGTAGGGCAATTCCTGGGACTCCACAGGAGGCAGCAAAGCAGACAGCGAGCAGGGGGCTGTGGGGAGACATGTGGCACATGCTGAGCAGGAGCTGGCCTTAGAGAATGGCTGTCGCCCCTTTCCTTTGTTCTCCCCCGCAAAGTTACGATTGAGTACTTGTTATTGTTCCACTCAGCCATCCCAAATTTTCCCATTTGAGCCCCCACCCTAACAAAAGCCTTTTCAAAATGTTAAGACAACCTTGCTACAGCTCTGCAATGGAGGTGATTCTAAATCTTGTGATCATGGTGTTCACCAAAGAAATCCAAGCTCTGCAGGTAACGGAGAACTCTTCTCCCTTATGGAGAACTGGTGCTTTTGGCAGATCTTCCTCCTTCATTTTAATTTTAGTAAATATAAACCTCTGGAAAAAGCACTCAGAGTTTAGAGTAAATTTAAATGGTTGCAGTTTGTCAGATTTTTCACTGACTGCAGTTATCCAAGGGATCCTTTGAAACGCAACAGGGTTAGACACAAAATTAGGAAGCATGTATGAGAAAAAGAGTACATTCAATCATTTTAAAATAACATCAATATGAATAAAGTATTCTTTGACTTTACTGAAAAAAAGTCTGAATGTTCTACACCCCCATTTATCTGATGCACTGTACTGAGTAGGGAGAGAACACCAAAACAATGCTGGCAGCAGAATCAAAACTGATTATCTTGTAAGCACGACTGAAATTAACTGAAAAAAAGTCTGAATGTTCTACACCCCCATTTATCTGATGCACTGTACTGAGTAGGGAGAGAACACCAAAACAATGCTGGCAGCAGAATCAAAACTGATTATCTTGTAAGCACGACTGAAATTAACTGAAAAAAAGTCTGAATGTTCTACACCCCCATTTATCTGATGCACTGTACTGAGTAGGGAGAGAACACCAAAACAATGCTGGCAGCAGAATCAAAACTGATTATCTTGTAAGCACGACTGAAATTAACTGAAGGTATTTTACGTTTGGTTGAAAGCAGCAAACAACAGACACAAATTATCTCTGTGGATTTCTACTGCGCACCAGCTGACAGCTCAGGGAAGGTTGGAAACTCGTATTGAAATCTGTGAGAAAGTGGCTGGAGCTATGTAAACTTCTGCTAATAAATTCTACAATAAACATCCAAATAGGATGAACAAGGATTTTTTGTTTGGCTTCCAGAACCACACTTGACAGGCTGCATGATGACACAACCCTTAGGAAGCTTTAGTTGTGATTCCTTGTGCCAGATCAACAAGTTTGCTGCTGGTGGGGATCTCCTCTCGTGTGCTTGTTTGAGGCGTTTGGTATAACAGCAAGAGAGAACTAAGAGCCTCTAAGAAATAATGTGGTGTGGGCAACCTCTAGAAGGGAGGAAAATGCCATTAAATGAGTTGTATTTAATAACCCATGTGGCTAAATACACACTTGTAGTCACCCATGTAAGACCAGAAAATATGTGTGCTTGCAACGAAGGTCTCTGCGTGGAATTTAGCTTTACACCTTTTGTCTAATTGAAAACCATGCAGCCTTTGTGTTCTACAATCCACTCTGCCCTCTGGCCAAATCCTTAACCCTAAAATACGTGTTGCAAGCACCACTCCAATCCTTATAAGAAAAAATTGCTGGTGGGGATGAATTTGCAAGATTCATGTCTGTAATGATCAACAGTGGGACTACTTACACAGGCTTTTCTGTGCTGCGTTTGCCAAAACACTTTGTGAAGATGACTGTCAAAGCAGAGTTTGAACTACAATCTAAAAAATGGTGTTAAAAATAGGGCAAAAGTTTAACAAATTAAAAAAAACCAAAAAAAACCCAACAAAGAGCAAGACACAATTCCCTCTTAAAACCTATCAATACTTAAAAATATTGAAAATTCCTGTATCAGCATCTAATGCTTCAACCTATTGCTGTGAATAGATTGACACTCCCATACAAATGCCGACACAAAGCCCATATGAATCCTGAATAGGTGCATTCGTACAATCAGCAGTTGTATGCAACTCACATTCAGATGTTATGTAAATACATAAGAAACTTAACTTGTGACCATGTGTTAATGGGAAACTGGGCATGCCAAACATATTTACGTAAAAGGAGGTGAAGTATAAGTGTGTATATTTGAAAATTAGATTCAAAGCCTAATACAACAGGCAATAAATCCTGTCTTCTCCCTGTCTGTCAAAAACCTTTCATAGACGTGTCACCCACTTCTAAAAGGGTAAAATAAAAAAACCTCAAACAACAATGCTCTTTTGTTTAGCTGCAGCATGCCTGGAGTACCTTAATGGATTGGAACATTTAAATTCCCAGTTGATTATTCTGTATTAGATCTCATTATTATTGACAACTGTCCCTCAGGCCACCAGACCATGGATTCGTTATGCCAAACGCAGGGTGCTGCTCTAAAATAAGCAGAGCAGGGATGGTGAAGGAAGAATCCAGGCATGGGTTTGTGGGACGAGGAGGGAGGGCGGGAAGAGAAGAAACTTTATTTTGAGTAATTTCCATATCCAAATGAAGCCAAATACATATCCTTGTGTTTTCTCTGTGTGGGATTTTAGTAACAGCAAATACTCTGCACAGACTCTGCCCTTTAATTAAACTGCAATTTACCTAGTTTTCTACGAGACAAAAACTGGGTTTGGGTTTTGTTGAGTTTTCTGTGTCATCCAAGACACAGGTTCAGCAAGACCACTGTGCTTCCTCCCCTTATTCACCCACAGAAATGGCACTAAATTATCCCTGACTTCAGCATCTTCCACAGTGGCAGGTAAATAATGCTGAGAAAATAGAGGTGAGACTGATGGCTCAGAATAATTTCAGTATTGCTACTGTGGGCCCAAATTCCATCTGCATATAGTGTCAAAACAATTTGTTGTAATAAGAAGAGGGACAGACTGAAGCAGGTTCCTGCACAGATGGGCTGAAAACAGCAGGAGCTCAAGATAAGGTATTTTAGTAGACAAAGAACACAAGTGTGATCCTCATCTGCAACCACATTTCACCATCACAGGCTGAGATATGAGTCCAGCGCTGTTCCAAAACAATAATTAAAATCAGATTTCAGGAGGAAGCATCATAAGTTGCTTATTATTTCTGGAATCTCTAGGTACTAAAAATGCCCCCAGACTACTCGTCAGTACAAAGTTGCTGGAGGAAGTCCCCTCCTCTTTTTTCTAATCTTTTCCAGGTCAGCAATAAATTCTTAAGGCTTCTGATGCCACTTACAAACCCAGACAAAAGCATCAGTCTGAAGGTTTCACCTTTTTCCAACAGCAATGAGAGGTTACACAAACAGAAGTTTAAGTACCACCCTTTTGACTGTTTCCATGGCTGCAGAAGCCCACAGTCATGAAGGGGAGATTTGTCCATGGAGATTTCCACCTACACCCATGCAGAAAACCATACTTCTCCTTAGCTGCTGATTTAGTTTTGCTCGTCTCCTGGCATCTACTCAATTCCTGCAGCCAGGCAATACTAAGAGTTGCCGAAAACAAGTCCCAGGGCAGGAGCTGTGCCTGTGGTCACCATGACTGTCCTACAGAACCGAGCTATGGCTTGATCATCTCCCTCAGAGGGAGGAGCATCAGCCAAAAGCATTTTTTTAAACTTATATTTATTTTCTTTAAGATCAGCACCCAAGAACTGCTGAACTCTGCTCAGCAGCTTTTAGAGATCCACCAGAAAAATCAGGGAGGGCCATCTACCTCAGGAGCTAGAGCAGGCAATCCCATCCCATCTGGAGGAAACAAAAGGAGCCAAGAATGTTACGAAGACTGTAAGAAGCCTTCCTGCTCCCACAGCTGAGGTAACGGAGATGCAGGCCCATCTCCTTCAAGCACACTTCTGGACTGCATTTGTGTAATTCCCAGCCCTGCTTCCCCTGATGGACAGATGCCTGGAACTGGCAATGGGGTCATGTGCTGGCTCAAGTGCCGCCAATTCAGCTGACTGTGAGAAACGAGCCAGAAGGCTGGAAAAGGCACATTTTGCCCCAAATAGCAATGGTAGCATCCCTGAAATTATTTTTGACGGAAGATTAAAAAATCCCCTCATACAGTTTCTATGTTTGAGGTAAGGCCCAGAGCATTCAGAAGAAATCAGTACTCATGGCAGAATGCTGAATGATGGCAAGCTACCAACTCTGAAATTAAATTTTAACTTTCCACACAAATCCTTTCAGGCTGTGTATTTATATATTTAGTAATAAAAACCATATTCATGAACATTGTCAGCTGTAGAAGTTCTATCGTAATAACAACACTACTAATGGGAGCTAGAACTGTAACAACACCGCGTGGATCAGTAGCTTCATTGCTGATGACTTTACTAAAATGATTCTAATGTTTTTTTACAAAATCGTTCGATAAAACTCCCAAAGAGCTCCACAGCCAGACTGAGGATATACCTGATAGAAAAAACATCCACATTCAGATGTGAGATTCTGAATCAAAGTGGTTACACGATGACCTGACCTAGTGGGTGGCATCCCTGTCCATGGCAGAGGGGTAGGAATTAGATGGTCTTTAAGGTCCCTCCCAACACAAACCATTCTGGGATTCTGTAATACATCATGACCCCTAATTAGCATAGTTTTGAGGCTGTAGTTTTAAAGGACTCAAAGCAAAATACTTTTACATTCAGCTACAACTTTCAATTACAGATTGGATTAGTCTCAAGGAAAGATTTTTTTTCCAATCAAATGGAAAAAAAAATAGCTGTAACACTGGCAGAATGGAAATACTGCCAGACCTCTATTTCTTTCACGTATTTCTGCTTCAGCATCAGTCAGAAGCTTTACTTAAGACAAGCAATTCATGCTCTCACTTTTGATATTCTCTTCTACAGGTACATTGTGGCTGAATATCATGAAAAGCCCAAGAACCTGTGGATTGAAGCTTAAAATTTTAAAGTACCAGAACTATATTAAACGGAACAATATGTATTAATGAGCTACAATGGTACTATTATAAGGGAGAAAATGTTGAGAAAGATCTTAGTAGATATTCATTTATGCTCTTTCAGTCATGCAAGAAAGTTCATGAGTCATGACAAGGGATAAAGGATGATGCACTTTAAAACTAAAACGTGAAACTAAATTACACTTTTAATTGGGAATTCAGTTTTTCTCCATCAACTGCAAATATCAGAATACAGCTTGTCTATCATTTAGCGCTGAAGACAGACAAGCAAATGGGGAGCTTTGTAAAGTCTTTTTTTTCTTAATGAATTATTTAATTTTGTCTTCACAGGTGAAGAAGTAGTATCTACATTCTGTCAGTGTCTGGTATTTCATCCCCAAAAACATGTTGCTGTGGCAGATCAGACTCTACATGTACTACAAGTACTGAATTTTATATCAAATCCCCTTTAACTGGGTGTACCACGATTTTTAAGACTGCCCGAACACACTTGTTGCAATTCTGCTCACTTGTGTTTTTGTAAGTGTCTTTTTTGTGATTTGACTTCTGGTAATGACTATGATGAAGATGTTGCTAATCTCAGACTGGACGGTACTTTTCCCCAAATGTGAGAAAAAAAAAAAAAAGGAAAATAATGGAAAAATTCTAAACCTAACTTGTAACATAAAATCTGAGCTGAGGAAGAATTCAGTGTTAAGAGGAAGTATGAGACTGGTAGGTACTCCAAAAAATCTAAGGAGCTGGGTTAATGGGTAGAATTTAAGTACACTTAAACACCACGACAATTGTGTCTGCAGAAAAAGAGTTTACAGACTCGATCCTCAAATAAACCTCTTTAAAATTCAAATCTCTCTGAAAGAAATCACCCCTAATACCTTTCCTTTGTCCACAGGGCCCAGCCAGGCCCATCAGCATCAACCTGGACGTGACTTTGAATGACAGCTGGACCATCCACAGGGAAACAGGGAAGGATGCAATGAGTGATGTCTAAATTTCCCAAGGAATGTCATACAGTGAGAACTTGGCATAAAGGGAATTCAGTGATGGATAAACACGTATCACCGGCTAAGTCTCATCATGGAGTTGCCTTTTTGAGTTTTGCCTCTAAATTGCCACCAGCTCTGGCTTTGCCATCAAATATAGTTGCTCAGAAGTGCATTTAGTGTAAATAAACACAGACTAGGATAAAATACTGCCTGTCTGTGTCAATTCATTTCCCTCCCAAAAAAGAAACAGACCAAGCATGGAGCCCAGGCTGCTCTGCCACGGCCGTGTATCATTGTATAAAAGCATAATCAGCACTGTATTTTATCCGAAGTGGGGGCAATTTGTTCCTCTCACTCCTCAAGAACCCAAGCTGCAGATGTTCTGTCTCCCCTGCCAGATCGAGGTGCTTTAGAACTATCATAAACAAACACAGCTGATTTAAAAGAATCATTTGTTCTTGAAAGGGACATATCTCTCTTTTTTATGCATGAGTAAATCAAAATTGGCTTGATTGATTTTGCTGAAGGTTTCCACAAAAGCGCCATGTGGATGCTAAGGTGATACAAGAATTTCAACTCAGCCAAGGAAGGAGAGATCAAGAGTCCCACTCTTAGCATCGAGCTTTCTCCTACACATCTCCTGCTCTCATTTTGACCAGTTTAACTCTCTGCAAATGATACCAGGATCTGTTTTTTCATGATTTCATGAGCCTGCCCCAATGTCTGAGCCCAGGTCTGGGATGAGACAGCTCAGTGCACCACGGGGAGACTTGCAGTTCAGACAAAGTGAAAGCTTTTATGCTGCCCTTTGTTATTAAGCAGACACTCCAATTGGGTTTCATCACTTCACTTGGAAGTAAAGAATTACAAATGAAAAGGACCTATACTTACAAAATGTTTATGCTCTTATTACACTTGACATCCACACCAGAATGTTAATCATAACAACACTGAGCAACCCTGTGGAGCGTCAACATGCTTGTGGTATACGGCTTTGTTAGGTAGGAGTGAAAGGGTGAATAATAACATTCACAGCTTCCCTGCAGTCATGAAAATGTAAATATTTTTTTAAAGTGCTTACAAGACAAACCTACAGTAAATCTGAAAAATGTCCCCCATTATACTTAAACTAAATCCTCCTCTTTAACCTAACCTTAGAGCGTGGCAGTTAAGTGATCCATTCATTCTACTTCAAAATCTCAGTTTTCTCTTTGTTTAAGAGCCAGATACCACCTGACTAACAGGACAGATAATTTGGCTTCTCCAGAAACATTTTTCTGTGATTTAGAATGATTAAATCTAACATGTGCTTCTGCTGAGCCCTCAGCCAACATTTGGAAAGCAGTGGGTAAAGAAGTCTCAGGCCAGATCTCAATCCCATTCAGACAGAGAAAACTGACATTCTAGAGTATTTATCAACCTGCTCTTCAAAAGCTGAAAGAGAGAAGATAGTCCAGTCATCTCAGCACAGGAACACTGCTTCTAAATACATTTCCAGGAGCAATGAAAATGAAGGAATTAAGTTATTCCCTACAGCCAAAGAGAGCAGGACAAGAAGCAAAGATCTGCCATGGGAAGAGGACCAGTCTCTAGACACCAGCCAGTGCAAGAGCAATGGAGCAGATTGAGACTGAAAAATTCCAAGTTCAGCCAGATTCTTTCTGCCCATCTGCAGATCCCCCGGCACCATTGCAAACATGTCTTTGACGGCCACTGCATGGGAATACTCTATAGCAAACTCCTAGCTGCCAAGTCTCATCTCAGAGGTGAAAAGGATGAGGATGGTTGTATTTTGGGATTCCTGTATTATTATCGAGGTAGATTATCTACAGTTACCATCTGGAGTTATGGGGTTTTTTAGTAGAAAAACAAAATGAAAAATCCTTCATATACCATCAGAGTGCATGAATAGAACATAGTTATTGTCACACAGGCAGCAACAGGAGTCACTGTGTCTCCTTTCCAGCACGATTCATAACTTTATATTCCTTGTGATTTTATGTTTCTACCAAAAAAGAACTAAATAAAACATATCAAAGCAGTTCTCCACATATCTCAACCTCAGGAATGCAGCTTTTCTAGTCATAGAGACCAGAGAACAAGCATCTGTGTTCACACAGCTAATTAAAGCGCAAGAAAAACCTCTTTTATATCTGACTTGTGAAGCTGATAACATGTAAGTTATAACTTGTATGAGACATGATAAACTCTGTCCTTCACAGAGAGAAATGCACTTCTAACATGACTCACTGTAAACAGATCTCAGGGTATAGCAGCTTCTAATCAGAGGCAGCTCCATAATGGACTTGTTGAGCAGTGACATTTCCTACACCACTTGGCACAGGGTGAATGATGACGCTGTTGTGGTTAAACCAGATAAGGTTCAATACTAATACAGGGAACTAAGTGTTGGGGTTTTGACTGCATTAAGCCAGAATTTACAAACATGAACCTGAAATGTTTGACAGACATGGGAAGAAGAGCCATCAGGACAACATTGCCTCTAAGCTGGGGAAAGGATCTTGGGCTTCGAGCTTAAATATTGTTTGTTTGTAAAAACTCACTTTAACATCACCTTTGGAGAAAATGACTCGTCACTAGTCAATTAAAGAAGGAAAGAGGCAATGGCTGCAATCAGTGTCCAAGAGGCCCATTCATATTAGACACAAACACAGCAGGATTAGTGTACAATGGCTCGGCTCCCTCCAGCTCCCGCAGCTCTACCCCCCGGCGAGGAGCTGACATGAGAGGATAAGACAACTCCATTAGGAGCCCGTATCACTTCTCTGCAGCGTTCTCCACAAGCAGATGGAGCAGCTATTTAGCAAAATGCACCGTGACTCCTGCTTTATACATGAGCATTTGGGATGTTTCCTAATGTGAGGCAAGGCACAATGTACTCCGATTTATCAACTGTCCCGCATGCAATTAAATATTCAGATAAATAATTTGGGGGTAAAGGCCCATAGGTTGAGCTGAAAAGCAGCAAGGCATGAGGGGTCAAGTGTTTCTGCAGGATTTATATTTACCAAACAGAGCTGCCTGCAAAGGAATGTCTGTGTTGAGCTGTGGCAGAATGAGGCCCAGGCAGGAGTGAGCTGGAGAACCAGCGACTGCTTCATTTCAACTGAAACAAATTTAAATGTGGAGTTAATAAAACAACCCTCTTTATTGCCCTAAGAAACAAAATATATACGTAGTTAGAGCTATGTCATTTCCTCCTAACACACATTCTGATCTGAGGATAATGTGCAGTATCGCCATTTTTCTGTGCATTCTATAAAAGGCCTCTAATACCTTAGAACCATTTAATCAACATCCCATGCAGGCAGTGAATAGATAATTGAAATATAAGTACTGTCATTCATATCCCCTTTGGGAAAGAGACACAGTAAGCATTATATCATTCCATTAGACCATCCTTTGATGTGGGTTTTATTCTCATTAAACTACGTTTTTGCCCCAAGGTTTCTCCCCCCGCCCCACCTCTCTTTGACATGGCCATGCCAGAAAAAAAATTTAAAATACCCCACTGTTCAAAAGGCAAGAAGTACATTTTTACAAGCAATTGTACATGTCAAAAATATAAAGCTGCCTTTTTAATTTCTTGTTTACCAAACACAGTCAATGACAGCTCCTGGAAAACACAGGGTGGAAAAAAAAAAATGAAGGCAGGAGGGTGGTGGTGGGGAAGGAATGCATTTACTTGTTTTCAAATCATAAAGCCTGAATACAAGCAGGATAAGAAATTCTTGAAAAGGCTGCCATGATGGTGTCTGCTTTGAATTGTGCCCTGTTCAAACAAGAGGAAAGCCTCCCACTGAAAAAAGAAACATTTTTATCATTCAAAAAGATCTCAGGGCAGTCCCTGTAAAATGAGGTGTTTTCTAAACAAAGTATCAGAATGTTCCCCTGCAGGGAATGAGCATCTGATCTCTTAAAAATGGTTATTCTTAAAGAACTGTAGATTTATGGAGTTTTTGTTTTATTTGTTTTAACTTAAGTAGAATGAAACCTGTCTGAAATGACCACCCAAAGGAGCAGAGCCACCAGCTAAGCAGGGGCTAAGCTCTAAAGGGGACCTAGAGTTGTAGCAAGACCCTGGGGGTGGTTCTAAACCTCTGGCTTAACCAGGGCTAGCAAAACACTTAATGCAGGTTTCAGTGTAAGCCCGGGACATGGATTTTCCCTCACTTATATCCATGCAGCTCCACTAACATCAGTAGGAATGTTCCTAATTTACATTAGTGTTAACAAGCTAAGAATCAAGCTAATTACCCTGAGTTATCCACAGTGATCACAGGAGGAATTTTGTTTTAAAATGCACACATTTTTTCAGCGTGGACTGGTTTTGTTACGCTTGTAATAATAGGTCTGCTACAGGCAATGAAGTGGAAAAACTCAGTTTTACATAGAACTAGTCTTGAGTCACAATGTGTTTCTGAATAAATAAAATTTCACATGTTGCAGTTTTCTATTAGTTCATGAACATCCAACTTGCATATCTGCAATTAGAACTACAATTCACAAGCATAAGCCATTGGCGAGAAACAATACTAGCACAGGAGCCCTTTTTGGTCTGATTCTTCAAGAGTCTGGCTTATAGTTTGAGTCAACACTGCACTCAGAAATATCAGTAAGTAGAAGTGTTACTGCCTCCATTAACTGCAGTAACCATCAACTGTGAGCACGAGAAGCAGAAAGCTCACAGACAGAACCCAGCTCCTTGGGCATTGCTAAGGGAAGAGGTTAATGGGCTTCTTGAAAAAAATATTCACTAAATGACACAAGGATTTATTTCTGTTAAAGCATTCAAGGCATTAGCTGTGTTGTGCCACCTTCTGCCATTTTAATAGACTTAAACTTCTTAAATGTGTATAGAAAAGTAGCTTGAGTGCAAATAATCTGCATAAGTAGAGTATCAATAAATTTCACAGCATGTTAGTTTTATCCTAGAATCCCAGAATGGTTTGGATTGGAAAGGACCGTAAAGCTCAACTCTTCCCACCCTCCTGCCATGGGCAGGGACACCTCTCACTAACCCAGGTGGCTCCAAGCCCTGTCCAACCTGGCCTTAGACACTTCCAGGGACGGGGCAGTCACAGCTTCTCTGGGCAACCTGGGCCTCCCCACCCCCACAGGGAAGAATTTCTTCCTAAAACCTAATCTAAATCTACTCTTTTGCAGTTTGAAGCTATTATATTGAAGGGTTTTGAGACAAGACCTGGAGCAACCAAGTCTGACCTCAGAGCTGACTCTGCTGTGAGCAGGAGATGGGTCTTCATCTCTCCCAAGGCCCCTTTCAGCCTGGACCATCCTCTAAAGCTGCCTGTACAATGCTTCATGGTCCAGGTAAGCGAAGGAGAAGCCCCAGCTCCACTTCCAGGCAGCCACTGCTGAGGCCAAAGCCAAAGGACTGGGTACAGAAAACAGCTGTAAGTTGCAAAATACTGAGGGAGCAGAATTGAACAATGTCTACACAACCGTCAATTGGTTATTTAGAACATACTGTTCAAGGTCTTTTTTTCTTTTAAGATGAAAAACTATTCTTGTACAACTATGAAGACTTTTATGAGTGATTAGCACAGCGGATCCAGCAGTATCCTAAGTTCATCAAACAGCTACTTTTTAGAAGGAGTGTGTGCAGTTCTGGGTAAAGGGTGATCAAACCTGTCACTTTGCACGACATAACAGAGCAGGACACTTGTCACCCTTGAGTTTGATCTCCCTCAGCTACTGCAGCTCATACCAGAGATTTATTTAAATTAATCTGCAGGAAAATTAAATCCATTACCTTAAAAAGCAAGGGAATAAATCATACCCAACAGGAAATCAGGAAAAGCTGCTGCCACTTTAGATGAATCTAAGATTGTGTGAGCACATTAAATTTTTCCTTGTCAATGACACAAAACCAATTCATAGAAGGAAAACCAGTATCAGCTGTTATTATAATGCAGAACACAAATATGCTCAATGAGTTTAACACTGCAGCCCAAGTATAAAGAACTTCTCAAGCTGTCTGTATTTCCAAACAAGACTTGAGGGGTCAAAGGAGGGAGGAGGACTTGTGGGCAGGCAGGGTGATGGATGGCGCTCAGTGGTGTGCTGTGTTTGGGCCTACTCGTGTTGCTTTTGCAACAGGATGTCTCTGATTACTCTCGGAATAGAGAATAAGGATGGTTACGTCTCATTGCTCAAAGAGAACATTTTTTCAGAGCTTTACAAATTAAATAGAACATTGTAAAGCAAGAAGTCAATGAACTATCAGGTGTTGTTTATCACAAATCTCCCAAATCTCGGCGTCAGAAGATTCTCTGGGGGCACCAGAGGTGGGTTTGGGGGTTGGCAAAAAAGGTAAATGTGCTCTTGTCCCTACGTTCAGCAGCCCCAGCTCTGCAGAGTCCTTCTGTGTCGTTGCCTTTATGGATTGTCCAGGCAAATATACAAAATATAAAACAGGGGGGCACACTGAGGCCCTAAGTAATTGTCTCAGCCATCAAGATGATGCAATACAGAGACTTCACAAAGGATGGAGGAAAATTACTTTTCCAAATCCCATCTTTACAGAAGTCTTTGCAGAACTGGCTCCTGGCTCACAGAGAGTGATGGACAGGCCAAAGCCGCCCAACTAAGACACTTCTTGAATGTCACCAGTAAGAGAACAATACTGTCTTCAGCCAGACCTCCACACCCCATAGCGCAGCTCTGGCCAAAGAGCCTTTCTTTGAAAGCTACTGAGATTCCTCATCAATGCCAAAGGAAACTGCAAAACCTCAGCAACTCGTAGAAAAGGGTGACGTGAGGGTTTGGGAACCACATGAATGTGTATGCAGGGAAATGAACCCCTGAGATGGACCTGCTGTTTTTTCTCAAAGTGAAGGCTTCAGGCAGAAAGAAAGGGGAGAAATGTTGGAAGCAAGATCGCTTAGAACGGGCAGCTGGTCTTAACCCTAACCAAACTGGGGGCTGAAGCTGCAAACGGAGGCCACAAAGCAAAACACACAGGAATAGTTTCTCTACAAAAGCTTAACATTTCCTAATGAGCCAGCTCTGTGAATTATCTTACTTAAAACGGAGACACCAGCTCATCCAGGGACTGCATGACTCAGTAACTCCAAGAACCTCTCACTGGGGTTACCAGTTTGATTCTGGCCTACATTCAAAGTGTGTAAGAACTCTGTTTGTGATGGCACAACCGCTAGAAAAACTCTCACTGGCCTCAGTGCAGTTTTCAGTGGGCAGGAGTTACAGCAAAGCCACCACCGAAAGCCCTTCCAAGGAGGTGCACAGCCAACAAGATGGAGAGTTAACAGCCTTCTCTCTTCAAAAGGAATCTCAAGCTCAGGACAAAAACTACTACCCATATTGTCCAGTTCTGTAACAACGACTATGCCAAATAAATAAAAAGCAAGGAAAGCAAGAAAAAGAAGAGAATATATTTACAAACAGCGCAAATGAAGATGGATTAGAAAATGATGTCTCATTTGCACTGGGTAGCACAGATGTTGTAACACAGCAGAATTTTAAAAGCAGCAAATGTTTCATTAAATGAAGCAGTTGAAGAGAAGAAAATGTCAAAACTCAAATGTCAGACAAATTTTGGGCAAGAACTCCCCAAATACTCTGGATTCTTCCCCAGAGCCAAGACACCAGTCTCTTATGTACTATTTATCCACCCCTGTCTCGTACGGTTTTGACTTGTTTTAGCATAATCATTTACAGGTTTTATTTAATCAGTCAGGAAGGAAAGAGTTCAAGGAACAGCAGGGAATACGTGACAAAATACAACAAGGTTAGATAACTTGCACTGGACTATTCTCCTCTGGCACACCGCAGAAGAAATAACCCCAGTCAAGGTCTACATGTTCCATGGTCTGCAGAGAGCAAGAGCAGCATTATTCAATGGAAGTGACACTTCAAAGAACTCTAAATTAGCTGTTGACAGGCAGGTAGATAGATTGATGAGTGACTGCTCAATGTCCCCAACATTACCATTTTGGGGTGAAAGCAAATATGAAAGGGGGGGAAGTAAGAAAATCCATGAAATACGGTTTTGCCAATCCGTGGTGCATTCAGATGACAGTGAAGTTCATTTAAGGACATGGGAAACATACAATAAATTGCTTTCTCTGAATCAAAAGTTGACATAAAGTTTCCTAGTTATATTTTTGACTCCAGAAGCACCGCAAGCCATGCTAGCAGGCGATGATAAAACTAAAAAATTAATAATAAAAAAAAAATCCCCCCGTCATTTTTCTTCCTAATAAGTGTTCCTTCTCCCAGGGCCTAAGGACCACAAGCAAGAGAGGCAGAAGTGCAGGTCCCCTAAATCACACAATTAAGCCTGACTTACTGTATATCCAACAGATGCCCTCACTGTAGTGGTCCCTAAAATATGTTTTTAAATAAAATTAACTCCACTTGGGAATCTGCAATTAGCACCACCTTTGAGAACAAATCAGAACAACTTTATTGAAGTGCTGTAACTATTTACCACAAGAGTGAATTTACCCCCAAGGTTCACTTGACCATTTTGTCTCAATTTTCTTGTAATTTCATCTATCATGTTTTTTTCAGTCCTCCAAAGGTGGATGGATAAAACACAGAAATAAATAGGACCAACTGTTCGGAAAAGCCTAAGGGAAAACATAATTTTGTTATAAATACTCTTTGGCACAAATCATGGAAATGCAATACTGAAATTGTTTGTTGAATCATTTATGAATTGGGCCTTTGGTTTCAGTTTGCAAAGAAGTTAGAGGGTTTTTGGTGATGTTCTTTTTCACTTTGCTGTTTTAGCTGCCAAACAGCCTTTGAGAAACTGAACTGATACATAATCAAGAAAACAGAGGGAATGGATGACTTTTTTTTTTTTAAGGAATTTCCTATGCTAATACAGGACTTTTTTTATGGTGTGGGGAGGAATTTACTTATGGATGATGATAAACTTTATGATGACAAATTTTTTAATTAATTTCCTAAGATGCCACAGTTGTGAGTTCTCACCCAGCTAAACATGTAGAAGCAAAGAAGCAACACACATTTGTGTATTTGTTCTTAGGTGGGAAATGTTTAAGATTTATTATTACAAAACAAAAGTTCAGTGGAACATAACTGCATGCTGCCACACCATGCACGTAGCCATCACACATGAAGAAATATGTAAAATGAGGGGAAATTCTACTGTATTGAGAAATTCAGTATTTTACAGCTGAGTGCCCAAACTCCTCATATGAAAATTATAAACATGAAGAAATAGCAAGGAACAGAGAGGTGCATTTCTTTCTTAAGTGTTTTGTCTCAAAGTGCTATTTTTTGTCATCTGAAGAGGGAGAGAAACTTGGAAATAGATAAAAGGTTTATTTCTCCTTAGCCAGAGCAGGTGTGCATTGCCTTACCTGATCTGTCCTCGCACCAGTGGTCTGTTTTTAGTCCTGTTCATATTCGAGTCAAACGGAACCTCAAAGAACTGTAATTTGAAAAAGGAAAGGAAGAATCAGAATTAAAGGACACCAGAAAACATGCCATGCATGGAATGTCCTGTCTGCATTTGCAGGTGCTTTAATCTCTCTTTTTGAAGGTTCAGGCATACAACAAAAATAGTAAATGGGTTTTATGGAGCTTTGATAGTCTGCATTGATGCTTTTGGCATCCCCTTAGAAAGAAAATCACCCAGAGGACAAAAACAGTTTGCACAAGACCCCAGAAGTTCATAATTTAAAGTACAGCTTGATTCCAAGTTCTTTTCTCAACAGGTCTGACACAGCTTTTAGACATACACAATTACATTTGCATACACACACATGGAAATCATGGAATCATTATGTTGGAAAAGATCTTTAGGATCATCCAGTCCAACTGGCACCACCACTGTTTTCACCATTAAACTACATTCTCAAGTGTCACATCCACAGGTTTTCTGGACACTTCCAGGTATGGTGACCTCACCACCTTCCCTGGGCAGCCCCTTCCAATGCCCAACAAGCCTTTCAGTGAAGAAATTTTCCCTAATGCCCAACCTAAACCTCCCCCGGCACAAGTTGAGGCTATTTCCTCTCATCCTGTCCCTTGCTCCCTGGGAGCAGAGCCAGACCCCCATCTGGCTGCCCCCTCCTGTCAGAGTTGTGGAGAGCCAGAAGGTCCCCTCCTGAGCCTTCTTTTCTCCAGGCTGAGCTCCCCAGCTCCCTGACCCCAGTTTTATATTAATACAGACTGTCCTTGCAAATGTTGCGCTTCTAGTCTTTAAAAGACAAACGCTAAGGTTTTTTCCAAGATCATCTACCTTGCCAGAACCTATAACCCACCCCAAAATCAATCAACTCTTGTAAAAGACTACTGGAACTGCTCTAAGCCTCCAGTTGGAGCAGGAGGGAGTGAACACACCATATGGTGTTATTTAATGTCACAACCCAATTCGACTTTAAACATGGCCTATGGGAAAATCAGGCAGCACTATCTGCCCGCTCAGAATTCCTTCAGGCTTCTGCAGGATCTGTTTTACAAGAATATTACTGGAAAAGCTGAATGTACTTTGCCATCCAGACAATCTAAAGCCATTCAGTTTTATGTGTGCAAAACAATAATACAAGTAATAAGCAGAGACTTACTTACAGAAAGAGTAGGATGTATTTACAGAACGAATATTTTCTAGTGATGTTACATCTGAGGTTTTGGGGTACGATCCCAATTATAGTGGATATGCAGGAAAAGTACCATAACAAATCATAATTCCAAACAGTCATACTGACAGTAAGCTCAGTGTAGCCAAACTGCAGACAGATTTTAGGTGATCATACGATAAATGACTACATGATAAAATCTATTCCAGCAAGTTGATTAAACATTTTATGCTACAAAAGACTCAATTAACAAACATTTTCATTTTGACAGTGCCATGTTACTGGTCCTGCTATTTACTGAGGGAACACCACAGTGGGAACACCAGTGGACAGAGACCATGGGAGCAGTAGGAACTTGTCAGAGCCCTCCAGATGCACATCAAGGGAAAGGTGCTCCATTTCCAGGCACATGGAGTTTCAGGAACTACCTTTCCTATCTATTACCTTCACATAATGACTATATAACAACTGGAAATCTCTACCTTCCAATTTTATTATTGATATTCCTAAAGCAAACTCAGGCTGCTCAGCCAAGAGTTACGAGGCGGGGAGAGAGGGAGGAAGGGAGGGAGGAAGGCATGCAGGAACAAAGGAACAAAGGAAGGCAGGAAGGAAGGCAGGAGGGAAGGAAGGCTGTTCATACGTCTTCTGCTTTGCCTGAACTATGTGGCACAGCACTGGGCAGCTCCTACAGTGATTTTTAGGCAGCTGACAGGGAATTTGTCATCCACTATTTGCTGTGGCTGATGTGCAGGTCTCAGGGTCACTCCCAACAACCACTGGAGCTGGTGAAGATGTTGGTTTGGAAGAAAAGCACTGAGGGGTCCTTGCCCTCCACCTCACGCTGGAGGGACAGGTTGGATCTCCTCAACTACAACATTAACCTGGAAGTTTTGGATGTTTCACAAAGAACCTCTATAGGATACAGATAAAAGTTTCTTTGGAGCAGAGAAAGTACCCCATTTGGATCTGAAACCAGTGATTGCTTCTGACAGCTCAGTGTTTCACTTATGGTTTGTTTCACTGCTGTATTTCAGAGACAATTACGGTAAATGAAGAACAAAATGTCACTTGACATCAGACTGGCAGAGCAATATAAGGGAAAAACTCTATAGGGCTAAAGTCTATTCTCCAGAAAATATCTGGGCTACAATTACTTTTTTTTGTAAATCACAAGTCTTCTACTTGCAAAGGTCTGACTGCTTTGAGTTATTTCCAGTTTAAACTTGTGCATGTGAGGAGATTCTGGCTTATTTGACAGCATTTAAGCTTATGCATAAAGGTATCTGTGTGCAATGGATAAAATCAAAATATTGTTCAAGTTTTAAACTCAATGTGTCTCAGACATAAAATGGCTAAAATGAAGAACAGTTGGATAGTCAACACCTGAAAGAATTTAAACATATGCAGTTGGATTATCAATATAAGCTGATGATGCCATGCTTAGCGTATCAAATATTTCCATATATTTAATACAGTAATCAACCTCTGAACGGAATATAAATTTTGAACAAGAATCTCCTCTGCTGACTTAAGTAGTCAAAAAATGTCTGTGTCTATTGTATACAGACATGGCTGCTCCTGAAATTAAGATTACTGCATGACTTAAGACTGAATTTTTTCGCTTTTTAAAATCTGACAGTTGGAATAATCTGCTACTGTCAAGCGTACGTATATAGCATGGCGCTGTATTTTCAACTGAACTACACTTAAAAAAATCCTTTTACTTGCAATGCCCTGGATTCCTTCAATGAGCTAGTTGCTATTACATGTCAACAAGATGTCATTTATCAAACTTCTCCCATTTTGTTCCCAGATGTTCAGCAAAATTCTCCATTTGAAATTATTTCCCCTGATATTCTAGAAAAAATGAAAAAAGCCATGCATCTCAAGTATCATTCCACAGGAATGAAAGAGTGAAGTCAAACATATTATCTCATGCCAGGCCAACAGAGTCCTGCCTGTTTCAGCAAACAGTAAATTCAGTAAGATGAATCCTAGATAAATAAATATTTTAGAAGCACTCGAGAGGCTTTTTCCTCAGGAAGTCTGAATGCATCGGTTCAGCTGGACATGGCAGAATATTATGTGCCCTCAGTATCTGGGAAACTGGCCACCAAAAGGGCAGACTGAGGGTTAAATCTACAGCATCTAAAAACCCCTGAGTGACAAAACTTGGCAACAGCTCTCAAGAACCTAACCTAAATTTTAATCAGTATGCATGAACATTTAAAACATGATGATGGAAAAAAAAATAAATCAGGCCAGCCAGTACTCTGTGGTTTATTTCTCTGGCAGGCTCATCATGCTTTTTGTGCGGATCTCATCTCATTAATATACAGTAATTATATCTTAAACATGTCACAATTCCTAGCATAGCTGTCACATTACTGCTCAGAGCTGTTTACGCCCATGGGCTTTCTGTCCTTCAGCTTCTTCACACTGGTTTCCACTTCGTTTATAAGTGAAATGTTAAAGAACATTTAATTTCAAGCTACCTCTTGGAACCAGCAGTGCCTGCAGAGGATGGCTGAGCACTCAGACCTTCCGGAGGGCTCACAGACTAATAATTTTATTAAGACTACGCCAAGATTTCCGTAACAAGACCTTGCAGATGCAGATTACACTATGCCAGCACTTTGAAGACTAATGCTAGGGAAAGACAAGAGCGTGTCCAGTGCCTCTGCAGGCGACTTACGCTCCTTCCATCAGTTCACAGAATCACCGAATCTCCTGAGTGAGAAGGGACCCAAACGATTATCAAGTCCAACTCCTGCCTCTGCACAGACACCCCAACAATCCCTCTCTGTGCATGAGAGCGTTGTCCTAACACTCCTTGAGCTATGGGAGCCTTGGGGCTGTGACCATTCCCCGGGGAGCCTGTTCAGTGCCCCAACCACCTTCTGGGTGTTGAACACCAAGACCACCTATTAAGTTTCCCGAGACAGTGGCCTGACGATTTTCAATTAATTAGGCCAGTGGAGCCCTAAGCACATGGTACATTTGCCATCCATGGTCCTGCAGGAGAGATTGCATCTACTGAATTACAAACAGTCCAACACCTTTACTCCTGTTCACATGAGAACACCAACAGAGTGCACTCAGAGGAACAATATTCCATAGAGTTTATCAAACAGATCTGCCACACTTTAGCTAATAAACATCTCTCATAGACCACTTTGGATTTCGAGTGTATCAAGCACCAGCCTGGCCGCTGGCCAGGCCCAGCTCTAATCGGTGACACGTGGTGGAAACAGCGGCGGCTGAAACAGGCAACCAGTGTGCCATGTATTGACATAACATTTTAGTCTAATGCTAAACACATATTTACAGTAGAACCGATTACAGGAGCCTAAAGATGGAATGGAACCCTGCCATTAAAAGACAATTTAATTTAAGGTAACTCTGAGGTCCTGCCATTGCAAAACCACCCCTGAATCCAAGCAGGCTTCCATGCGCTCTCTGCAATCAGAATTGCCCTCTGGATCTACGTATTTCTCTTAAAAGCACCCTAGAAGGGCAGTTCAGGTAAATCTTCAGCACTAGTGAGTGAAGCAGTTACCTCCTCCTAGTGGGGCCCAAAATCCTCCCAGCTTTGTACCACACGGGGAGGTGGAGATGAGCTACAGGTGATGGCCAAAGCTCCTCCTCAGCTAAAATCTCTTGCTATGGACCCAAGCAAATATTAATACGATACAAATAAAAACCACTACACCTGGATGCCTCACTAGAGCACTTACACTGAGTATCTACAGCCAGAGGTAAGCTGGGCTGTATACGGCAAGTCTTGCAAATATTGATCTTGTTGAATTAGGTGTTGCTGGAGTTCTCCCAATTCCCCTGAGCTACAGAAAGCTCTGATTCTCTTTGGCTTTCTTTGGTGTTGCCCAAGAGCAAACAGTTAACCAGAAACACCACTGAAACACATGCTGGAAACTGAAAAGGTGCATGAACCAAGAAGGAGCAGGTGGACCAAAACTGTGTGGAAAGCACAGTGGCAGAGCAGACTGTGGATACCTGGGCAATAACCTGCAGTTGCCTGGGAAGGTGACATCCAGAAAGCCATTCCTCACAGATGGCCATGCAGCCTCCAAATTCATCAGGTTTCAGCACTAGCCTTTCACATGAAGTCTCTTGGTTTTCCAGGAGCAGCCAAAGGAAAGTTGCTTTAAGCAACACTGGAAACCCACCAGACCACGAAGCGTCAAGTACTTTCCTCTGAGACTGTTCTTCCCCTCTGTATTACCTAATTATTTCTATTCCTCATATTTTCAGTGATTTATCTTACGTTGTCATAAAGTAATATATAATCACATAAATGGAGAAGAAAAACAGAACATATAATTCATGGTAAATAAGATCAAAGTCAAGATTATTATTATAGGTTTCCTTCTGGTTTCCTTTCAATCACTTCTATATGAAAACGACAAAGAATAATTAAAGCATATTACAAAGGTCTTTTTACTCAATTGTACACAGATGTGACTAAAAAAAAGTGGAAGGAAGGATTTTCAAAAGCACTCATGTGCTGATCTAACACGATTCTCACTGAAGTCAGCGGCAGTTTGACTTCAATGAGAGCACAGACAGACCAACACTGAGTGGTTCCGAAAATCCCACCCTAATTGTACAAACAAGGGAAGGCTTTGGAGACTGCTGGCTTGGAGATTGTATATTTGAGAATCATAAAGGGCACACAGCACCTGTTTGTCTTCAAGATATGAAAATAAAGCAAGGCAAATATTTTAAGGATTAGAAAAATAACTTTTTTTTTTTTTTTTAAGGCAGTATCTGAAAACCCTCTGGCTCTGAAGTTCCCAGTCTTACTATAGATCTGCTTTAATATTTTCCATCTCAAAGAGGATTCTAATTAAAAACAAGACTGATGCAAGCCTGAACAATGTTACTTACAGATAGAGGAGGGCAGCTAAACCCCAGACTGTCATGTCCCACAAAACTGGAAAGGTCTGCCCTGTAAAGGATCTGACACAGTTTATTATTTTTTTTCCCCACAAAAGACACATTCCTCTTATTAGCCAGAGTTTAAAAGCCCATTGCTCTGTACAGGGAATAGAACAGGAGGGAATTGCTAGGAAATGTTGAAACTTGTGATTTTAGAGATTTTCAGGAGGAAGAAGACAGAGTCACCGGTTTGCACCTATCTGACCCATTGGACTAACAACAACGTGTCATGCCAGCTCTGCTTTTAAGCGCTCAAGAGGTGATGATGTTATTCTCTTGACCACTCACAAGCGCAGATTTCCAAGGATTCCCAGAGACACTAACTGTCCCTAGAATGGGGCATTTTTTAGGTTTTACATGGCATTTAGTATTTCAGTATTCTTAACTGGCAGCAGTGGGTGGAGCTGCCAGCATGCCTGGCATAGTGCTCCGTGTTTGTTTTCAGCTCATACAAATCCTTTTAGTGGCTCTGACCAACAAAACAAGTGGTCACTGAGTTCTTGCAGCTTGGGCCCCTTCCTCAGCTCTTTGGCCAAACAAGATCCTTTGCTGATATCACAAGTACCATTGCAAGGAGCTTGAAAAGCTCACAGCTGTGATAGCGTGGAGTGTCACAGCAAGATGCTCCTAATGCGGCTGCTGCAGCATCTGTGGGGCTTGTCACAGCAGTGAGGGGTCAGGATAGAGGAGAGGATGATGGACACATCCTGAAATACACTGCTGGTAACTAGGGAAGCCCAGCTGGATAAACCACTGGCTCTGCAGGTGTGTATGCGCTTGTAGCACTCACCTGCGGAAGAGCAGCAAAGGTGGAAGGAAAGAGCCTGGGACAGCATGTGTCTGAGCCTGCTGCAGGGAGCAAGGAATTAACAATAATTAAGGAGTACATGTCATCTTCAGTGTATGAATAACTTCACCAGTTAAATAACATGGCATTTGCACCAAAATTCTTTATCTACTTTACTCCACATAAAAATTTTTTCTTGTCTTCATCTTTGAATCAAGTTTTCTAGTACCAGTGAAGGAAAAAACAGCTCATTTAACCTCATTTTTTCAATGCACCTAATGTCCAAGGCTTGAAATGGGAGAAAATACATAAATCTCCTGGTTTAGTAAATGAGAAATAGGTCAGGTGACCACCGATGAGCCTGGCTCTTCTCTCTCTTTTTGCTAGAAGATAGTGTAACAAAAATGAAATAATAATAAAAATAAGACCAGGACCTTATAAGCTGTTCAACCTTGAAAACAGCTGACTTCGTGAGCCACCTAAATAGTGTATTCCCAAGGCCTCACGGAGGTCAGCCACGGCTTCAGGGGAAATGAAAACTGGATACCACAGACAGGCTTCCCCTCTTGTGATCCGCCTTGGAGAAATAACCGCCATGGGAAGGAATACTGCTTTCTGGCCAGCTGCCAAAGACTTCTAATAATATTATACATTTACCACCACCAAGTCCTACTTATTTAGCACACAATTAATGCATCCACAAACAAAGCTCCTTACTCCAATGCTTCCTTGAGCCCCTCTTCCAGAAGGATACTTGCCCATCAATGTTTTTAGGCTCCTTGATCAAAGGAGGCAATTTCCAAGCATAGGACACGCTGCACTGAATATCTTCCCATCCTTTTGGATTTTGTTGCTGTTGGCGTGTTCTTTTTCGTCTTAAAATGAAAATGGCTAAAAAACGTGTTTTAGTTAGACAAACACCTCATGCCCTTCTCTTGTGCTCACCCAACCAACTGCACCCACAGAATGACCTGATCTGGCCAAAAATCAGCTAATTTCCCTCTGGATCTTTCCATTTTTTGATCTGTGTCACTGGGTCAGGTCACCCTAGACACAAAAAGAGGAGAGGGAAAGGAAGAAGCTGTTACTCAGCTCCCACCTCTGTGCTGGTGAATCATGTACCCCAGGAGAGAAGCAGCACCTCAATGGTGCGTCTCCCACTGAGGGGTTAAAGTGTTCTTTCTCTCCAGGGTCACAGAGACAAGGCAATGAAGCAACATTCATCTGTATTGTGCTGCCCTGGAATAAGAAAGGAAAACTTCACCTCCCCACACACACTTCAACAACTGAGCTCTGATCACCCCAAATCTGTTCCCTACTCCTGCAAGTTTTTAATGATGAATTATCATCATTAAATAGATGCCAGAGACATCTGACATCTGTAACATGGCTTCTTCAGGAACTATTTTATTACTACGTATTTTAGGAACCATTATTAGGGTTGAAGAAAAATACCCCCTGAATCACTTTGCAAAGACATTTTCTTCAAGAGATTCCTTCGCATTAAATCATATTTGTCATGAAGCCAGCATGCCATGAGTGCAACGTATAATTTAAAAAACAAACAAAACTTCAAATAACAATCTCTTTGCTGAAGATAGGAATTGCACAAGGTCAGTATCTGGTTTAAGTTACTGTATGTCCTAAAATACACCAGGCCAGGTCCTCTGGACACAGTGCAGCTGCTTTGAGCAATACTGGAGATAAAATCTGATACTGAAGATGGCTTAGACAAATTCCTGTGGTGGAATAAAGTTGTTACTCAGGAACTCTTGGAGAAGTATTTCTGCTGCTCAATGCAGTGCTTAAGTCAAGCAGGAGATCCAGAGTCAACCAGGAGACACAAATCTCCTCCAGAAGAGTGAGAAAAGAGGCAGGAGCTGCGAAGCCCTTATTTCTCCCTAGTAACTACAGCAGGACCCTGAGGTCCTGGCTTTAGCCAGGGCAGTTGTAGAAGGAGCTGGTCACTGGAGAGCCCTCCAGACCATCAGTATCAGCTGCTTTTCAGTCCTCTGTGACTACTAGAGAGCTATAAAATCAAGTAGCCTCGCTGTGCTCTGCTCTTGCCCAGGAGATTAGAGCAGGGAAGTAGGAAGGTGAGATTTAAATCACTTCCACACATCTCCTGGCTCCAACCCATGTGTCCCAGATCCAGGTCATTTTAATCAGCTTTTTATAAATTGTCACTCAAACTATAAGAATACTAATCCACTGCAATGTGCTTCCTGCCAGGAACCTCAATATTAATCCATAAACTCTTCTCTTACATCACACGGAGATGTGTTGGTTTTAACAGCTCATGGCTGACACGTTCTATTAGCGAGGCTTTTCTTCTTACAAGACAGACAAAAGTAGCATCATAATACAGCAGCAGTCTTGCCTGCTTTTGGGGAGGCAGAGGTTATTTCTGTAGATGCAAACATACAAACTTCTTGTTCAAAATATCTTTTAGTTTTGGAAATAAATTAATTTTTATACTTGAAGTTCCTGGCACCTCTGAAAGAGAATTTGCTTTGGTATGGTCATATTTGGCAAAATGAAAGCCTACAGCTCCTTCTGGCCAAAATATTAAAAACCTCAAACCCCCAAAACCCACAATGGATAAAATGCAAGAATGCTGTAAAAGAGTCAGTAAAAAAAGTTTAAATGTGAACCAGGGTGTGAAGTGGCACAGGCCTTTACCAATGCGCCTGAGCAATACAGCATGCTAACTTTGTCCAAATGTCACAGAGTTGACCTGCTCCACTTACCCACAGCTCAAACCTCCTAATAAAATCATCCCTCAGGAATTATTCCTTTTAAATATTAGTAGATGATATCAGGGAGAGCTTGAAGTCACATTTTTATATACAGCACACTTAGGGAATTGATCAAGTCTGTAGGAGAGAGTTTACAATAAAATTTAAACCCAACATTCTCCTGTTGTTCCAACGTCTAAAAAGAGCAAGGGAACCCTGTGGGGCATTTCAGGATTTACACTGCACTGGCAGAACAGCCTCATTGCTCCCCTCGACTGTGTGCTCTCAGAGCCAAAAGGAGCCCAGTTTCTAATATACTGAAGAGTTTAAATTGTTAGGGGAGATATCACAGGCACATTGATGAGTGCAATGTTGTAACTTCACTTGTATGACAATGGTTTTATTTCGTTTTAAATATTGGTAATAAAGCAAATTAAAAGAAATCACTCTCTTCCATCTGTATAGAACTTACCAGAAAGCTATCAATATATTAATAATGTATTTTTTCTCTTATTAATTTCACAGATCTTTGATGTGGCAGACCACATGTGTGGTATTTTTAAGGCATTCTCTCCTCCTAAGGCTATCACAACTCTGCAGATCAAAAGACATGGAAGAGATGCTCACAAGTATCTATGTATAAAGATTCTGGTTAAGCCTAAGGATTTTGCCCATAGTAGGTTAGTTTTCGTAAGGGATTTTTCTTCATTGAAACATGGTTTTATACAGGAAGTGTAGAACTGCCAAATAAAGTAACAAGCTACAATATCATAACAAATATCCAAGGTGCAGCTAACCACTTAGCACCAGCTTTGCAGTAAAATCCAGTAACCATCTTCTTTTCTAAAAGCAAAATGCACAAACTGGGACCATGAACTGGGGATGACCATCACTATGCTCTTCTGTTGAGGCCTGGATGACAAACCTGTAAACTGGGAAGTCACATTACAAAGACATCTCAAACTCATAATTAGGTCTCACCCTTCCTTCCCCTTCATTAAGAATGAAAGTGAAGCAAGTCTCACAATGACCCATTGGAAAGCACAAACACCCAAACCTGTTGCAAGGGCATCACACCATCCATCTTTCTAAAGCTGTCGAGAAATGTTTGTCATTCCAGTACTGCTCGCATCTCCCAAATGCTAAGATAACACACCCATCAATCTCAGCTAGAGTTAAAAGAGGAGATGAAAAATAAATAGTTCTGAGTCGTGTTACTAAGAGGGATTCCACACACTATTAATTTTAGCTTGGAAACCAATTAAGACACCAAATCAAATTACCTCCTCTCTTTTTAAGGTATAATGACCTATTCACTTGCATAAATTTATTTGTTTTGTGCCAGTGATCCTTTCAAAAGCCTTAGAAGCTTAAACAACATTAACTTTAATCTGACTTCTGGCAACAGGAAGACTTTTGCCAAAAGGCGGTCAAAGATATGGATGAAACAGGATGATTATCTTAGAAGGCTATTCTTAAAATAAAAGCATAATAAGAAACATAATGACATATAAGCAAGACTTGTTCTAAGCACTGCATGAACATCAATATGTTGGAATAAACTGGTGCTTTCCACATGAAACCTGGGGTAGCTTTTGTCCCCTTCAGCCCCACTGCAGCTTCTTGCTCACGAGTGCGGCTGCAGCAGCACTTCTCCACATCAAAGCAAGTGTCCAAAACTGCACACAAGAAAAAGGTTATTAAAGCAGGAACTCCCTGCCCAGCCAAAGGGCTCAAACTCCTGCAGTTCATGCCATGGATATTACCAGAGCAGTGAATTCCCAGCAGTTTTTAATATTGACACGGAAATGCCACTCTTGTCAGATTTGTCTTCCAGGTGCCTCAAATGTCACCTTTGTTTGCTAAGTGTTAGTCCAATATGAAGTTTTCTGAGTATCTATTGGGGAAAAAAAATAACCAACCCTGCACCTCAGTGGCCTGATTTCCCCTGGGTGCCAGTATCCATCCATCCATCCATCCATGCATCCATCCATCCATCCATCCATCCATCCATCCGAGAGCTTCTGGGGGGACTATTTCCAACTCCTTCCTGTTGGTGCCACCATAGGGATGTGAAAGCTTTGACTGCACGGGTCTTGCTAAAGCTGGATGGTTGGGACTAGTGCTTTGTTCAACCACAAAAAAAAAAAGGAAAAAATCATCTGGATTCAACAGGACATTTGACTGAGGCACTTCATGCAAGCCATTAAAGCCAGACTGCACCATGAGAGTTTTGGACATTTTGTTCACTTTCCATGAAACTAAACCCAGAATCATGAAAAGTCTTTTTGTGGTATTGGAAGTACATTATAGTATCTCATCCTGGAACAAAACCTTTATTTAGGCAAGTAAGAATACATACATAAAGAAAGACAGGGACTTCTTCCAAGGGCATCGAGTGACAGGACAAGGGGAAATGGCTTCCCACTGCCAAAGGGCAGGCTTACATGGCATATTAGGAAAAAATTCTTCCCCGTGAGCATGGGGAGGCCCAGGCCCAGGTTGCCCAGAGAAGCTGTGGCTGCCCCATCCCTGGAAATGTCCAAGGCCAGGCTGGACAGGGCTTGGAGCAACCTGGGATAGTGAAAGGTGTCCCTGCCCATGGCAGGGGGGTAGAACTGGATGAGCTTTGTTGTCCGTTCCAACCCAAACCATTCTGGGATTCTGTGTGAGGAGAAGAAAACAAAGGACTGGAAGTCCAGCACCAAGGTTACACTGATCATTGCTGACAAGTAGACGATAAAACAAAGAATTTAATTTGCTTATCCCCAAGCCCAGATCCATATGTCATGCCACTCAACACATATATGCAGCTATGGAAAAGGAAAATCATACAAAAATCAAAACATAAAAAGCTATTACGTGCTCTGAAAAAAGGATTGCAAAATCAAATCACTGGCTCGAATGAAAACTCTTGAAAATAAAAAAGAAAAATAAAGCATTACAAGCTGAAACTCAAACAAATATTGCCATATTTCTATGACCAAAAATATATGGTGAAACATCAACTTTTGACCAGATTTCAAGTTCTTCAGTGAGGAAAGTGTGTGTAGATACCTGAGAAACACTAAGTTTGCAATTCCAAAACAAGCTTGTAACCAGTTGCTCTTACTCCAAAATAAAAGTACCCATAAAAGACATCCCAAGAAAAAAACAATAATGCTTAAAAATTCACATCCTATTAAAATTCAAATGAATTTCCCTATGTAGGCAAGTCCTTAAATGCATCCCTCCATTTAAATATATTGTAGTTCCTGTGCAGACAAGTCCCAAGACGCTCTTACATGATAATCATAAAATATGAAGTGGTGAAATGAATTGCAACATTCAGCATTCAGTAATGCTCCTTATGAACTAAGATTTATAGAGAAAGCATGAAATAAAACGATCAACGCACGTGGTTACTATATCTGCATGTTATACTGGGAAAAAAAAGGAATAAATAAATTAAAATAATAATTGAAAATTATAAATATCTAGGCACAGATATTTATATTACCAGAACTGCTGCAGAAGGTAATGTTCAGTCCACCTCCTTATTTAATCGAAGTATTAAAATTAGAAAGAAATCTAAATGCATTTCACAAATCATTTAAACACTGAACAAATCATGAAAATAACTGACAGCATTTTGTAATTTAGTAAATACAGTTTTTTTATTAGCTCTACCTTTGGGCGCTTGTCTAAAAAGTTGAGGTAAAACTCTCAGTTTCACTACGTAAAAAAATTCCAGTTTTGAAAAAAATCAGAAATTACACAAAGAGCTCCGACTGTGGTCCCAGGACTAGCAACTAGGAAAAAAAAAAGAAGTGCCATGAGGAAAAGGAACTTTGCACCAAGTGCCTTGTCCCAGTGGAATGCTGGGCACTCGTCCCTGTCACACTCCATAGCACTGTCTCTCTAAACATATGCTCATACAAATAAAGGTTTAAAATATATTTTCTAAACTAAACCATACCCAAGGCAGGTTTGGAAGATTGCTCATAGGCTTAACAAGCACTTCATTTACACACCAGCATATGCATTTAGCATATAAATATTTATAGTTTGGCAGCTCCCTCTCCCAACCTGCACAGGTTTTCTCCATTGGGTTTCACCAGCGGTATTTCTTTCGAATCTCCACACTTCCGGATGCTTTGCTCAGACAGCCTTGATGGAGAACAGTTGTGCCTATTAGCAGACAAGCTGCTGACAACTAAGCTGAGCTTCTAAAAGCTGGCAGGGAGATAATCTAGCACTGAGATCTGATAAGTTTAAAGAGAAGAGAAAGGCACGGTGGTCTGCAAATACTGAGATGTCACAGAAAGACCTAGACAAGCCCTGAGCCTCTCCTTGAGGTGCTTCTTCTCTCATTCCAGAGTACTTCAGTCAAACCTCACCTTAGTTAACCATCCTGTTGCACAGCACCACTTGGTTCTCAGCAAACACAGCCTTTGATTAAAGAAAGATAATGTTGCTCCAAGAAGTTATAGTCTCCAAAACAAACCATATTTACAGATACAGAATTGTAGAATCATAGCATAGTCTGGAAGGAACCTTAAAGCCCATCTTGTTCCAACACCCGACTATGGGCAGGGACACCTACCTCTAGACAAGGTTGCTCCAAGCCCTGTCCAACCTGGCCTTGGACACTTCCAGGGCTGGGGAGTCCACAACCTCTCTGGGAAATGTGCGCCAGGGCCTCACCATCTCTATATATATGTATTTTAAAAGGGCTGTTTCTCCTGCTTGACTGTTTGAAACATGGCAAAGACAAAAAAACCACCATTATTTAATTTTGCTGTATCTTCCTGTCTTTCCTCCCCACAAATAAGTAGATTCTGATCTGCATTTTACAGAAGATACTCTATTGGGAGACCGGGAGTGCAGGGGATGTGTATCCGCACCTTCCCTGAAATTCTCTGAACACAGAACAATGAACACAGAATTCCCCGAACACAGAAGAACACTGGTATTTCCGAACACAGAAGAACACTGGTATTTCCACTGTCACCAAGCCATGGTACTACAGGAAAGCAGCACAAAATCAAACCAAGTCTGAACCAGCAAGGCTGGCAATGCAGCTCTGTCTCACCCCTGCAAGGTTCCAACTCTTCCCTCGCCTGGAGTTCCACACTGGGCACAGTCCATGGTGACAAATTTGCAGAAATGCCACAGCCAGACTTTGCCTTTTTATCCAGAGGACAAAGAGTAATCCCACTATGCATTCCCAGCTTGTATTTCCTTAATGTCACAGTTATCTATTTCTAAGGTAACATCAGATTACAGGGGACTTGGGTTTTATCTCAATCCCCCTGGCTGGGGCAGGTCAGCGCAACCAGCACGGGCGCAGCGGGAACTGCTCCTGCTCCTGCCCCAGCAAAGGCGAGTTCAGGCACATCGTCCTTTGCCCATCCCAGCATGCACGTCATCACCACTTCCCCAAGGATGAGCCGCACCAGCGCTTCCCAGTGCTGTGCCAGACCAGACAGTGGTTTTACTCAGACAGTGATTTTTCTTTAGACAGCACTGGAAGAATTCCAGACTAGACAAAATCTAAATTTTTCCATGCAAAGAACTAAAATACTCATCAAAAATACAAGACCTCATTTATGTTCTGATATTCCTCCTCAGGCATTCAGTTTTGGCCACTGTTGAGACAGAATTTCTGTGTTTTGACCCTGAATGACTTTCCCAATGCATCTTACAGGTGAAGGGGGTTCTGGCTGCTGCCCTCCCACCCACTCCTTAATTAAAGATGCAGAGGTCTGACATAAACTATGTTACAGATTAGAAGCGGACTGCGATACATGAGAAGTAAGTATGTGGATAGGTTTTGGAAAACAGACTGTTGGCAATTATTCTGGTGTTTATTTAGAATCTTTAAATTGATTTGAAATAGGTAACAAGAAAAATAGTTGTTATTTAACAACAGAAAGAGGAGAAAAGAGCAAGGAAACACATTTGTCACTTCCAAACGATTGCCAGGAACTGTGGATCTCTTCAGTAACGCAACTAATTAAAAAAATATTTTCTAAGTAACATAGAAATGCTGTTTAATCAGAATTACCAGAGTTCAAAGAGCCATGAGAAGGAGGAGCAGCATCCTTGTCCTGACACCCAGGGGCTGCTGCTCTCCCAGACAACAAGGCACTAACACAGAGCCAAGCTGCCTCCATGGTCAGGTTCATCCAAATACCTTTTCCATGAACTAATCAAACAGGCATTTATCAGCTGAAAGAGGAATACACAAACCTAAAGGGTTTTATGGAGGAGTTTCTCCCTTCATAAAGAGTCACGAAACTTTTAGTCCAGAAGGTCTTAGATTATCAGGCTACAGTCAGGCTAGTACAAAGCATCCTTGATGTCTAGACCAAATGAAAAGATTAACAGGTCTGCCCCAGTGCTGATTACACCAGGCTCATACTATTTTTCCAGTGGATGCTTTCATAATTAAATATCAAGTTACAGGAGGCACTTAACATTTATGTCACCCTCACCTATGAAAATAACATCAAGTTTCTTTGCATTGAGAACTATAAAGTATTAAAAAGCATTCTATGTCTGTAACAGCAACCTGTCAAGCCATAAAGAGAAATCTAGATTTTAGGGAAGGGGATCCCTTGGGAATGCCATGTATCAGCAAAGCAGAGCAGCAATCACATTATGCCTGTAACTAATATGGACAAAGTGGAATGAGCAATAAAAGCCAATGAAAACCAAGAAAAACCAACTTTCATTCTGATTAGTTGATTCTAATAGGCTTCAATTGCAATTTAAAATTAGGTGGCACCATCAATCACTCAGGTCTCTGCAAGCAGTGGCCGCGGCACCTGCGAAGGAGGCACCAGGGACACCCTGGGCATGGGTGAGATGGCAGCTTTGAGCTCTGCCAGGGAACAGGGTTTCTCAGACATAGCAGTTGTGACGATCTGGAAGATGTGCAAACCCCAAAACCTCGAGCACAAAAAAGGGGCTCAAGAAAAGCTTCTCCAAGTTCCCAGTTTTTATCTAGTTGATTCTCTTGGTACAGGCGGGTGCATCAGCTCTTTGGACTGAAGAAATATGACAGGTTTTAGGTGTTTGGAAGAGCTATTGCTCTGCATGATGCCAATATAGCACACTTTAAATTCAGTTCAGGGCCACTCATAGGGAAAAAAATCACCAAAAACTAGATTTCCAAATGGAATGAGTCTTTATTAGAGGAATAAACAGGCAAATAATGGACCTATTAAACAACATTCATACTTTTTTGGTAATTTCATCAAAAGACAAGACAACAGGCTAGGTTTTATGGGAGTTTTTTGTTTTAAACAGCTGGGTGTAAAACTTGAGCAGGTTACTCAACCTTCTTGTGGAGGCTGAAAAAAGAGGGGGTGAACAAAGTGCTAAATAAGGGGATGGGGCTGCACTGCCCCTGGAGCACAGGGAACTATGTTATACACAACAGATCACTGGTTCACAAATCGCTAAGAAGTTTATAACTGGAAACCTTCATCTCATTTCCAGCCTAAATTTAGCTAATTTCAGCCCACTAATTCTTCTGCCAACACTGCGCTCCAGCCACAGCAAGGTCCTTTCCCTCCTAGTACGTACCCTTGGATATATTTATGGAGCAATCAGATTCACACCAGCTTTTGTCCTACCAGGCCACACAAGCCAAGCTCTTTCAGTCACCTCTTGTAAGCCTGTCTCCTCGTTTCCTCCCACATCCTAGCAAGTCCTTTTCAGCACCTGTTCCTATTTGAATTAATTTTTCTTGCATATGGGAGACCAGAATAGTGCAGTTTTACAGATGACTATCTGCTAATGGCATTAATGGTTCCCAGCCTCCATGGAAATGCCTTGCTTGAGTCAAGATTGCATTTGCCTTTTTCACACTACTGCACAGTCATGCTCAAAGAAAAGGGGATTTTTTTTCCTTTTCTGTTCCTTCTGCCTGAGAAACCTTCAGGCTTGATCCAAGAGTAGATAAAACTCTGAACTAAAAAGCAAAAACCTGGCTTTTAACCTAGGTCGGGTACTAATAGCCCACAGAGTGATCCTGAAGAAGTCATTTCATGTTCTTATTTTTTCATTCCCACACTTACCTATTTAAATCCAGAATTCAATGAGGCCAAGCATCACCTCTTAATCTAAATTACCCCAGTGCCTTAAAATGATTCTGCCTGTGGCTGGAAAAAAATCCTCATGCCTCCTGAGTTCAAAAGTTTCATGAAACTCATCTAACTCTCAATTATTTTCCTGGTTTGTCATTGTTTGGAAAGATATCTATTTTAATGCACAGCCACACAAGTATGCGTAAATGGGGTGGTATTAGTAAATAAAAAGCGAGCTGCTAATGGCACACTGAATTATGGCAAAATCCAAAGGCACTTCCAGGACCTTGCAAGTTTTCTGTTATTTTTGAGAATGTTCCCATAAATGTCCATTACTGAGCAACCTTTGGGGGACTGCAGTGGCTGTGAGATTACTGAAAGTCAGAATGAAAGCTGGATTTTGGGAGACATAAATCCACTGAGCACTTTGCAATGTCTGCTGTACAACCAGAAGAGATGGAGACAGTGCTGGTCAGGATTACTCCAGGCTCCCAGCATGCTGTCCCATCATAAAAATTAAATGATGAAGAGAGGATGATCTTCTTGGATATTCTTCAGAAGTTTTTACAAATTATACAAGTTGACAGTCAGTCAGTCATCACAAGGAAATATGTAAAAAGTGAAAAAAACCCTCAGCACTAGAAAAAGCCCTCTTATCCAAAGGTATATTGAGGAGAGGAAACCAATCCTTCTGGACTTGCCATAGGGAACAGGAGATCTAAGCATTATTAGTAATCCCAGAACGGTTTGGGTTAGAAGGAAACTTAAAAATCAGCTCATGCCAACCCCTGCCATAGGCAGGGACACCTTCCACTAGACCAGGTTGCCCAGAGCTCCATCCAACCTCGCCTTGAACAGTTTACCATAGACAAATTATATCCTACTAACCAATATCCAGATGGGAATTTAACGTCTCCTAGGAGAGTGCAGCACTCATATAGGTTGTAATTTAGGCACACACACAAACTCCCCAGAATTCAGAAAACTGAAACCCAAAATAGGTCTCCACCAAACGCACACACTACTCCTGCTAATTAAAAATACATTAGCATGAGATGTATAATTATATTAAATAGAAACACTTCTGAATTGATAAAGTTTTAAGAGCTAATACTTTTGAGGTCTTTTTGTTTTAAGTCATTTTAAAAAAAAGTTGAGTGGCAAGAGCCATCAAGGAGCTGTGGGATTACCCAAGGTTTTGCTGGCACTTGCACTAGCACCTGAAGATGAGCCTTCCCAAGGATCTGAGCTGGAAAAACCCTCCCCATGCACAGAGCTGGGCAGGACGACTCCCAAATGACACATTCAAAACAGAGCACATATTAAAAGAGTTCTTTATCTTATCCTGCGTGCTACTCATGCCATGCTGCTTCAGTTATAATAGTGGGTTCAATCCCATCCTCAGCCTGGATGCGCCAGAGATGCCGAGGAATTCCCAGTAGGAGCAGCATGAGGTGCCAGCAGCTCTGCCCAGCTCCCGTAGCACAGTGCTTGGTACAACTACAACACATGCTGGTGTGTTTCTAATGGCAAAGTAAAACTTATCAGGCTCGCAGGAACATTGAGAAAGAAGCTTAAGGAGGAATTTCAGTGCGAGGTTTCAGTGAAGGAAACGGCTGATCCTGGTCCGTCTTACTTGTCACTCCTACATACCCCACATTTCACACTCACGCTGTTACACTGCCCCAGCATGGCGCCTTTGTGAAAGGCCTATTTGATTTTAAAATACACTTTGGACTCCAGTTTTCTGCCTCAACAACACATTGCTCTGAAATACAGCTAAAAAAAAAGCCACCCAGCTCCCCACCACTTTGTCTCTATGGCTCATCCCGTCTTCAGTATTCACTCTCATTCACAGTTACTAATTTAAATGTCTGTAGGAAAGAAAAGTCTGGCAAAAATCCTAACCCCAACTGTCTGCTGTGGGACTAACTGCAGGAAGAGCCAGCAGACATCCCAGTAGGTATCACCAATGGGATAATCCCAGTACAGCAACCGAAAGCTCAGCCAACCTAATCATGGTGAAAGGTTAGGAATTAATTACACTTGGATGACAGCTCATTGTTTGGGCATCGGCTCCCAAATAACTGGACTTGTTGGGAAGTCAACAGTTGAATTCCAGTCAGGGGATATTATTAGTGCTTTGAAATATATATATTTTAATGGCAAAACACAACTTGTTCTGTCTGTGCTTTATAGAAATTGAAAAGAAAAGGACGTTTCTAACTGGGTCTTCCTGTCTGATACACGACTGACATTTTTGGTAGCTGCAGAATTTAATTCCTTTTCTCAAGGCATACAACAACAAGACAACCACTCCACTGAGAATATCAGGAACGATTTAAGAAAATAACTTTTATTTCTCATTATTGAAGATGAAGATTACCTAAGCAATTGCCATTATTATTATTATTATTATTATTATTATCAATTAGCACCAGACAGCAATTTATAATTTCCAAACTCAGATGCAAACACTAACAATTCACCAAGAGAAAGCCATGTGTTATTCCCATTGCACGGGAAACAAATTATAGAATTCAAGTGATTTGTGCCTTTACAACTGAATTGGGAAGCTTATCCAAGAGTTATCATGCAAATAGGACATTGGGGATAGTTTCAGTAGACTACAAATTATTCTCTGAGTCTCTGACTCAAATAAAATGTTCTTAGTCTGAACTCTCTTACACATGGACTTCTCTACAAAGGAAGAAAAGCTTAAGAAACCACTCAGAAGAAAACACTAATAAAATTTTATGAAGAAAAATCACTTGTAAAACCATCACTATTAAGTACTACACTTTGACTCCGGGCGGAGAACTCAGCTGATGTCAGTCTATCCTAATGCCGTTTAATTTAGTTATAGAGATGTAAACCGCAAAAGAATCCGCCCCCAAGCCTACTAGGAAAACAATCCCTGCTCACATTCTTGGCAAATGCTGGTCACTATAAATACAGAATAAATACGTAAGGATGAGCCACCCATGCAGGGATGTGGATGGACTATTATGCGCTCATAAGCACAGATATAATGCTTAGAGCAATGAATGTATCTTTATATCATGGGAAACCAACTTGCCCATGTGAGCCACATTTCTAACCTCCCCACATGGCCAAGAGAAGAGCAGATAAGAGTCTGGGTTTGGCAATGCTTTAGAAATGGAAATAAACACTGATTCCCCAAACCTCTGCAAGAATCCAGGCTGGGGCTGAAGGTGCACCTGAAACACCACTAGCCTAGGCTGAGCAGACCCCTGTGGGCTCATCGTCCTTACTAGGAAGTTTGGGCTCCCCAGCACACCCAATGGCAGACCCACGGAGGAGCCACTCGTGGGCTTGTGATGCGACCCGTGCTCCTGGGCTGATGCAGCACCTACATCATCTTGGGCCTTCTCCTGGTGCTTCTCCTATATCAGAGAGCAATAGCTTCTCAGAGAGGTGGGAAAAGGCACTCTTTTAACAATAACTGACCATGGTACTTCCAGTAAATGACAGCTTAAACAATACATTTCAGACAGAAGCAAAACATCTGCTGTTTTGTCTCCTTGAATCACTAGTAAAAAGCTGAATTTTGGACTACAGACAAGTTACAAACCGAACCACTGAAGAATAGTAAGGAAAAGGCCTGTACCAAGGGATTTCTCAGCAGAAGAATGATATACTAGACAAAAATAAAAGGATATACCATATGTTGAGTAATAAAATTGGCAAACCTAGTAAGGTTCAAATACTGCTATTATACACATCTGGGCAAAACGGGGAGGAAAAAAATCATTAAGCAATCTGAGAACCCCCAAACAAAGAAACTGTAAAATTCTGAACTGTAAAGCAAAGGAAACACACTTAATCCCTCAGGAGTTTAAGTATGTATTTCAACTGGTTTATACCATCCCTCACAAGGACATGGAAGCACACAAAAACCTAGGGACACAATATAGCCACTGTGCTCTGCCGGCACAAAGCCAACTGGCTCCAGTACCCACCAATCCTGGCACCTGTTGGGTTTATCATCAGCACATGCATTACCTCCTTGGGGCACCCAGGGAAGAAAAAGGCTCAACCAAGTGCCCACTTTCCAGCAAAATGCAGGATTGTGTATTGACGCTATTTTAAATCAGGATTTCCAGCTGCAAAACAAGCCACCCTCAAAGCTGAAGTCGTTGCGACTTTCCTGCATTTCAAAGCAATAAGCAGTAATACAGAACCAAGCAGTTAATAACATCATCCTGGCCTCGTGGAACTGTTACATCTATAACCACAGACGTAACCTCTTCCCCAGCCTCCCCTGAGGCTGATTTATTTATGAACGTTCCTATTAAAAAAAGGACTACTTGTGTTGTAGCTTAGTCTGCAGGGTGAGCAGGGGAGGCAGGATAAACACAGTTTAATGAATAAATGTCTTGGGACAAGATATCTCTTTAATGGGTATGTGAGGTCTGGGTTCACCCTGACAGGCTGTTATGGGGTGCCCCACTAACACTCCCAGCACACCACGTAGGCTGGGTATTTTGGGGGCCTTTCCTTGGTTTTTTTCCAACTCAAAAGTCCTGTGCCTATACCATAAGCTTAAAAGGAAACTGCAGACTGGGAGCCAGCTATTACTGCCTTGGATTATGGCGTAAAGAATAATATATATTTCTAATGCTAAATCAACACAAACTGCTTTTTATAATTTTTATTTTCTGACAGAGTGGTTTATAAACTAATCCCATGACTCTTGGCAACATGGAAAGGTTTGTAATTGTCAGTATTCTGCTTGTTATTAAACAGGAGGAGGAGAGCTTTGCCCTAATAGGAAAAACAGTGTAAGCCAAAACGGGAAGAGAATATGGGGGAATGTTATGGCTCACTTCAAATTGTGCTTTGAGAAAAGGGAATCTGGGGAGATCAGGGGAGATGGGGGAAAAGAGAAAGAGTGTGGCTGTCCAATAGCATTGGGGAAGCTTTCCAGAACACAAGAGATGGCATGAAATAAACAACGGAAAAGCAAACTGTGGTAACATGATGTAAAAGGACACATACAGGTGGCTTTGAACAATGCCAGGGTGTGTGGGTATGAGACAGGGCTAAGATGCCTTTGAATGCCAAAGGCACAGAAGGGAAAATCTCTGCCACGCTTTTCATCCCTACAAACAGCAACTTCCATTCAGGGCTTCTGGAAAAGCATGTAGTGGATTTGGAAAAGTCTCCAGCTATGGAGAAAGACCATAATGGAAGATCTTCATTTAGGAGATGAGCTGGCAAGATCCTGACAGCTTTCAGCAGCTGTACTCAGAGCCCCACTGCCTGCCTGTGGCTGCCCTTGCTTCCCTGCCTGTCATTCTCAGCCCATATCAAATGATAGAGAGATGGGGCAACCTTGGCAGCCTGCGTGACAGACGGGCAGGACTGGGACCACAGGAGGAGCTGCTGAAAGGTCTGAAATTGCTGATGTGTCCCACAGCACGAAGGACACTTGCCATGCATAATGGATAGGATGCTGAGTATTTTCCCAGTATTCCAGTTGGGTTGTGTACTACACTTGATGCCTGTTTCTCAAAAAAAGGAGGAAAAGAAGAATAAAAAAATCCCTGTGAAATTATGTGACGTGGTATCAGAACAGCTTCTGTGTTTTGAAAGAGTCGGCTGTGTGTTGTCATCTTCCAGAATGATGGGAAAAGAAGAGGGAGGGCAGGGGAAGGTTGTTCCATTTGCAGTGGGACCTGCCCAAGGAGGGGATGCACCAGTCCTGGTGCCACTGGCATGGATCAGATCTTGGGGTCACATGCTGAGCTTTTATTGCCTCAAAATAAGGCATAATCACTTCCTATTTAATACCACGTATAAGAATGAAAATACAAACACTGCCTAAAACAACCAACAGAATTAGCAGCAGTAGCAAGCAGTTTACTGCCTGAAATCCAATATCCAAAATAACTTCAAGAATCTGTGAATTTTCATAAACAGTTCAAGACCTGAGCAACAGTAATAGAACAATATAAAGCTTTTCAGATTCTCATAATGGATTGGAAAAGAAGTTAAATAAAACAACAAATCAGACAAACAAAAACTGAATTCAGCTTTTCAAGGGGAAGTACTGGCATTTGCACTTCCCAACCCAACAGCCCCACCCGAGTTGCAGCAGCCCTTTCCCTGCCATTCCCAAATAAAGCAAGTCATGATCTGAAAAATTTGGGGACCAGTTTTCACATTCAAGATTCCAAATATTTGATTCAAACAATTCTGCTGGAACTGGAAAAGCTGCTTTCAGCCATGTGTGTCTCATGCTCTGGTTACACGCTGCTGTGTCTCTGCCCCTATCCTCTGCTATGATGAAGACAGTCAAAAGCACCAGGTTAAAGGTTCAGTGAGATTTTAGGAAGTGTCCTTGTGCACCACGGTAGTCTGGACAAGGAGAAGAAACTGCAAAAAATTGATTATCTGCTGTTTCCATTAGTGAGGAAACCAGGGTTCTTCAAACCAAATTAAGCCCAAATGTAATTAAATCCATAAAAGCTATGAGGAAATTGAGTCTGTACCACATACTAACGCTTAAATTTATAAGCGGTGGAAAAAAATACACAGGAAAAAATGCATTAAATCCTATATATTAGTGTAACGAAATACGAAAGGGTATTGCTTAATAAGTTATGCTTTTTATGTCATCCAGTTACTCAAAACAATATTTAGGACTCCAGTTTTTCAAATCCAAATCAAATAAAAAAACACGCAAGAGCGAGGTTTAGGTTGGATCAGTGTCACAATGTGGAAGGAAGGAGAACAGAACAGATTTTGAGAGTGATAAAATACTAAAAATCAATGAAGTTTATGTGCACTACCACTCAAGTTTGAAAAGTGAGCTAAAAAGAAGAGTAAAACAGCACCAGACAAATATACAAGATTCAGGATTCTAACAATAATGTTTCTTGATGATGCAGAAGCGAAAACTGCTTGAATTTTTGTGAAAACTCATTCCTTCAAGAAAACATTATATATTTATGATATACAAAATACAATGTTGAATTATTTTCCTTATTACAGACACACAATTTCCCATATCCTGAAGTATCATACACTCTTACATCCACTGTGCATTCAAAACAGTCTCAGCTTATGGATAACATTTTGGTGTTCAACCATTGAGATGATGATTAAAGATATTTTAAAGGACATCTCATCGGTTGTTCGGCTGAAACAAAGACTTCTTTGGCGCTTATTTTCCTAAAGTGCTTCACCTAAGATGTTCGACTCTGCATAGTTTCATTGATCTCATTTAGTTTTCCAAGAGATGATGCTTCACTCTCAGAGATAATCTCCAAATTGAACATAATACTTTATATTACTTTTCTTCATATCTTCTCCATTTTCTTTTTTCTCTTTCTCATTTTGAAAGACTTTAGAAAAATGCAAAGAACATGTGATGTTAAGCAACAGGAATCTTCAGAGGATTGCTAAAATATTTGATGACTGTGTCCAGAAGTTGCTGCAAATATTTTTAGTATATTATTTGCAGGTACTATAGTGAGAGAAAAGCACTGTTATTTGATTCAAGTGCTGAAGATTACTTAATGAAAAGCTCTGTAGGTATTTCATTAAAGAAAATAATATAATACAATTATTATCTTGCTCATCCGATTCCAAATTTTCAACTGCAGTGAAGAAAGACTCATAAAATTTCCAGTATCACATACAAGATACAAAAAAATCTCATATATAAGGACAATTTGCTAGTGATTTTTGTTTTACTCCATGACATTTTTCAAGGATACTCTGGACAGCTATTTCCTACACATCCTTTGCAATAAAGGAAGGCACAGAAAACAAAGATTTTAGGATAAAGAGGGAGCACGATCTCTAAACCCAATCCCTGCTGGCATTTCCCTCAAAGTGGAAGCACATGAAATCTAGTCGGTCGAGAAACTGGAGTTGTAGAGGGCCTTGCAAGAGCACGTAAGAGCAAACAAACAGTAATCTGATGGCTTCAGGAGAAGGAAAGTGTAGGAGGAGGAAATAATATTAGTTACCCTGCAAGTACCATTCGCAATTGGAGTAGGAGCGACTGTGAAAGGAAATATTGCAGCTCCAGAGGTCCCCGAAGGATTATAAATCTTCTGGCCCTTGGGAGCAGGTAAAAAAAGTATTTCAATCATTAAATAATAAAGAACAGTGCTGAAACATTCTTGGTGATGGCATGTGCGATCAGGTGTTGGCCAGACAGATGGAAAGTGATTTACAGCCAAGGCTTTGGTACGGAAGGAGATTTCTCTTTGTAAATACAAGAAGATGGATCTAATTTAGGAGTATTAAAAATCAACATGTAGATTTGGATAAATTCACTAATCTTGCAATGAATTTTATCATTTCCAAGTTCCTGGACAAGTCTTTGTGGTTTCTTAAATAGTTTTATGAGGCGAGGGAAAAGGATGAATGCAATTTTTCAGCCGTAGGAACTGCAATAGTTTTAAACCTTGGTCTCAAGCTAAAAAGGAATTATGTTAAACATGGAACACCCCAAAGAAAAAATTGGTCATTGCAAGAAATAGTGTGGGAAAACCACAGCAGCTTACACATTAAGCAATTCTTTCTTGTAGTCAACTGGAAACAGTTAGACTGCAAATGAAATTATGTAGAACAAAGAGTTATCAATATTTTATGATCTTTTATAAAATAATTCAAAGGTAACAAAGGTATTCAAAGGAGTCAATTAAAGTATCAGTTCAAAAGTAAATTAAAATATCACTCTGGACTCCACTTGGATTGGGATTTATGCCTTACAACACTATTACAAACCCTAGAAACCCAAACCCCCTCCACTTCTGCACCATATAGCACCTTCCCAGTATAACCCCCTGTATACAATCATTACAGTGAAATAAAAATATACAGATATAATAAATTATTTATAACACAGCAGAACATGTGAAACATTAAGTGGCAGATGTTAACAGGAACAGTAGATTTTCACATATTTTTGAGAAATGCTGCAAGCTGCTGACAGAGAAGATACAGAACAAAATACTCCTGTTAGCTAATGGAATTCCCAGAGCTCTTGCTCCACAGAAAGGGTTTGGTTTACTTAAAAAAACTTTTGTTAAAGACATTTTTCATACAAGCACAGACACTAATGAGCTGATAACGAATTATAATTTTGACCAAATTATTTACAATTCTAATTAAATTACACCGCAATACAGGATTTTGGCTATTGATTTAACTCATCTAAAGCTGCTTGACAGATGATTCAACTGCAGGCAACAAAAACTCCTGATTTCAAGAGCTTTGTACACTCTAAGAACCCAAGTCTTAAAATTAAACTTTGCTCACAGTTTTCAATCACTGCTTAGAAGAGACAGCAGTAGTAATTTTGCCCTCAGTAAAATCATTTTGCTTGCAATCTGATAATATTTCTGGGTTGAATTGCATTGATTTTTCAAGATTATAAATTTTACAGATATCACTGACGTAGCAAACATGTTTATGCCCCCTCACATCCATGCTTTCTTCCTCTAATTTCTTAAGCCATGCCTTGGTAGAAAAGGGAGAAGTAGAAAAACAGATGACAGGAAAGGCGCGGCTGAAGTTACACCATTGGCTTTTTCACTCTGAGATACAGAAACTATAATTTTCAAGTTTTGTATTAGTGAAAACCAATAGAAATAACTTCATATTAGCCAGACTGGGAAGGTAGCTTAAGCCATTTTATTCATTATCTAGTTTCTTATGCAAACTTTTGGGAATCAAACATGAAAAGATGCGCTTGGGTTTTCTAGGTGTTCGTAAAACATCAAAATAAACAATGGATAGTAAAACCTAAAGGAAATCTCACATGTAAGAGCATGTGTGAGTAACACACATATTTAATTTCTAAATAAAAACCAACAAAACTTGATGGGATCTAACAGTGGCTTTATCTTCGTGGAGCTCTGTCCTGCAAGCACTCAGGGATGAGCAAGCGGAGATGTTTTTTGACAAGTCCTCAGCACTGAAAAGATACAGTCTTACAACACTATTGTACAAAAAAACCCCGAACATACAAACAAAAAAATATATACATACGAAATTGCTGTGTTTCCATAAAATCTCCTGCTAGATTTACTCCCCTCTCAATACAGCTTACTTGCAAAACAATAATGCAGACTCTCTCTGCAGCAATTAGCACTATTACACTGGGGGGGACCTCTCATCTTTGCAAACCATGATTAAGGGTCAGAAATCGTATTGATTTTTCTGTTAGCTTGATTGCCTGCAGCCATCTCACCATCCAGAATGGTGCTCCTCACCCTGCTTACTACCCAAGGAACCTCAGCTTCTCCAGGAATACTGTGTTTATACAACACAAAGCTGTGCTGCCATCGTTTCCTTGAAGAAATCCAGAAGTTAAATTTATGCTGTTAATTTAGCAGGTGTTTATTGCTAGAAATGGGCACTAGCACTGCCAGCAGCACACATATGGGCAGGTCTAGACAATCTCACCATCGAAAGCAGGACCTTCACTGCTCTCCCCAATAAAATTACAGCCACATTTTGGAAATTATTTTGAAGCTAAGCAGTCAGTGTAAAAGCTCAGTGTTAAAACAGACACAAACGGCAGGATTAAGTCACACTAACACAGAGCTCAAAACTCATTTAATACACAACAGCTCATGCCCCATCCCTAATTGAGTCTAAGCCCTGGATAACACTACTAAGAACTGATTGTTTTTTCACTAGTATCTCCCATTCCAAATGAGACGAATTCTTTTACAAGTCATATAGTGGATTTAACTGAAAATATGGTGGTTTCACCTCTCCACAGGCAATCACAGCTACAGGTGAAAGAAAGACCTTTCATGTCCATCACCTAGGTCCCAAAAATCTGAAGTCAAATCAGCAAAACCAGATAAAGAAATTTTAAAAGTAACCACTGCATTTTTATCTAACAAGGTCACCAGAGTGAACAGCACTACAACCAATGTTATTTAACTCTCACGAGCAACACAGTTATCAATATTATATATTTTCTTAACCATTCCTATTTTATCTTTCCCAAAGAAAAGCAAGAGAAAACAAAGAAAGCGAGAGAGAAAAATATGAAAGTTGTGTCAGACATATTAACAAAAGTTTTAAGCAGAATAGAGCAAACTGACAACAGAAGGAAAGCTCTGATTTCCACAACTCACATTTCTTTTAAGAAACGAATCCACATTTATTGTAAAAAAAATTTAAAATTTTGTGCATTACAAAATGCTTTTACTGAACCCCCACCCACAGAAACATACTTCTCCTCTTCTGTCAAGCTTCCTTTTTCCTACTGAATCTAGATCCTCACTAAGTCAAATGTTTTTTCTGAAACTTATCTCTACTTGCCTTCACAAATGCATGATTCTCTGAAAAGACCCCAATGTTCTTATGAGGGTAAAGATGCTGAATAAACATCAGCTTAGTTTTCATTTATATGAATGTTTAAAATAGCTCTTAAAACATTCTAGGAGAGATGATTTTTATTTATAGCTTAGATTTTTATTTATAGCTTAGATTTTTGTGTGTCACATTTTTAAACAAAGGGGAGAAGGGAGCGAAGTTCTGCTGTTCACGTTTGGTGTCAGGCAGGGATCAGAAAGTTGTGCTATTTCAGAATAGGAAAGACCAAATTGTAATGATGTATTTGCTATGCTCCTGACTTGTCTCTCTACTATTACAACTGAAATTCTGTGTTGTGGTGCAGTTTTTTCAGAGCAACACACATATGCCTGAGAAATCCTCCTGAAACCTTTGCAGCACCACGGCAGCTCTGAGAATAAGGAATTAGAAAATGTGACATTTGACAGGCAGCGGATAACAAGGTGCAAAAACTGCAAAGTGCCTGTAGGTAGAAAGAAAGCAAAGCAATGTAGTGGAAGAAAAAATTCCTGACAGCTCTGACACTCGGGACCTATTTTTCTCCTCAATGTAGTTCTCCTACAAGTATAATGAGAGTTATGCACATATGGTGAGGAGGAAAGGTTACTCCACACAGCCAACTGCCCAGCCACCCTGCTTTAAAAATATTATGGCAAAGAAAGCATGAAGATGTTTTTAGTAGCTTTTTGAGGCAACTAACCTGTTTGGGCAAGCCTTTAAGTCACTTCAAAGTAGAAGCAGGAAAAGGCAAATGTTTACAACGTCACGGTGAATGTCTAATGCCTAAAATCAATCACTTGTCTACCTAAAAGATAACTCCTCCGCTTCCAGTCCCCAAAGTAACAGCTACATCAATCCAACAGAAAGCAAGGATAAGAGGATTGATTGCAAAAATTGATATTTCAGTGATTAAAAAATATTGTTGAATAGGTGAATTACTCATATGCCCCCATTTAATGTCATCAGTGTATTACTTTGGGAATGGAGACAAAAATTCCTTATTACCCCAGAGCAGTAACAGAAGCTTCCAAGGAGAGTAATTGAAGCACAATAGCGTATTAGCTGTGATTAAAATATTTGTACCTAAAACTGCAGAGAGGTTGAGGCATGGCCATGCGTTATTTCAGGCATGACAAACACATCTGGGCTGACAAACCACGGCTGCCATAGCAGCTCTGTGACTCAAACTCTTCTCTTTTACCCAGGTCACAGCTATAAGGTTAAACTTTTAAATTATGAAATGCTAGTAGCTGATGAACATGATTATCTGGATTTTAGACAAACCTTTTCCTCCCAAATGATAAAAAAGCCACTCTTCTTTCCTCTGCAAAGCGGCACAGGGCCCTCAGCACTGCACATTTTATACGCCGGGAATGCAAAATTACTGCAGCCATCAAATTGCCACTGAGAACATACCTTTCCATGCTTAAGCTGCAGGCGATTATATTCAGAGCTGGTTTTCAGAACTTTAAGTTTGTTGAGTTTTTTAAACCCACCTCTAGGTACAGCACCAAGAGGTTCCACAAACTCCATGTCTTCCTGGGTGCAGCAGCATCCCTCTTCCAGAGCTGAACTCAACTGTGGCAGACACAAAGTAAACCCAGCCTCCCCGCAGAGCCCCACTGTGCTCGGAAACCATGTCTGGGAGAGAATTGGCTTTTCATCTGCATTGCTGGAGAGCCAAGAAACACTTCTTCAACACCACTCCCTCTCAGAAACCTTCAGCTCACACTTGCCTGCACACACATGATGGGGCATGACAAAGGAAATGCTCTCCAAGCTCCCTGAAGCCCAGCAGGACTTCCATCTCCAATTTTCAATGGACCACAGACCAAGTATGGAAAAGGCTCCTGTCTGGTGGAGGTGTGGACATTGGGCATCCAGTGCTAGGTCAGAACTCTGAAAATCCAGTTGTTCTGCTTAACTGATCTTGACACTACTTAATCAATGGGAAATACAAGACCTGTGGTTGGTCACCATAGGACTGCTCAAACCAAGACCCCTCATGTTCAAATCTTACTTCTTATAAACCTTTAGCAGGAGACTGCAAAAACACCACCACCTCCCAGCCTATGGCTGCAGAAGAACAAAACCCATTTTCCAGATATATCTTTATACAGAATAGAGATGAGGTTGATTAAATGTCATTTCTGTATATTTTACAGATGTCAGAACCTGAAGTCTCCATACAGCATTCTAAGTCATAGGATGCATCTTTCACATTAATTAAAAATGCTATAATGCCATCCTCTTTAAAAATCTAACTTATATTCACACATGTTTTAAGCTAATTCTTAGAAACATTTCTCATCTTAAATGCAATTTCATCCTTAACAAATAATTCTTCCCAAATAAGGAAAAAAGTCACCAAGGGAAAAAACCCACTCTATGATGAGCAACACGCTCTAGATAATTGCCTCCTTGCCAAGAGGATGTGAGCTTAGTTTATGAAGTTCTTTAAAATCTGAAGCAAATTCATTCTTAAAGCAATTATTAAAATGCAAACGAAATAGACATTAACTTCGCCATTCCCTACACATTGTCTCTGCCAAGTTTTCCCATAAATAGATTAATTTTCTCACTAGAAATTACACAAAGCAGAGGTAAAAGTTTCACTGTCCACAGTCCAGAGACATCAAGCCAGGGTGTGAAAAAGAGTGAAGGGAAAAAGCAAAAAAACCAGTAGAAGTTACTTAAAATGGCAAGGTTTTCTAAAGCATTTGTTTCAAATTTGTCACTGGCCATTCTGGACTTCAGTGTTGAACCACACACCTATGAAACTTCAAGGTTGTTTTGAAAAGTTTGCAATAAACCCCAAGATATTTAATATTCGCACTCTGTAAAATAGGTGGGTAAAGTTCATGTTGGCACAACACGTGAGAATTTGGGACAAACTCCAGGGACCACATGCTGATGAACCCCAACTCCTGCCACCACTATTCTTCCAAGTCAGTCATGACTGATTCTGCCTGCACAGCCCTAAAGTCTAAAATATATTCCAGATGGGATTCAGTTTCCCAGTCCAGACAATCCCTTAGAAGAGCTGATATGAAGGAAAGAGGATGAACAGCCACCAGCATTCTGGTCCTTCAGTAGGCAGGTGAATATGTGTTCACCTGAAACCAAATGGAAACCTGGTCCTGTATCCCACACGTATAGACCTCCAATGACACATACCCAAGTATTTACACAGACACATCCTGCTCCCTTAAAATCGCCTTTAAATCATCTTCAGAATTTCTCCTTTCCTCCTCTGTGATTAAATGACTGAATTCCTAAACATTTGTAAATTAAAACTCATAAGGATTTAATAAACTGAGCTGATATAAGGATATAAACAAGGTGGTCTGTTTTTAATCCTACACCATGGCTGTTGTAAAGAAATGTGGGTGAGTACCCAGCTCTCATCTAAAATTCAGTCTTGTTTCAGCAAGCACCCAGCAAAGCAAAACCACAGAAGCCTGAACGATAAATACTTTAGTGCATCTTTTATGCATTAAAATATTATTGCTCAAATAAGAAAATGAACTTTATAAAAGAAGTCAGAGCACAGACGAAGGAACTTTCTCTTCTGAAGCTGACAATTAACATGGTTAATTTGAAGCCGCGCACTTCATTTTTTGTGGAGCTACCTATGATTTAAGGGTTTGCTGTAATCTATCCCTCCCAGCAGCCTCAAAAACACACACAAAGATTGTTCAAAATAACCATTCAAAATAGTAAGAGTCAGTGCAGAAATCCTCACTTTTATGGAAAGTACTAATACATAATCCATAATATCCTGTATAATATAACAGTCAAAACTGCTATATTACCGGAAAATGAGAAAATGTTACCATATGTGAAGATGAGCACTTCTATAAATTAAAATAGAAAAATAAAGTCCTGTAAGCAATATATGCCAGTGTGGTCTAAATATAACTTTGCAACAGTCATGCAAGAACCCTGTTAACTTGAATTAAAAGCTGACACCACCCAACAGCAGGATAATTGCCCACAGCAAAGTGTTTTCCGCACGTTCCCCCTCGCCCGCAGCCTGGCGTTCCTCGGCACACATTCCCTGTGCCCTGGGCCCCCGGCCCTGCCATGACACCGGAGGTGTAGGACACAGGCATCATCACCCTGCAGGGCAACAGCTTTGGTATTCTAACCTAGCCAGCTCACGATTTTCATCCTCCAGTGCTCAGTTAGAGATTTAAATCAGTGACTGGTATCAAAGTGCACACAAGAAAGGCTGGTTTGCACAGATGTCAGTGTAGCCACAAAAGGAGAAGGGGCTGCCCAAGAAAAACACACAAGAATGGATTCAACATTTCACACTGCTAGAGCAAAATATCTCTGAACCCATCCTGACACTGGTGTCTGCCCCGCTGCAAGCTCAGCAAGAGAGATCTGGGATGGGAGAGGACAAATTCCGAGGGCTGGATACCGCAGCTTCCCCCTCAGTGTGGGCTCCATTGGGATCACAGCAGTGCCAGCATTAGGTACCACGGCAAGAGAAAACAAAGTTCATCTGCTAAGTATAGCTCTGCCATAGTCTTAACAAGCCACTGTACACATGAAAAAAAGCACTTCTAGAATTAATTTATTAATAAAAATAAATTTAAGACTATAAAAATAAAATCTTCGTAAGCGTTTTTTAACTGTGTTGTGTCCTACGTGCCAACTTCTCCTGATCAGGTAACAACTTCTACTTCTTACTGCTGAACTAATAAAGCCATGCTACCTGTTGCAGCAATCAGAGGCTTTCCAGCAGCACAGGATGAAGTTTAAGCAGTAAATACAGGCTTTTCCTGAAGGAGCAACTGTTAATTCCAAAAAATAATCTTGAAATGCACCTTTAGTTTTAAAATGTATTGAGAAACAGACATTAAATACTCAGCAGAGCATTTCTGGCAGTGTGTGTAGAACATGTTTGAGTATTTTAACACAAACAGGGAAAACACTGCCAGAAGCCTTGACTTTTCTCATTCTGGATTTTGGATCCAGGGCAGTTTTCTCAGTTTGAAACAAGCTCTAGCCCAGATCGAGCTTCTGCTAGCAAAATATGCACCCCCCCATCTCCAGACAGCAATAGGAGTCTGGGCACCTCCACAAACCTCTGCACACCTACGGTGCAGGTAATAGTAGACAACACACCCCAGCGACTTACAATAGTTATTTAACCAAGTTTCCCAAACTATTCAGGAAATCACTTCTTCCACCACACTCCACAACCTAGATTGTGAGCCTAAGTTATTTTGACAGAATCCTTTTAAAGTTCTCCACCGCAGAAAACGAGGGAAGCCAGTCAGCTTTACATCCAGGAACTGCAGGATCTGGGCTGGGAGCTTTTTGTCTTTGTGGTTTGCTGCTGTAATTCCAAAACCACACACAGCGCCGGAGCTTTAGACCACTATTAGAAATGTGACTTTGGAATAAATTAGGAACACTCGTGGGAAGGGGAACTGAACTTTCATGTGGCTTCCTGAAGGCTGTTCTGGCACTGGAGAAAAATCAGACACTACACAGTAGTGGATTGGTAATAAACTAACCCGGAGCAGGACTTCCAGCCACTGTCAGGCATGCAGTGCCATGGACAGAAAAAACATGTAGGATGAAATCACAGCCCCGCGTCATTCCAGGGCGCAAAGCAGATTTTTCCATGTGGGCAGAAACATTCACAAACGTACAGCTGTATTTGTCCATGTTACTGGGGACGAAAATTTTAAGAGCTTTAGAGCAGGTATTTATTTGCATCTTTCTCCCTATTATTATTTACTGCATTGAAGAAAACTCTTCATTTTACAGGCCCCCACATTCACTAGAATAAATGTATTGTTATTCTGATACGAAATGCAGAGCATAGGCATAATGCAAATCGTAAATATGTGAGACAAAGCAGAGCCGTCCAAGTTTCCAAAACCAGGAAGCGCTTGGTGTTTACCAGGCGTAAAAATACAGGCACCCCAAAATACTTTTTTATAACTAAAAGCTTTATTTACAGCAATTACCACACAGTTTTCACAAGTTTTTCATCTTCTTGGACAACCGGTGATTTAATTCACATTTTAATTATGCTACAGAGAGATCATTATTCTGTAACACATAAATAGCATTAAATCAATTAGAACTTCAGGCATTACAAAATCACTGAGACTCCCTGCTAACATGTTTCCTTTCTTTTCCAACTTTGCTCTGTCCCCTACTAATGTAAGAAAGGCCTACACAATCAAATGGAAAATGCAGTACACGCTTCTCAATGGGAAACCAAAATTGGCTACACACCAAGCACATCAGTATTCAGAGATCTAAAAAAAAAAAAAAAAATTTAAAAAAATCAAATTGACTGTTTCCTAGTACTTTTGATTACTCCAATTATAAAATCAAAGCCATTCCCACGTTTGCAGTGATGCCAATGGGTGGATGAATGAAATATGCTTTCATTACGAGATGTCTCCTTCTGAGGTTCACTACCCTCCTTTTTTCTAGTAGCATATAAAAATATTCATATTTAGCTCTGTAGGATCAATCCTATGCCTGTTAAAGGCAGCATAGATCTACCACTGATTTCTGTCCAAACAGACTTTGGCTAAAGTAGCTGTGAATACAATGAACTAACACACTACTCTATGCAAGAGAATAAAGCACAGCACTACACAAGGCATAAATAAACTTCAAATATCAAAAAAAATCAGTCATTTTCTCAGACCTTTCACATGATACAATCAAATACATAGCTTCCTTTTTTTATTAAAATCTCATTTTGCTAATTAAAAGTAGTTTCTCCAAACCATTCCAAAGAGCATCTGAAAGCTCAGACACGTGCTATTCAAAGGATTTAAAAGTCAATGCTAGAATTTATCTAGTTTCTAAAATACTATCCTATTTGTTGGCAGAAAGCTGTTCCAGGCATGGAGGCAATTAGCTCAAATAGCACACTTCAGAAAGGCTGGAGAATCCCACGAGATTTCTAGGGAGAAACGGGAATGCTAAGGGCATGTTGTTCGATGCAATCCCCCCTCAGCCAAACACACATGTCTGATTAAAAGGCCAATTAAAGGAACATTAACCTTTAACCAAAAATATAACAGAAGTTTAAATTAGTCAAGAAAGCCAGAGCAGAATGTTATTTCAAACTCCTTTTCCTCTGCAGACTTTCTTTAAAGTGTTATCCATTCATTTTTGTTTTATGAGGGCAACACTGCCCATAAAACTAACATTTTTGAGGTTAACACTTGGCTAACTTGGAGAAACAATGTTGTCACAGGAATGTAAAAAGAAAAAAAACCAAAACAACAAAATCTAAAACGCCAGACTGCACCACATATCTGTGACGTACATTTTACACCTTTTGAAAGTTAAAGTGGGGATGAAAGTTTACACCAGGATTCACTCTGGAGTAAATTTATCAGGAAAGTACCCACATGTTCATGTAGCACAGTCTGCCACACATTTTTAACATTCAATTCTATAATATTAAATTTTTATTTCAAAAAACAACCATAAGCACTCAGATCCAAGGGTTATACTGACATTTAATGGTTAAACAGAGGGCATACAACAATTTATTGCATTAGGTGATTAAAGGACATACTGCTTAAAGTAAACTTGGAGTAACATCTAAAATGGAGATGAAATAGCAAAATGCACTGAAGTTGCTTAAAATTGAAAAAGCAAAGTGGTGAGAGATGCACAAAACACAGGGAGCGGGAAAAAGCCCACCTAGCCAGGAATCAACAGAAGCACCTCCGACTAACTGCAGCACCCCGTCACTGGCATTTTTCTAATTGACACCAAATTAGCATTTACTATCCCAGAGCTCCAGCGTGGCAAACACTTGAATGGGGGCTCCTTGACGGCTTGGCTCCTGCTTGAGGTGTAACCAACAAGATTTAGGGAGCTCCAGACTGGGCCGGTGCTGGCAGGGAGCTGCACACCCTGCCCTGCGCCCCAGCCCCGCACCCTAAAACAATGCATTAATTCTGTATTCGCCTGGCCTTCGGAGACTGTGCTTAACATGATTAGTGCTGCTGTCTACCTAACTTAAGTGCTGACCATGCTTTAAAAGCTGAAAGTAGAGCAGATGTCTTCTGCTACCCAGAACATTAGAGCTGAAGTCTTCTCAGAGGGCAGAGAATAAAGATGAAATCTTTTCACAAGGGGCATAAAAGAAATGCCAATATTCTTGCACACACTCCCCGTAGTACAGCTCTGCCTTGTTTTCTGCTGTGTTGGCTTTTTTTCTTTACTATAACCAGCAATTAAAGCTATTTTCCTGTAATTTTTTAATCAAAATTATTTTATGGTTTTGTGTCTCTCTGACTCTGCCTAAGTGTGCCACCTAATATATTTTCTCTAGCTTCCCAAGTTAGTTTTCCTAAAAACAGTTTAATAATCGTAACCAACATTTGCTTTTTAGACTGCATTAGCAGAAAAAAAGATTAAGTCATTAAATTAATGACTTGAAGATACTGTAAGTTAAAGGATTAAAAAAAAGTATAAAGATGGCCTTCAAAATTATTTTGACAGTATTTTTGTATTAAATATTGTACTTACTACCACGGCTATTTTAAATATCTGTCAAAGGAACTTTTTATTTGTGTGCATTTGCTTGCAACTTGTCGCTGAGGAGACTCTAAAGATGAAGCTAAATGTTAATTAAGGTTAGCTTTCCAGAAAACAAAATTCTACAAACGTCTAAGGAGTAAATTTATCATCTGATTTTTTGAATCTGAGATCTGCAGAAATATAGGCCACTAGCACAGCCAATGCACTTGAAATTAAACTTCAAAGGGAAAACTTGATGTTCCCAATTGTTTTAATAAAATGAAAGAAAAAGGCCGCTTCAAAAGTTAGTTTTATTAATTGTATACAGGATCCTTGAACAGCTCCTTGGCCACACACTCCGGCTGGTGCTATCTTACATGATAAATCTGTGGTGCTGAGCCCCACGCTGACAAGATCCGCTGTGTGTACGTTGATTACAGCTTTGGAAGGACCACCCAGAAATACAACCCCATTGAACATCTCTCCTCCAGCAGCACCAGCTAACAGGGAACATACACGCCAAATACAGTGCCTGAAAAATTAAATCCTTGCAAGCAATTTCAAGCAAAAAACCACCTATTGCAGAAAGACAAACTAAACCCACTTACTGCTCAGTGCTGCTGGATGCTCACACTATTCCAGAAACAGAAAATCTGTTTCTGTCCCAGTTCAAATGGTCTTTGGCAAAACTAATATTCCAGAGTGAGAAAGCAACATGCCTTTTACATGCATAAAAACACATCCACGCCTTGGATAAGCAGTGAAGCTGTTTTCTGGTTGCTACACATTTCCACTGCAGGAAAAGCCTGTATGGTGAGAGGTCTCATCTTCCATGATATTTATGCTTTGTTTTCACTGCGTCTGTTTCAAAATATCCCAGAAACTTGGTGTTGAAAGCAATTGACCATACAAACACCCTGTTCTCTCCACATTGAAGTCTCAGCTATGTTTCGCACACAGACTGATGCTGAAGCGTCTTTAACAGTCCCAGGAACACGCTGGTCTTTGTCTGTGCTGCTCAGGGCATCACTCACAACCCTGCAGTTTCCCAAACCAATGCCTATATAAAAGCAGAAAAGTTGAAACAGATCACTGTGCGCTTCCAGTACCTGCAGCTGTTACTTTGGAGCACAAAGATTAACGTTTCAGCAACCGGGTCCTTCCTCCATCCCACTGCTGGATCCGGCACGACGCTGAGCCACAAAAGCACCAATGGGAGAGCATGAGAAAAACAGCCTGGACACATATGGTTTGATTTAACATTAACTGATTAAAGGTATTTTGACTAGTTCCACAGCTAAATTACATGCACCTGTTACACACATTAGTAGCACCTACATCCTACTCCAAACACAAGGACATGGGCCGGCGGATGTAAGACTCAAGAAGATTACATTTCATATGTTTAGCACTGGAACAGAGTAGATTTATTTATCAATTTCACAGCTTCCTTGAAATAAACCATTTACATTAAAATAATTCCACCTAATATGCCATAAAAATAACATTTGAATACTTTAATTTATACCTTTTAATATAAATTTACTGTTAATTTTATGATCTGTGCAAAAATAATCTATCAGCATCCAGTTTGTAGTATCAATTTTCAGGGCCAAACCAAATGAATCATGAGAGAAAAATGTTCCTGCCTTTCTAATACCTTTTATTTCAGTAATTAACCATAACAAATAGAGCCAATCTATCTAACATGTCTAAACTTTCTTCATGCTTTCATAATTTTGCTCTGTCAGCAGGGTCACCAATGGATACGGTAATTTTTTGCCTAGAACATGGCTGGTCCATTGGTTCACACATTATCCTGACACTGATTCAACTTCAGTTTTGGGTCCATTTGGGGTAAATAAAGAGATAAAAGGGTATGGTGAACACAAACATGGTAAACATTGTATTCGAGGCACAACAGTACAAGGTAGCTAGGACACATTTCTAAAATTCTCTTTGCCTCCAGGCTGCTGCAGAATAGCAGACAGAAAAAAATCAAAACCATTTTATTGGAACAAATTGTATCGTTCAGGGAGAAGAAAAAAAAGGGATGAATTTCTGAGCACACCAGATCTGAAACAGATGGAACTGCTCAGCTGAGTTGGGCATGGGAGGAGAGAGACACTTTCTCTTTAAGCCTCACGAGAGAAGTCAACACAGGGGTGAGAAAGATGGGGTGAGAGCAGTAATACTCTGGAAGGCAGCTAAAACGGGTGTATTTCCTCCACCAAATAAAAAACATTCTGGAATGGGCGCTAAGGACCAAGAAAAAGACTGCAGTGAAGCCATTCTTCAAGCCAGTCATGTGGATCTCACTTTGGATCCCTTAGATGATGGGTTAACCTTGAAGTCACCATACTGAAACCTGCTGAACCTCCCTCCTTCCCTCCACACAGCAGCTGAACATCTGACTTCACAACAATGACTTAAAAAAAGAAATAAAATCATTGTTCCCACATGTCAAAACCAACATTTCAGTCACTTTTGAGCAGCAAAAGCAAGGAACACCCTCATAAGGATAAGGCTGCCCGAAGTTATGTGTATCTTCTGCAGCAGACTTGGGCTCACACCTCCCAGCTGTCTCTGCTTAAGCTCAGCACAAACTGCACATGCTCAGCCTGTGTAAATCAGATCTGTCATTGGCATGATCACATCAAGAACGTGGGCTATCTAGGTGTGTAACTCATGCCTAACTTTAAAATACATGGTTCCTAAACAGCTCCATATAGGAGAACCAAGATGGAGCAGCTTTCCTCAGCTTGGAAAAGGACAAGAGAGGAAGAATACAAGAGATATCCGTAAAATCATAAAAGGCACAGAGAACCAACCAGAAGGCCATTGCCTTCTCCAGTGCTAAAAAAGGTAATTGGACAAATCCATGGAAGGAAGTTTGCACAGATACAGACACCATCATTGTCTCTGACGCAACACCTGCTGGAAAGTCTTCTGGAGACTTATCTCCTCATGTCTGTACACATCTTAAGGTTAAGTATCCACTACCATATAATTTTGTTAAGAAATTTCACCTTCTGAAGAAAAATACCCTTTTCCATCTCCACCCCAAACAAGTGTTGCAAGGTAAGCTCAAGGGACAATTAAAAGGAGAAGGAACGTCAACAGTGCAAAAGTGGGGAAGAGCTGGAGGCACCAACCAGCCTTTTCCAGGCTCTCACTCCCCAGGAATTCCCACCATCCCTGCAGGCACCCAGGGAGTGGGTGGGAGCTACCCAGTTATACTTCATGGAGGACAAGAAGAAAGTCTCAGCTCCTAGGAACTCCCAAGTCCAGCCTCTTCCTCCCAGTGCTGCCAATAGGCAACAGGGCCAGGAAGAGATTAATGAGAAGACCAAATGGGTCTGAGACAGAGGGTCATCCATGAATCCTGCTGAAGAGAGAATCCTTTCATCAGACAGCCCTGGGATGGTCTTTCTTATGTGAGGAACTAAGAAAATAAAGCTTGCTTATAATTTAAAACAAGTGGGGAAGGCTTTTTGCACTTACCTGTAGAAGTGCTGCTTATACTCAGCACTGAACAAGCATCAAAAGGTTAAGCTTTCCCAAAATTCCTTAGGGAACATAAGACAAATCAGCCCTACCACTCCCCATGTCCCAGTGACAGATCCCCAGCTTCAGAGATGCTCTGTGGTCTCTGGAGTTAACACTAGTGGTACCTGAAGCCATTAAAAGAGACTTACGGACAGTCACTGGAGCACTCTGCATCCTGCCATTCAGAACAACTCAGCAGCTGCCATCAAATGTAAAAACCTGCTCATAAATAAGTCAAAACCCATTACAATTAAGCTACTCTCAGTACTGAAGATCATAACCAAAATCAAAGAGATTATTTACCCTGAAGATTTCAAGTGACATCTGCTGAAATAAAAATATAGTTTGGAAAAAGATTGTAAAAAGATGACTACGTTATTACCAATAACTTTTACATCTGTCATTAATTTTCACTTGGTTTTATCTTCTCTCCTAGTCTGCATCCAATTTCACATTGATTTGTGTTTTATTACAATCCCAATGCAGATCCCATCAACTGAAAAGACTAATAACTGCCCATGAAATGCCTATGAAATGCAGCAAATAGCGCGGGTATTGTTTCCCTTTCCTTAGCAAAGCACAGGGTCTTGAGGAGACTGTCACAAAGGAGGATTGACAGCCTTGAAGCGATCTCTTTCCAGAATGCAAAGCAGCTACAAATACATATGTGTAGACCAGAATGTTTCCCCCCAAACCTGGAAAGAGTTAATCAAGTTACACTGCTTGAATACATTAGTGAATGACGTCGAAATGGCACGGGAACATTCTCTAGCCCAGCATATCCCAGACAAACTTCCCCCAGTGACCATAATTTAAGGCAACATTTTAAAAGAGCCCTTTAAATCTCAGCGCTACGGAGAACTGCTGAGGCCTGTAACAGAATCTCTCTTGCCTTCCTCCCCTGACAACACACTGAGCTCAAAAGTATACATTTAACACCCAAGGGTCCTACCTGTCTTTAAGGAATTTTTATAAAGTAGATGGCTACCTTGGGCTATTTAAGTACTTTGTAGTAAGACATCAATGGCATGTATAGGGATATTCCTTTGATCATTACACCAATGGGAAAAAATAGGAAAACAACCCCTAAATCTTCACCATATAAATTTATGTTTGGAACTCACCGACATAAGAATCATACTACACAACCACAAATAGATTCAATTTAGTCTCTGTGCTCTCACTCATGTGATAGCCTTTGATATTCCCCATGATGAAAAATGAATACATTTTACTACAAAGATGATTTGTGAACAAAGCCCTTTTTATTTTGGTTTCCTACTGAAGAAGAAGAAATCTAAAGTTAAAGGGGGAAATCAATAGCTGGGCTAATTACTAGCCAAAACCAACAATAAATGAATGAAATGTAGAGTTTCTCTTTTGTCATTTCTAGCAGCACATTTCAAAACTTTTTTTTATTGTTCTGTTTCTCAGTTCAAAATTCAAATTGTCATTAATATGAGGCACAATTTAAACTGTTTTCATTTTCATTGCCTGCACTGAAGATACAGAACAGTCTTCCTTTCACTGTATAATTAAGCTTCACCAAATGAAATGTTACACAAGTTTTATTTTAAGGGCTGCTCTTGAAGAGAGGATGTGAACATCTGTGAGAAACAAGTGCAAAAAGAAGACTAAGACATGTAGATAAATCATTAGTTATATTAAGATATGAAACAGGCACCCAAAGAATGGCATAAAATGTAAATGAACTTCGGGATCTGGTCTCTTAATTTGACAGCTGTTTGACAACTGCAAAATGGAAAACTGACCTCAGACAACTGTGTATAAATGAGACTATTAAGCAGAAGAATTTCATATGGAGTGATACAATATACACTGCAGTAACTCCTCACATGGGAATAGATAAATGTAGACTGGAATTTTTATTGTCTTTGAAGGTGGTGATGTTAAAAAGACTTGAATTTCACAAAGAGGAGCTCTATGCTACATTATCACAATTAATGCCACTTTCTGAAATACAACGACTGTTGCCTGCAGAAAGAATGATCACACAGAACTCACAGGCATTTAAAAAAACCATATCCAAGGATATGTGTCCAGTATATCTCCAGTGTCTGGAGGCACATAAGAAAACGTCTTCTGCACTTGAGTTGCAAATCTGAAGTCAGCAAAACTATACAATGAATAGGTCATGGGATAACTTATTTAAAGGGGTTTCTTTGGAAGTGTTACAGGCAGTCACGCTTACACATGGAATCTGTATCACCAAAGCAGCACCAGAACAGACACTGGTCCATGGAGAGAGTGGCTTAAGGAAATACTCTGCAATTTTGGTCCCTATGGAGAGCTCTTCTTGGAAAGAGTGGAAAAGGAGCAAGGGGGAAGCTACTACCGCGACTGCCTGAAGCTAGGTTAAATTTGATATCCTCAGCAGTAACAGAGAGTTAAAGACAAAACAGGGAGAAAGCCTACTTTTAGACGTAACCAACCATTTCTACTCATCGTTCTGCTCTAGATCCCACTGAAAAGGGCAGACCTTCCAAAAGCATCCCCAAGCACCACTTCATTCTTCACATTCTCCAGCAACATAAAGAGCCCTCTGTGATAAGTATGTTTCATTCCAAAGCAGTTAAGCACTTGCTCTTTATTCTATTTCTCTCTTTGGGACAAATACTTAAAATCAGCCTTTCCTACCTCTCTTTTTAACCACAAAAAAACCCACAGAAGTTGCACAACCTGTAACACAAGAGACAAAAAAAACCCACCCAAGCACTTGCAGCAAAATCCAGACTTAAAAAGAAAGGTTGCAGCTTTCCAAGCTAACCTAACGAAAGTTAGCAGTGACAGCAGCAGAAGCAAAGATTTTGAGAGTCAAGTGAATCCAACGGCTGGACTTTTGGATAGAAAAGTAATTTGCTGTCTACTACCTTTAATTTTCAGTATCAGCTTGTTAGGGGTGGGCTTTGTTGGGGGTTTCAGTTTTTGGTTGTTTGGGATTTTTTTGTAGATCCTGTGTTCGGATTTTATGTCTCAGTGTCATTCAAGTGGTCAGTAATGAAACTGAAACTGAAAAATAAACAAAGCAAATACCAAAGACATCAACTGGGACATGAGAACCATCACCAGAACCTTGAACATCCAAACCTGTCAGAGTGAGGTAACTGCACACTGCCTGAAGAATCACAGTCACAGAATACCCTGAGCCGGAAGGGCCCCACAAGGATCATGGAGTCCTGGCTCTGCACAAACACCCCAACAATTTCACTCTGCGCCTGAGAATGTTGTCCAAACACTCCTGGAGCTCTGGCAGCCTCGGAGCTGTGACCATTCCCCAGGGACCCTGTTCAGTGCCCAGCCACACTCTTTTGTTCATTTCTAACTTGCCTTTTGCTAAATGTTCTCATTCTTGTTTTCAAGAGACACTAAATAACCATCTCCTAAACATCTTCTCCCAGCCAGTTGAATTTTCACAGACCTTCATGACACTCTGCCTCACTGTGACCTACTTAATGCTACCCGGAAACTAATTATGGTATTGTAATAATACCACTGATTTATTCTTACACAATTCTGGCACAAAACCAACTCTACTCCAACTCTACTGCAAGTTAATCCTAGATATGACAAGAGCTATGGAATCACATCTGCATGATGACTTGAAGAAAGTTTGTGCTTTATAGGTTATCCATTTTTTCTGACTCTAGCAGTAATTCTAATAAAATACTTTAAATCTCCCTACAAAACTTGCACTGCTCATAAGCCTCTACATCACCTCTTGGCCTCACTTCAAAAGAAACTTTAGAAACATCCAGATCAGTAAGGACTTGAAGTCAACCATCATTTTACAGGGGAGGCATGAATGACTTCCACCAGGAGTGGTCCTTGCCCTGAAGACTTCAATCCAGGATGAAGAATGTGAACTCAACACACAGATCACAGTTCAACGTCTCCCTGTTACGGCTGGAACTTTGCCAGGTGATATTCTCCATTTGTCCCTTCCAGACACGGCTCTGCTACTCACCCTTAGCGCCAATGGGAACTTTCCTCATTGAGCAAAACTCAGTTGAGCAGAAGGAGCCTGCCTGAAGCAGGGCTGGCTCTGCTGCACACTCCCGCTGCCAGGAAGAGGCCAAGAATAATGGTAAAAAAACTTTGGTAATCAGGCTGTATACAGCACAAGCAGCAAGGGAAACACAGCAGAGATCTCCCTTCATTGCAACTTTATTTTCTATTCCCAATTCTGCTCCCTTGCTGCCTAAGACCATTTCAGATAAACATTTTCATAATGGATGCCCTTCAAAGATAATATTTTGCTTTTAATGCCCTTTAATAAACACAAGGCATTCCAAGTCTTTAAACAGCCTGTAAAAGGTTATTATTTTTAAAAGTATCTAATTTCAGAACATAAAAATGAGTTTGAGGCCAAACTATCCAGCCTGCTCTCAAACGCCAGCACCTTCATAGTACTCTCTGAAGTTACAATGGATTGTCATGTCTCTGTTGGGAGCACCAACATAAATCTTGACTGTAATAAGCAAGAAGTCTCAAAAGGAGAATTATAGGGACAGATTTTCATCTTCTAGAAGTCTGGTTTATCTCAAAAATTTACATAATCTATACAGATCCAGGCAGAGTTAGCCTTTAGTGACCTGAGAATACCAAACCTCCTTTATTTGCAGACACACCTCGTTTAAAGTCCCATCTCATATTATTAAGGTGCTATAACTCTTATATCTCCATCCACGTGTCCCATTTTATTTCTTGTCCTAGTTTAATGATACTTCCAACATGCCCTGTGCTTTTTAATCTGGATGATGTACCTAATGATTTTGGTATTGAAAACTAACCTCCTCCTTCAGTTTCCATACAGATCTCATAAAAGCCAGAAGAAATGGATTACTGCCCAGAGCTGTGGTTTACTTGTTCATTAAACAGCTTAAGCTTAGAATCCTCTTAAAAAGTCACTTAGTGGCAAACGGCTATTCAACACTACAAATAAAATTTTTCTAAAAAAATTTACTACAGCTTTCTATTCATACCAGTGTTATAATTCCACTGGGGATACTGCTGAATTTTTTGGTGCAATTTGGATGGCCGTTTCCCACCAGAACCTAAGAAATTGTGGAGCAACATATACATAAAATCTATACCTTCCCAAAGAATGTGTCATGAATGATGAATTTTAAAACAAAAAATCCAACCATTAGGGTTGACAAATGCCCCAGGAGTTGGCAACATGGATGTTGCACATGCCACGTGTGCTCATCCTACCATAAATTAGGTAGATCACACATTGGAAAGCCCCTGCACAGTGTAGGCATGAATCCAAGAATCAACATACCTTGCTAGTGCCTAAAGCAACATCCAACCCAATCTGTGAGGAGCAATATGGGGAAAAATTAAAAAGCATTCTATGAGTAAGAATATTAATCAGCATAAATCAACTCACAGTGAGTTTCTTGTTTCTTGTAGGATGTGACGTGTGTTGATTTTCAACTCTCAGCTGCACTAGTCAGTAGCTATACCAACACTCACAAGCTTTGACAAATCTTAATACTTCCTGCCGCACTTCCAAGGTTCAGTTAAGTCATGTCCAGAAAGAAGATGGATGGTCCTTGAGTTTTTACATGCTTAAAGCAGCTTGTTTCCATCCAAGACTACATCTCTCCCAACAGCAACTACCTTATTTGATTTTTACAGACTAATCAATTCAGTTTTCAATCTTCTCTCTACGCTCCCCTGAAAAACTGAAGCGTGTGACTCACAGAAGTGTTTTGGTTTTTAGAGGCAAACCCACATACTTTCACACTCTATAACTTCCCAGATTGCAAACTCTGCAGGATACACATCATTACCTTCTTATGCCGGGAAACTACCAGACTCTCAAGTCTGTATTGCAATACAGATAACAAATAAGAAAATTCATTGCTACCACCACAGACATGAAGGGAAGGCTCCTCTGTTACCTGTATCTGCTGTGACCCACAGACTCTACTTCAAGGACCTGTTACAGTGCCTTCAAAAATGTTTAAATGAGCACTGGCACAGGAGCAGATAACTGGTATCGCATATGACAGGGAGTTTTCCACACTGGAACCAAACCCACCCATTGGTGCATCCCTTCTGTCAGAGAGCACCTTATCACGCTCTCCCATGACCCGCCACCCTGACAATCCTAGAAGGGCTTTTCCAACAAACTATTTATGGAGTTTGAAGGAAAAATCAAAAGAATTATATCACTGTGATATCTGTGCCAAACTACTAGGACAGTGAAATTCTATATGAAGATAAAAAAGGATCAATGTGACAAAAGAAAGAAGAATTGAAATAATTAAGTACTTCATACTACAGCGTCATCACACTTTCTGAGTCAGGGGAGGTTTAGGTTGGATATTTGGAAAAAGTTTTTCTTCCAGAGAGTGGTCAAGCACTGAACAGGCTCCCCAGGGAATAGTCACAGCCTCAAGGCTGCCAGAGCTCAAGGAGCATTTGGGCAAAGCTCTCAGGCACAGGATGGGACTGATGGGTTGTTGTGGTTTGACAGTGGCCAAACTCCAGGCATCCGTGAGAGTCACTCACCCTCCCCTGCTACAGCTGGGCAGAGAAGAGAAGAAATTTCATGAAGGCTTCATGAGCTGAGATAAGGACCGGGAGAAAACACTCCAAGGGCAAAACAGGCTCAACTTACAGGTACAAAGTGAATTTATTACTAACAAAATCAGAGGAGGATAATGAGAAGTAAAATAAGCCCTTAAAACCACCTTTTCTTCCCTCAACCCCTCCCTCCTTCTCACCAAGAGTGCAGGGAGACAGGGCATGGAAGTTTGGTTAGTTCATCACCCACGGTTTCCTTCTGCTGCTCAGGGAGAGGAGTCCTTCCCCTGTGAGACCATGGGGCTCCTCCCACGGGAGACAGTTCTCCCTGAACTTCTCCAACATGGGTCCAATCTCATGAGCAGCAGTCCTCCCGAAACTGTTGTGACATGAGTGCCTCCCACGGGCAAACAGTCCTCCCAAAACTGCTGCAGCGTGGGTCACTCTTCCATGGGGTGCAGTGCCGCAAGGACAGGTTGCTCCAGCGTGGAAGCAAGGGCCCTGTCTGTCCACCTGTGGATCCCCATGGGCTGCAGGGGGACAACCTACTTCACTATGGTCATCACCATGGCCTGCAGACTAATATCGGCTCCGGCTCCTGGAGCACCTCCTCCCCTCCTTCTCCACTGACCTTGGTGTCTCCGTGTTGTTTCCCTCACATGTTCTCACCTCCTTCTCCGGCTAGAAAAAAAAACCTGTGCCCCACTTTGTTTTGATTTTCTTCTTAAATATGTTATCACAGAGGCATTACTATCATCTCTAATTGGCCCAGGCTTGGCCCACGGCATGTCCATCTTCACAGCCATCAGGGATTGGCTGTGCCGGACACAGTGGAAGCTTCCAGAAGCTTCTTACAGAAGCCACCTCTGTGGCCCCCTGCTACCAAAAACCAGGCTGTGCAAAACCAACACACCTGCATAGGACTCCATGATCCTGATGGGTCCCTTCCAACTCAGCATATTTTATGAATCTATGATTAATGCATGAGCTACAGAGCTATTTACCCACCCCCCCGTCCCTTTTCTGATAACCTAGAGGTACCTCTTCTTCCTTCTCTCCATTGCAAGCTACAGCAGAGAAAGGGATGATTCCCTTGGTATACCTGCCTGTCCCAGGCTGTGGCAGATCAGGTCAGAAAAGCCAACATTGCACTACACTTTCCTGTAAAACCTTGCAGCTCTGAAAAAAATAAGTCAAAAGCCACATAAGGTAACTGAACTTCTTGGAGCCCATACAAACAAGAGCATTTGAGTGCTTGCTCCAGCCAAGGCTTGCAGCAAAGCACGATGAGCTCCCTCCTAGGCAGGTCAACTCTTCACAGGCAGTTGACAACCAGAGTGTGGAACAAAGCCAAAAGTCAAAGCAGAATGAAACTTTATCTTAACAGCAACAACAGTCATGGAAAATTAAAGCAAGCGGACTTTTACCCCATTTTACTGTGCATAAATCTTTTCCAATGCTAAGACGACAAAGTAGAATCTGAACTCGTGGCATTTTTGTAGTATTTTTTAACAGTGGAAATTTGAAGAGAACCCTAAAATAATTCAAAAGGAAAAGGACTGCAAGAATGCTCTGGATTTGTGTTTCCAGGAGCTATTCCCTAAAGAAATGGTATCAGTAGGCTGTTTCAGGGAACCAGGAAATAATTTTCCTTAACCCTTCTGAGTCATACTTCGCCACATTGTTGCTACTTTTCATACAGTACAGTACGCAAGGTCCTGTATTGCTGTTTCTGAAACTGTCAGGAGTCTAATTCAAGGCAATAAACAGGTTGAATATTGCACCATTTAAATTACAAAAAGAAAGTGACATTTCACTACTTATGTAATAAGATTAGAACTTAATACTTGCACTGCTGAAGGAATTCAGAGCTATTTGGAAATGTCAAAACATGTATTTAAAGACTGACAAAAAAGAATAGTTATTTTCACTTTTCCTTTTCTAAGCTTAGAAAGGCAATACCCCTACGGATCAAAAGGCCAGATGAATCTTATTAAGTACTAGGTTTTCCCTTTTGTCTAGTCCTCTCTTCACATTCCATCATTTCAGCCCTTTGAAATTCCTTTGTTCTGCCTGTGATCAGGGTTTCTGGGGGAAATCTGGCATTAGATCTAAAGGCAACCCCACACCACTGAAGTATTGCTGACAATTCATCGCTTGGTAAATGATTTCTTTCTTACCCCCTGCCTTGCTTGCACCCAGTATTTCCACAGAACCTGTGAGTGGGGTACAAATGAGACGAAACTTCCTGTTGCATCCTAGTGCATCATCTCGAGGATGTCTGTATGCAGAGAAGTTAAGGGGCTTCTGGGGTTGCCACCTGAAAGCTCCTGTCCATCACATTGGTATTTCAGAATAACAGGAATCTCTCTTCACTCCCAGCCCATGTCTACTACCAATGCCTCTGCAAATCAAAGGACAGTTTCAGCTGGAAAGAAAACAGATGACCATGAGGTCGCCTCCCTTGCTGTGTCCTAGCAGGACAAAGGGGGCTGCAGTCCCCACACTGGCATCTCCAAAAATTCAAAATTCCCCTCTACCACCATACCACCTTGCTGGTGTTCATTTAGGAAATCAGCTGTTCATCCACAAATGCAACAGGGAGAGGAAGCGAGTACCCAATACCGACTGCCCTGTTAACAATGGCACATAGTTACTTTGTGCATCCACAGAAAAAATGTCTTTATCAAATCACGAAGCAAGATGATCCATAAAAAAGGGGCACAACATTAAATTCATTTTTTTATCCACTATTTATGTCTCTGTTGGATTTTAATATATATGAGATGCAACACAAGAGTAAGAATCAAATCAAAACATTTTGACGCAAACTCTCCTAGAATCTGAAGCTTTGTGCTAACAGTGAGAGCCACAGAGGGTGGGAAAGTAGAAGCAAAGGTGTCATTATACTTATTTTCATTGTCTTTGCTGAACATCACAGTGGTGACTGGGGTCTAAGTTCCTAAGGGTTACGTGAATCCATCCACTTTAAGACTCTCTGCCTACCATGCTCACACAATATGCATGTGAGCAAAGAGAATTTCTTTCAACAATGATATGCACTAATTTATGGTATTTTTCCAAGACCCTTTATCAAGCTTCAGTTGTAGGTTAAATAATTCACGCTTTGCAAAGATAATCTTTGCATTTAAAATTTATCGGTCCCTTCAGAGGTTGGTTCTCATTAGTGCTCATCATTTTCACTGCTCATGAAATGCATCCTCACAAGCTGAGCCCGTCCAACTCCACATCAATGATTCCACCATGCTAACTTGATCCAACTGTTGCAATTATGAATCATCTGTTGGAGCCGTAAGTTACGATCTTCAATGACCACTAATAAAGGCTGCCTAGCAGTTAAAATATCAAAGCAGCATATATCAACACACTTTAGAGCACAAGATAGACTTCCAGTGTTGCACTTGCCTTATATTTATTATCCAATGTAAATTACATCCCAGGCTGCCTCTGCCACCAACAGTCCTGAAGTATGGAGTTCAACACCAGGTTTTAATAACCCCTCCTGCCATTTGCTTGATCGCTGGCGGGAAGGTGGGGGGGGGCAGATGAAAGGCCAGGCGGCTGTTGCAGGCGGATCCGTTCAGTCAAAACAAAGGGACTTCAGAGAGAGACAGAGATGCATCAGGTGTGAATCCCAAACGAGCAACCTCGAGTGTGGCCTGACTTATTGACACTCGCCATTCCCAGGAAAAGGGTAAGCACCTGCCAGTGGGATCATTCCAGAGGCAGGAGGGGAAAGGTGGTATTAGCTAGGCAGGAATTATTTTGATCTGGAAAGCCAAAATCTTGGAAAGTCATTTTAGACTCTTTCTAAATCACTTCAACCATTCAACTATATCATTTTTAGATACACTGTATGCAGCAAATCATGCTGGCATTTAAAATGAGTTCTCTCATTCCAACATGACAGTTATCTGTGAGGGCAAGGAGCAAAAAAATAAATTTTCAGAGATTTCGAAAGTGGGCAAGAAAGAACTTTGAGGAGTTTACTTGGCAAAAATCTCCTGCACTGAGTGGAGGTGGGTTGCATGATCTGACAGAGGTCAGCTCCTCCAACTTGAAGCAGAGCTTATTAGTAACATTAGCATCAGAATAACAAGTTTCCATTCCACGGACACTTGATAAAACACTTCTTTGGTAGGAAAAGTTTAGGCATGAAGATAACACCAAAAACACAGCTGGTTTTGGGGAACAGAACTATTGCTGTTCTCCTTTTTGTTTAATTTCTTTACTGGGATTAAAGAGAAAGAGGACAGAGGGACTGCCAGGATTCTGCTAGGTTTATTTTCCACTTCATCAATAACCCAGGAATCTGTCACTAGCCACGACTTCCTATGCACTACTTTAACCCTTGGGGTGGTGGGGTTTTTTCCTATTATTGTAACAGAGTTCTTAAATTTTTTTCTCTTTTTTTTCCTCTCTCTCTTTTTTTTTTTTTTGTGGGCAGCAGGTCAAGGCGGGGATTCTACCCCTCTGCTCTGCTTAGGTGAGACACCACTTGCCAAGCTGCCTCCAGCTCTGGGGTCCCAGCACAGGAAGGACGTGGAGCTGCTGCTGGAGCAAGTCCAGAGAAGGCCATGGAGATGCTCCAAGGGCTGGAGCACCTCTGCTCTGGAGACAGGCTGGGAAAGGTGGGGGTGTTCACCCGGAGAGGAAAAGGCTCTTTGCAGTCTTTCAATACTTAAAGAAGACTTGTAAGATGAGGACAGACGTTTTTAGCAAAGCCTGTTGTGACAGGACAAGGGGTGATGGTGTTAAAACTCAAAAGACAATAGTTTTAGACCAAAAAAAAGGAAGACAATTTTTTCAGTGAGGATAATCCAGTAACTGGACTGACAACTAGAGGAGAGGCTGCTCTGTTTTAACTTTATTCAGCCTGATGCAGCACCCAAATGACCTTCACAGTTCATCTTACACCAAAGATCATATACAGGTTCCATGGGCTGGGAACTGAACTCAAACTCCGAATTTCACTCCATTATTTTAACACTAACCCATCCCTCCCGCCACTTACAGCTACACTTCTACGGAATCACCACTGTCAAGAGAGGATGAAACTTTAGGAGCAAAACACAGCCATCAGATCAGACCCTGAAGGGACAGGGATGTTAACTCACATTTGTTCTCTCACGCTGGTTAACATATTTACTATATTCCTCATTTTCAGCTCTATAACTTCAGCTAAGACATTCAGCCCAGTGTACTTCCTTGTGAAGGTACCATCAGTCAATCCCAAGCACATAATTTTATCTCTCGATTACTGAATTCAAACCACTTTAGACATCCTGCTTTCATCTTTACAATTCTCTCCCACTTTTTAACTGTGCTACAGTTACAGAAGAATGTACGTGACATATAAAATGTGCACGATTCCTTTAACATCTTAATGCCACGTATCGTGCTGTAAACATCTCTTCGTGTTTTATCTCCTTCTCCATAAATCAGAGGTGGCTATCTCAGAACTCTCAAAAATGACATGTTTTCTCTCTAATATAAATGTAAACCTCCACTCCTTGAAACTTGAGTGAGCTTTCAAAAATCATCAAAAACCAGAGCTATGAAAAAGCAAAAGATTATCAACTAACTTAATATAATTTTCTCTCACTACATTTCTATGACAGCCTGGAGTATGGGGGAAAAAAGAAGTTACAAAATTAGTCTTTACTAATCAGAAAATCAGGGGTTTATTTTATTTATTTGTAACTTGTAACTAACAACACTAAGGTAAAACACCTTCCTGTGTATCCATACCAATACACAGCAATGAAAGAGTCAGGAAAGCAGACACTATGAAAATGATATGGTAGAAGCATTTATTTGTTTGATTCAAGATTAAGATGCGGTGTTTACAAGCTGAAACCCCAGAATATATTTCCATTTTCTTACCACAACTGCAACTAATATGACTGATCTCTTCTTATGAGATTTTCTGGAGGTTTTGGCTAGCTTAGTAATGTTACAGACACAATGTGTCTCAATCCAGTCCTCGGTAAATGCATTAAGTGATTTTTAATTTTTTTTTTTTTAATTAAAACACACTGTAAAATAATGGTTATTTTCAAAAGACAGAATACCAATAAAGAACACCTGTCCAAAATAATTTTAAGTTACTACAATGATGGAAAAAAGAAAGAATGCCATTAGAAAGAGAGGGAAAAAAAGACAAAAGCAGTTTTAGCAGGTGGGACTGAGAAGTGGTGACACGTTGTAGTACAATTCCGAAGGGGCCGGAGGACATAACGTGGTGTTGGATGATGTGGAAGAGAACCAGGGAGCACTGGCTCTGGGAGCCACTGCAATGCTGGATTAGGTGTGAGGTACAACTCTGAAGTATTGTGATAGGAAGGAGTGAGGCAGAGGCAGAAATGCTGGTGAAGGACAAGAGAAATAAAACACTCTCTGTTCTCTGGCACCTTCCCGCAGGAGTTTCCTCCTCACAGCCCACAGACCCAACACACTCCATAGGAAAACCCAAGGACCCTCTGATATTTATCCAGATCCCCAGAATTCATAACATTTTCCACCAGCCTGAATCTGTTTCTCTAAAACTTCTCTCTGACATAAATTATTCCAAGATACTTTTCTTGACATTTTCTAAACAAATGTTTCTTGGATGACCTTGCTGTACTGCAGGCACCACATTTCCCTTTTGTATTTTTTGTCTGTGTTTTCCAATACAACTCTTTCACTCTCAAGTCACAAAGCAGTAAGTCGTAAGCTCCTTAAAAATCATTATCCAATTTCACAGAATCACCATCAAAATACGTTCTTTCTACTTGCCTTGGAAAGCACTGCTAGAATTTAGACTTTGTGGATTGTGAAACTTTTTTCTAAACACACACCTGGATAAATATCCAGACTGTACTTCTATAAACAATGAAAAAATACAAAGTTGTCGATTTGCATCAGGCTTTTTTATTGCTTTCTTGTTAAAAACAGTGGAAGTGGGGCAAGAATCTCCACTTAGGCACATTTTTGTAACTTTCTGGCTCTTGCAGCCAGGAAAGTAAGTTTAAAGTATGATATACAACCATCTGAAAACAAGGAGAAAGTGGTAATTAGAAGATTGTTTCAGACCAACTTTGTAAAGAAATAAAACACGTCTTGGTGTCTGTGTATTACTTAGCACAGGCCTGGCTCCTGCCCCAGTACTTAAGTCAACTTAAATAGTTAATTCAGCTTAATTCACTGGGGGTAAAATCATCTCATCTCCTACCAGATTGCTAAAATCCAGTAGCTGAGAGAGGGGAAAAAAAGGGGAAAAAACCCTCAAACCTCAGAACCTGACCAGTTACAAGTTTTTACCAATACTTCCATGAATTTTACAGATCACAGGACCAGGCTCTTCACATCCTGTCCTAAATCACAGGGAAGAATCTTACACAATCCACACTTCACCTTCCCACGACTTACGGGGGGACTGTAAATTGTGCACATAGATTTATCAGGGAAACGAGGAGTGGGAAAGATGAGTTGCCCTTAAAGATGTACAGATTTATAGCAATATGGGAAGCGGAAAGACGGTTATCATATAAAAACGTCCTTAAGGGACAGCGAGGAGCAACAGGGGAAACATGAGTCATGAGCTGCCAGAGAAGTGGATGCATATGGGGAGCAATGGACAGAGCAAAGTAGCAATAAAGGAAGTTCCAAGTCAAATGTGCTCCTTCCCAAAGGTCGAGACAGATACCTAAGCTTGAAGTGTTTATGGAAAATTAAATTCCCAGCCAATTCAGACACAGTAACACTGGGAAAAGGACACTCAACGACTGAAAGGATCCATTGATAAAGAACAGATCCCCGACCACGGCTCCTTCCTTTTGCTTCGTTACCAACTCTGCTCCTTTACTTTTTTTAGTAGGAGCAATCCACCTTCAAGGTCTCTCTACATAGGCAAGTGGCTCAACATGAGCGAGTGTGAAAATTTAAAGTGTTCAGCTGAAATCATGAAAGGCAGTTTGACACACTGTGAGGCTGGAGTAACCTGCAGTGAGTAAAGAGTGAATTATGAGCCCCAGCACAAAGTTACTGCACTCCTCCTAACTCCCCTTTCCTATCCCAAGTGTCCAACTCTAAATCACAGCACAGAATTCCTGTACTCCTAAGTAATTCAAGGGTTTAAAAAGTAGCTACTTTTGGGACAAAATACAATGAGCAATACATGGAAGCTGAAGACAAAGATAACCAGTTATTTGTGCGTGAATGTCACCTCTCGGAATATCTAGCAAAATCTCAAGACAAATTGCACGGTAGTCTCTAAATAAGCAGTCATTAATTCCCTTAGTCCGGTAGTATCCAAACCAAAAGTGAAGGTACATATGACAGTAATTATTTCAAAGGATAACCCATAAATTTAATTTTTATTATTAAAAAGGTAGTAAAGGAAAAAAGCGAGGAAAAAAGGGTGCCTCTAAAATTGTATCAAAACCCAACGGAACTTCACCTTAGTTATAAAAGCCTTTCTACTCAGCCTTTGTGTGAAAAATATGTACATGATAACTAAATGTATTCTTCAGAAAAACACATGACTTACTCAAAATTATTTTTCAAGCTATCTATCTATCTAATTCCAAGTTAGATAGGCTACCTAAACATTTCCAAGCAATTAAAAATCATGCATCATCCTTCCCATTTTGCAGAGAAAACAGAGTTAGCTGCCTGCCCCAGTTTTATGCTCAGTGTAAACAAACTCTAAACCCTGTCCAAACAGTAAACAGGACTTACTTCAGGCTGAGCAAAAGGTGTGCTGATGGGTGCAATCCCAAAAATCACATCACATGCCTACAACTGAGGTGTTACACGGTGTAAACATCAGAGCCCAACTCAACCAAGGTGACTCCAAGGTGCGGATCACAGGAAATCTCCACTAGTGGAGTCCCAGGACTCACAAGTGATTGCTGAAACCATGAAGTGCTGTCAAATGCAGACTGCTGCCACTCCTTCTTTTTCCAGGCCACACTTACAAGTGAAAGTGACCGTGGCTACTACACTTCGCAACCCCGTTCAGCACTGCAAGTGTTATTACCTGTTCACTAGTTAGGGTTTCCTTTGGGACGTAGGGAGAGCCCAAGAGCCACTGTGCTTCACAGCTGAGTGCAGGAGAGCCAAGATCAGCATCAAGCTCCACAGGCACATTGACACATGCAGGGAAGCTCAAGTTCAGGCACCTGGAACATGTCTCGCATGGAACAACCTCCATACAACGGAGGTTCTCAGTATGTTCTGCAGATATGCTGGAGATATCATGATCCCAGTCTGGACAAAATCCCACTGAAGTCCCACTACAGACGTTTAGAGTGGCTCTGAGCCACCCTTAAGACAGATCCAACAAGATCATATGATAACACAACCAAAGAATACAGCCCATAAGGCTGGAGCCTCACTGGCTATTCTTACACTCCAGTTACCCAGTTCTTCCTATGTCATTTCCAGGGACCCAGGCTTGGGTATTACAAACATAAACATTATTATTGGGAAGCTTAAAACCTCATGAACTCCATTCTACATAGACACACTGTGCCTAGCAACTCCACTTGAATTCTCAGGCATATATTGCTTTTGTGGTGTCAGTTTTAGCAGCTCAGAGCTCACACAGCAGCTGAAGGCACGGCACTCCCGGCCATCCAGTCACACTCCTGGCAGTGTTCCAGAAGCTAAGACAACACCAGTTTGCTGTACAGATGAAAAGATGGACTGACCTGATTGATGGAGTTGGCAGCACAGGATGCCAGGCCAGTTCCAAGGGAGGCGAGCAGGAAACAGGTGAGCTCAAAAGGGACCGGGGCCATGGCAAAGCCAGCGGACGCAGTGCTGACGACCAGAGCTGCAACACAAGTGAGAGCACAGTTCAAAGCATCAACAAGAAACCATCTTTGTACATAACACTAGTCACAGCTTTCAAACCCTGAAAGAACTCTTGTGCAGATTAACTTTTTGCTATTTTTATGGTTCAAAGTAGCTCCAGGAACTGGGGACAGTTAAAATGAACACTACATAACGAAATCAGAAATGAGAAGGAGAACTGCCAGGGATGAAATAAGAAACCCAAAAGCAGCAGCACATTAGCAGAAGACGTGAGTATACAACTTGTGCCTCTGTATTCCCTACTTTACGGATTTGCTACAAGACCAAACTGCCCCACACAACATGCCCCAGACAAACACTTGTTCCAGTAACTCAGACATCATTGCAAATGCAGAAGAAAAACAGTTAAGAAAAAATCCCAAACTGAAATACATGCTTTATATCAAATTATAGCAGGAATTTAAGCAGTGCAGAGTAAAAATGAGAGTTGGGGCATGTAGCTACAGTAATTTCACTGCACAATCTCTGTTCCCACTGCTCTTATCTGACGTGCCCACTTTGGGCTGAAAGTACAATCACATCATCACAGAGACCCAACGACACTTAATGGCTTCAAAATTTGAGTGGGTTCATAAAAATCCATTTCAGGTTTGTCATCCAAAATTGTAACTTTAGTACAGTACTGCAAATCACATCCTTAAAATAAAAATTACCCAAGTTTCAATCCTAATATTGTAATTAGCCAAATAATAGGTCTCACAAACCTCACTTTCGTCAAGAAATAGTATGACATGACAAATTTCTTATACTATAAAAGTCAGCACACTTATGGAATATCTTGCTCATGACCTTGAACCTTACAATCCAAAATTAACAGTTATTAAACTGAAAGTACTTAAACTATATTCTGCATGTAGTTACATGTCTCAGACCTCAGCTAGCTTAAATCAAAGCATCAAAATGTTCTTTTCTTCCTGATTCCTACAAAGTCTCCTTTTTGTCTGAAGTTAAACAACAAATAAATAATCTTTGCTAACTGAAAATATCTGGATTATCTATTAAGCAGCACTGATTGAGATGAAAAACTAAATGTCATGGCAGAGACCTGCCAGTAAGGATGCACATGCAAAGTGCTCATTTCAACAACTGTGCCCGCATAAGGCCCTTAGGATTTAATCCTAAAAACACAGTGGAGAAAACTTGCTGCTCATCAAAACTCTTCTCTAAGTATTAAAATCCACTGATGACTGAATATTATTATAAGAACATGCATAATATTATAATAAGCTTTAATTATTTAGCCTTGTTATGCATTCACAGGCTAATTCTACAATACCGTGGATCTGTGACAGAGCTTTACCCTTCTGAGCAGCCCTGAAACAACCAGAGATTCTGCTGCCTTCCCAGACAAATGAACATGAAGGTACTGATCATTCTGAAAGACTGGATCTTATTTATTATATAAATACAACATCATGTTAGTTTCCAAACTCTTGGATCCTCCTTAGGAATGCACAAGAAAACATGAAACGCTTTGGTACAACTGAGAGAGTTAAAAAAATGCACTGAAAATGACAGTGAACAGTGGCATGTGTATTTCCAAGAGTGATTACATTCTTCTTTTTTTTGCATAATAAATCACACGCTCACTTCTAGACAAGAATTTAATTAAAACTTATCTTAGAGAGCACTTCACAGCAATTTATTATGGGAAAACACCAACTCATTTGCTGGAGAAGAAAGGCGGAATGGATTGGCAAACAGTCAGTGTAACATTACCGCTACCCTGACCCCAAAGAAATTCTAACACTGTACAGCTACAGCACCAATTAAAGTCCCCATTGATTTCTGCAGATTAATTTTAGCCAGTCATTTTAACATGACTTATCAGGATCTCATTTAAAAAGGCTGCAGTATATCCTCTCCCATATCCCATTAAAGCAGGTATTTTTCCTTGTTTGGGCAGGGTTTGCGAACCAGGCATCCCCTGCTTCCCTCATCGCCCAGATATTCCAATACAACACATTAGCAGTAAACAGGAAAACGCTCCCTTTGCATTGGGAAGTTTATTTTCTTTAACTGTGGAAGCAATAATTTACTCTTCAACTTCCCTTATGGAGGAAAAGTGTATTTAATTGAGATCACATCAAGGGAGTGAGGTAACTGACTCTGTTTGTTTTTTAATCCCTGTTAGTTTAGTGCTTTAGGGGCCAAGTTAACTTCACCTTATTGCATAATAGATGGAATTGATCCTTTCAAGACTTGTTGATGAGAGCTAGCATTATACACACTCTTCAAAAAGAAGCCAAGATTTAAACTTATGATCTCAGCCTAAACCTCATTTTCAGTCTTTTAAACGTTTTTAGCTTTAGCAAAAATTAACAGGAGACATTTGTCTCCCATTTCAATGTAGATGAAAAAGAAAATGCTAATGGATTGGTGACAAAGAGTGAACTATGTTTCTGGCATAAAAAACACAGTCCAAAAGTTTAGTGTGTTCTTTACATTCCTTTTCCACTTCATCACAATGTGATCTGCCTTTATAAATCCTTTGTATTTATAGCATGTGAATCACTATGCCATATTTTGTTTACCTACTATTAAAAAGTAGCCAAGCCAAAATAAAAGCACAGAAAGCCAAAGCAAATCAATCCTGCTCTAGAATTCCCTTCTACTCCTGTACTGCTGATATATCAATACATAAGGAAGGACAAAAACAAATGCATTTGTACTTTTTTTAAAGAAACAATTTCACTGCTTTATTGTAAATATTTAATATCTATTCCTTAAAGGAAAGGAGTTTGCCAAAAGCTGAAGAAATACTCCTTCCCAAGTTTTCACACTTTAGTTTCTGGAAAGCCAACTGTAGCAGCAGTATTAGTGCTACACACCTGACCAACACGTCCTTTGTAAACTCAGGTTTGTTTGGGCACATCAAAGTTTTGATACAGATTAGAACCTGCACACTAATAAACGCCAAGCTCCCGAAGCAAACTTAAATTTGGGATTTGAAACTATTTGAAACAAGTCTGCATCAAATCATGCAAAATTCAAGTGCAATATTACAAAGACAGCAGATAACCTCTTCTTACCATCAAACAATTTAAAAACACTTTGCTAAAAATAAACTGTAATAATGGTTTGTTTTTATTTCATTATTTTTCTTGTAGCATGGAAAACAAATTGCCAGAAAGCTACCACTATTCAGCTTTTGCTTGTCTGATGGGATAATAGTTACTGGTTTAATAATCACAAAGGAAGAACTACCTTGACAAGTATATTAAATATGTTTAGAACTGATAATAAATGTAAACTAGTAATAATCAGAACAATAACTACCAATCAATCTTTGTCAGGGTTTCTGGCTAAATTGAAGACACCATTTAAAGAATAAATGCCATTATTCCAGAATCAAGTGGGAACATATTGGAACTCCACTAAAGCAAATGCATTTTTTTTACTAGAGCAGCTGTTACCAGACTTTTAGCCTACAAACACAACACAGGCCCCTTATTTAGTCATTGCTGCAGTTTGGTAACACTCAACCGTCATTATGCAAAACTAGATCTTCATCATCTTCATGTCACCAATACACAACAAGCAAAGATGAAGCAGGATGTTCACAATCACATGTTCAATTAGTACCAAATATCTCAGGCTTCTGATTTCCAGGTCAACACATTTGTGCTAGAGGATCACTATTGCACAGACACAAATCCATACAGAAGCAATACATCCAGTAAATTCCAGCTATTTCTTAATACACACAACAGAATTATTTTCTTACAACAAGACATATGAAAAAAAAAATTTCTAGTTTAGTCTTCAAAACTGAAAATGTTCAGAAATTATCATATTTGTCCACCCATGCTGATCCACTTCTCAGACAGGTGCTACGTAATCACAGATTAGGTTAATTAGGTTGGAAAAGACCTCCAAGATCATCACGTCCAGTCTTTGACTGATCACCACCTTGTCAATCGGACCAGAGCACTGAGTGCCATGTTCAGTGTTTTCTTAAATACATAGCGTGCTGTACATCACAGAATCATGGAATCACTGAATGGTTTGGGTTGGAAGGGACTTTGAAGATCCTCAACTTCCAACCCCCTGCCATGGACAGAGACACCTTCCATTATCCCAGGTTGCTCCAAACCACATCAAACCTGGCCTCGAACGCTTCCAGGGATGGGACAGCCTGTTCCAATTTAGCTGCTTGTCCTCACAAAAAGACCAACATGCTACAGGAGCAACAACGAGGAAATGTTCACAAACCCTAGAGAGATATCTAAGGGAATACTCAGCATTTTTCGTATCATGCTTTCATCAGTCTGCCCAAACTAAAAACTGAACTTTGATTTTCCTGTGGTTTTACATACAGTTCATCTGAGTTTTCAGCTGTAATCCTTGAAGAAAACATTACTTAAATCTAAACTTGAAGTTAAATTTGAGACGAGACAACGTGAAATTCTTAGTGTGTGTGTGTTACACATCACTAGAATTTCCTCCTATTTCCATACCTTCCCTTGTCTCTCTCCTATTTTCAATTACATATCAACTTTAGGATCAAGTTGAAAACAATGCATTTATAATTCTGAAAACCTGTCAAACGGATGCATTAGCTTTCCAAGTGCCTGGATGGTAGGATACAGCTGTACAGAGAGCAGCCGACATAAAACACCACAAAGATGGGAATGGATGGAAATTGAACCCAAAAAGGTAGATTATGCGACATGTAATTAAAAGTTCCCTAATTGTTTTCTATGGCAAAAGAATATAAACAAAATCTACTCCCGTTTTTAAGGCAGAGCTTCTAATGGCAGAGTCACAAAAGCTGCAGTTTACATGAAGCAGGAGGGTATGGAAATAGCAAAACTCATTTCCTTTCCAAGGTGAAGTACAGTTCATACTACAAACAAAAAACGTCTTTCCATCAGCAGTGGGAAAAGAACAGAGCATAAGGAAGTCTCATTTTAGCATAACACAGAGTTTGCTTTCTTGTTATTTCATGCTCTAAAAAGTATAAATAAAGAGTCTGCCAAAAAAAACATACAGGATATGAGATCTATCAGAACTTCATGGGCGAAAGGAACTAAGTTGTATGACATTTGCAACTTAAAAACTGACCTCAGAGAATTTATTCCTCTTTAAAAAAAATAAAATCAAAGAACTACAACACCATATTCTTTACAAAATATATAATTTGTCTAAATGATTACACAAGTCTGAAAAAATTTTCCTTGCTCCTCTTATTACACACAGTGTTATTCCTGCTCATCTCCTACACTATCCTGCTCAACAGGTAAAGTTTACCACACTCACCTTGGATCAAGAACTCTTCCAAAAACAGCAGAGACAGAGATATGCTAAAATCACAGTCCCTTTCCCAACAGGCTTGCAAGCTGGATTATTAATTGTACAGCTGTTCAGAAATTAGCAGTTAAGCTTACATCTTAAAAAGCACTCTCATACAAAAAAACAGTCCTGAAGGGAATGCAAGTCCCTAACCTTTGCCTTCTACACCCTATTCTAAATCCAGAGTGGTGCTTGCCTAGTTAAAAGACCCTACCAGGAACTGTTGAAGAGTTTTGCAGCAAGTCTGAGACCACACAAAAAAGTATCACATGAAATTGTTTTCTCTTGAAAACGACACTCTTGCATCTTGCTGAAGTTGTTGAAACTCCCATTTCAAGGAGTACCAGTAACACTGAGATGTGGTACGAGCACTGAGCTTACCCATCAGGAAACATAAAAAACCATTTCAAGCGCTTTCAACAATAGTCAATTTTCTCTCTCTGGTTCCTTAATCACAGCACTGTAAGTTTTCATTTCTGGATCTAGTGAAATTTTTAAATTTAGTTCTACTTCAACAGCTAGCACAGCATTCAGTTTCACATAAGCGACACGTCAATAAAATCACCTCAACGAAAATGTGCCAGAAGAGCTAATTGTTCAAACAGCACTTCCAAGTTACCCATGGCAAGCCCAACACAAACAAAGTATTACTAAAACTGAACAGCATGGGAGAGAAAAAGGCAAAACCTGTATAATGCAGAAAGAAATACGAGGCAGTAACTGAGGCTGTATGTACCACAAAGTTGCTGCAAATAATCCTGATAATTGCTGACTATGCTAGTGAGAGCTTTATATAACCTGAGTTTGAAATTTCCAAGGCTAATATGTTAAAGTGACATAGTAAAATATCAAAAGACATGTTTTCATCTCATCAAACTCTTTACCAGCACAAAACAAATGCACTCAGGCTTTCTAAAAACAATGAGGACGAAAATTGGATGTGCAAACAAGATCAGTTGGGCCAAATCCAAAACACAAGACGTATCATCACACTGAGATCAAAATGTAAATGACCATTATAGACTCTATGTGGTCCGTTTTCCACAAAAAACCAATGAAAACTTACATATTGCAAGACAAAGAAGTTTTTAAAAGTAAACTGAATTCAGGACATTCATTATAACAAATTTTTATGGCGAAGAACAGTCTTGTTATCAGGAGTTCATTTGACCCACTGAAGAGCACCCAGGCAGGGACTTAGGAAATAACATTTCTGTTCTTGGACTTTATCTCATAGACAAGATGTAAGGCTTTGGTCAGATCATTAGAGGTTCCTCAGAAATAAAAGTATACATAGCACTACCTATTGGCAAAGGAGTAACTTATAGTTGTTAAGTATTACTACTAGAACAAGACAAAATGTAGTTAAGGCTGCAAGGCAATTGCTTACCAAATTGCTGGTTTGAAGAGACAACTGACTGAAAAGGAAATTATATCTTCTTTTATAAAATTCAATTGGTCAGACTCAAACATTTTCCTGTATAATATAGGAAACTATTTGGATTACCTTATGTTAGGACTTCTAGTGCTAATTTCACAGCCAGCAGTACTGCAGTGAAAGGTATGTAAATGAGACGGAACACTGCTAAACTTAAGCAAGACAACTTCAAATACTGAACACATTATTTGTAAATTCACTTCCTTACCCAGTTTCACTGTAGTTTGTGTACTAATGCTTGCTTATTTCCCAAAAACTAGCTGACAACAGGATGCAAACTCCTCTCATTGTTTTTAAACAAATTTAAAGGGAAAACTATTAAATGCTTCCATAATACAATTTTCCTAGCACATACTTGACGAAATTGATCCAACTTAGCATCAGTAAAGTGGGAAATATCACATGCAAACCTAAACCGTACCAGTAAGATTACAAAGAATTCTGCCATCAAGCAGAATGCAGAGAAATGAGAAAAAATGACCAGTAATACCTGTAAGCTTGATTTTGGACAAACGTGCCAAAATTCCTGGCAAATCATCCAGCCGTAGCTTCATTTCTTTCCATTGTCTATCTTCTTTGGATTCGGCTCCCACTGGTATGCCTGAGTCTTCAGTTTCTGCAGGTGATTTCATTTCTCTCAACTCATTTCTGCTTGATGTCTCAAACCACGACTGATGAACAGGTGAAACTGGGCTAATTTTGTGTACAACCTTTTTTTCCTGATCCAATTGCTGAAGCTCGTGAAAAGGAGACACAATTGAATCGGACTTGGGTTTGGCTCGTTGGCTGAGGTCTTTGTTGTACTGTGTTACATACTAAATACAATGAGAAACGTTAAAACAAATAGTTAAAGATATTTCTGTCCATTTCACTTCATTAACACCAACAGTATTATTGCTATTTTATTCTTGTTAGGAGAACTACTTCTACGACACAACTGAGTTAGTCTGAATTTCAGACACTTATTTCACACACAGAAAGGCATCTGAAGTTGGCCTAGATACTACAAAAGCAGCTTTACAACTCACAGCTGAGTCAATAATGTTTACTTAAGCTTGGAGAATCGCATTTGAGTAAGTTTACTTCCTCCCCCATAGCTACAACAGCAAACTCTTTGTTCATAAGCAAAACCACCAGGTAACACAACTTGGCTTACAACTAATCAAGTCGCAGAATAATAAAGGTTGGAACAACCTCCAAGATCATTGAGTCCAACCTTTGACCAAACAAAATTCATCTTTAAATAGAGAAATATACAAATGCCCACACAACTTCAGTTTCCAAATATAAGTACTAAACTTGTGCATCTTTAAGAAATGAAAAAACTAAAAATACGCCAAAAAATATAATCTACCACCTATAATATAACCATCTCCCACATTATTCTATTATTACTTATGCCAAACTGTACGTTAATTAATTAGACAACAAATTTCAAAAGAACATATATTGAACAGCAAATTAGGAGACAGCTGTTTTCTCTCGTTTAGAGATCTCAGAATAAACACAGAATAAGAGCATTTAGATTCTCCTTCATATTTTCTTCCCCAAAATATTCTATATATTTCAAGCACCAGAGGCATAAAAAGACAGAACTTTCAACCAACCCTGATTTCAAGTAATCAGTAATAATGGCAATAAGGACAAGTGGTGTGCAACTCTGAATGAGTGATGTGAATACAGATCAAATCAGCAGCACAATTTAAAAAAAATTACTACCATCCACTAACGTGTGATACAACTGGCCAAAGAAGAAGATGCAATTTCAAGGGTTTGAATGATAATTACAGCTCTTTTAATACCTAAAACTAACAGCACACTGTAAATGTAACCCATTAACTTCCCGAGCTCAGGAATTTTGACTCAAATAAACTGATTAACTCAGAGCACAGCACCTCCACAAGTGAGTTCCATCTACCATTTGTATGACATCAAGATGTGCTTTTATTAGCATTTTTTAAATCACGATTTTAAAATAATTTTATGTCATGTTTTTCAACAGATGAGTGCCCTATTTCAAGGCACTTGAAATAATTTTTCATGTCAAGCAGAAGAGACTTTGCAGCACAAGGCACTGTCCTTGCTACAAAAAGTTTCCTCCAGCCTCAGACGTTTTAGAACACCAAGTGCTTTAACCCTGATTGAGTGAAAAATGGAGACGCTTAGAATTGCCCGAGTTTGGCTGATAAGAAAAATCTTACTTTTATCAACTAATCTCCATTTTGACTTATCACATGGGATGAACAAGAAACACAGGATGAATACATTCCTTGACTTACCATTCGTTTGAGAAAGTTAAAGTACTGAAAGGTAATCAACCTGTTGTTGCCTATATGGTAAAGGTGCACAAACCGGTACGGTATCTGCCTTACACCAGTGCTCCTCAGGCGCCAAACAAATAATCCTGTTTAAAGGAAAACAAGAAAGAAGGTAACAGTAGATTCCAATTTCTTCTCTGTCACTGAGTTTGCTTCTAACCAAGACTACAGTGTCTGTTGTCAGCTGTGACACAGGACACCCCAACAAATGGTAACCAGGGTCAGGTGAGGGAAAATGTTTGCTGCTCCAGGTGAAAGACCTGACAGTACAGAATCCTGGGATCATTAAAGATGGAAAATATCTTTAAGATCAAGTCTGAATATTAACCCAGCACTTCCAGGTCCACCACTGAACCATATTCCTAAGTATCACATCCACATGTTTTCTGAACCCTTCCAGGGATGGTGATTCCATTACTGCCCTGGGCAGCTTGTACCAGTGCCTGACCACCCCTTCAGTGAAGAAATTTTCCCTAATATCCAATCTGAACCTCCCCTGGCACAGCTTGTGGCCATTTCCTCTGGTCCTGTCCTTTGTTCCCTGGGAGCAGAGCCTGACACCCACCTGGCTGCACCCTCCTGTCAGGGAATTGTGGAGAGTGGGAAGTTCCCCTAAGCCTCCTTTTCTTTAGGCTGAGGCCCCCCAGGTCCCTCTGGTGCTCCAGACCCTTCCCCAGCTCCATTCCCTTCCCTGGACACATTCTAACCCCTCCTTTTCTTTCTCATCCCGAGGGGCCCAAAAACTGAACCACAGGCATGTCCTAATAATTTTGGGTGTTTCTTTCAAATTCCTGAGCTCCATAAGATGCATTTTCACAGAATATCCTGAGCTGGGAGAGACCCACAAGGATCATCAAGTCCAGTTCCTGGCCCTTCACAGGACACCCCAATAATCCCACCCTGAGCCTGAGAGCGTTGTCCAAACGCTGCTTGAGCTCAGGCAGCGGTGGTGATGAAGTATCGTAGAACAGTATTATCCCACTCCTGTATACACTGTCGACAAGATTATCTCGTCAAAGCAGCATTGAGAGGAAGCAGCTGCCATAGGACAGGACCAAAGTCAAACACGTGGAGGACACAGCACAGTGTGGCACACGGGGACGCCCCGCACACGAGGACACGCACACACATGGCCGTGCAGGCTCCGGGGATCGCTCCACAGAGCAGCCCCGGGCCGCCCCGGCCCTGCCCGCACACCTGCCCTCTCGCCCCCGGCTCCGCGGTACCTGCGAGCGCCCGGGGCGGGCGGCAGCGGCGGGCAGCGCTCATGGCCACGGCTGCTGCACCGCTCTCCTCTCACCGCCCGGGCGCCGCCATCTTTCCGGCGCGACCTCCAAACGCTTTCCGGGTCGGCGCTACCGGTGGAGGCGGAGCGGCCATTCCGGGGCTGTCCCGACGCGAGGGGCGGTCGTGTCGCGTCCATACCGTAGGTCTGGCAGGGCTGCCTTCCTGTGAGGAGTGGTCGTGCTGCGAGCTAGTGAGAGTGTTTTATACCAAAGTTTGAAATTCCCCAGGCTAATATATGAAGCGGCGTGGAAAGTGTCAAAAGGCATGCTTTTCACCTCTCTACCAGTACAAAATAAACGACCTAAAATAACAGAACCACCAAATCATTTGTGATTCTGGGACCTCTGGAGATCACCCGGTCCAACCCCCCTGCCCAGGCAGGGATCACCCAGAGCTGGTGACACAGGAACACATCCAGGTGGGTTTGGAATGTCTCCAGAGAGGGAGACTCCACGCCCTCTCTGGGCAGCTGTTCCAGTGCTCTGGCCACCCTCCATGGAAAGAAGTTCTTCCTCATGTTGAGGTGGAATTTCATATGTTTTAGTTCATGGCTATAGCTCCTTGTCCTGTCACTGGGCACCACTGAGAAGAGTCTGGCGCCATCCTCTTGGCACCCTTGGAGATACTTATACGCGTTAATGAGATCCCCTCTCAGTCTTCCCCAAACTAAATAGGCTCAGCTCCCACAGTCTCTCCTCATATGGAGATGCTCCAGACCCCTCATCATCTTTGTGGCCTCCACTGGACCCTCTCCAGTAGCTTGTCTGTCTTTTACTGAGGAGTCCAGAACTGGACACCGCACTCCAGATAATGAGAAAGTAATTTTGGATGTACAGACAAGATCAGTTGTGCAAGTTCAAAACATGAGATGTCTCATCAACACTGAGATGAAAATATAAATGACCGTTATACACTCTATGTGGTCAGCACAGCTTTTCCACGGAGAAGCAAACAATGGAACAAAAACTTTCAAAAACTAAACTGAATGAAGAACTTTTATAATAGAAAGTTGTTATAGCGAAGAACAACAGTTCCTGCAGGGAGATGTGGGTGAGATTGTTCCTGCAGAGCAAGTGCCCGAGCAGTTTCCCACACAGCGAACCAATCGGTGACCCCGAGGGAAGAACTGTGGTGTCATTTTTGGGGTACAGGAACAAGGGACAGTGTTCAGGTGAGAGCTGGGGCCAGATCGGGGACCTCGGTCACCCTTCCCGTGAGGAAGTGCCCAGAGCCCTGCCTGGAGCATCCTCACGGCCTCTGCCAGGCACTGGGGCTGTTCCCTCTGCTGCATCCCTGGGCTCATCCCCAGGGAACAGCTGTGGCCAGGACGTGATATCTGACACAGCAAGAGGGTGACCAGGAGTGCATGGGGACATCGCAAAATGCTTGTAAAACAGCCAAGAGAGGGCTAATAAAATATGAATCAATTCTATAATGCTATGGAGTCTCATTCCCAGAAGGACCTGAGCTTTAAAGTGCCAAATGCAGGTAGAAAAAGAAAAAAAAAAGATAAAAATCCGTATTTAGCTTCTAAAGTCATTTTTGAAACTTAAAGTTTGATTTCTACTCCTTGGGCATAGAATTTAATAAAAATATGCATTTCAGGGAGTCACATTGAAGAGCTGATGCAGCTGTCACCTCATCCCACCCTCATACACGTTCTGGCTGGATCCTTTGTTAAGCTGATTTAACTCACTGACCTGAAAGGGAGAAATTGTTAATTTTGCTGGTTATACTGTTTGAACTGGCCCTGCACAGACACTGATAGGCTGGAAGCTCAAGCAGAGCACAGAGGAAGGGCCTTGGACCAGAGTCTGAACAAAAAGGGAAAGCAATGCTTAGGACTGCTCCAGCTGTAAGACATAATTGCACCCACAGGCATCTTTAAAATGTTTTCTCTTAAGAGTTTAAGTTCAGGAGATGTAGGTTATAAGTCACTTAAATGCTTTTGAAAGTCATTCTCAATATTTTATCATGGAAATCTTTCTCAGGACCATCTTCCTCCCAGGCTTTCATTTCTTTATAGTGCTTAAATTCATGCAAAAGTCATCTTAAATCATTATTAGGAAGATAAAATGAGAACACTTACTCTAATTTACCAAGAATATCCTACTTCAAAGCATTTATTTCCACTCTCCTTCTATTTGGGGAGCTGTGGAGAAATTAGGACTTCACATTTCTTACAGTTAATATCCAGTTTTACTCTGAGTTCTCATCACTGAGCATATATCACTTTGCAGTTCCTTTCTGCATCTCTACTTTTTGCCCTCAAATTTATACCTGCAAAAATAAAACAAACATCACGCAGCAAACACACACAACGGTTGCATAGAGGGCCAGAATGGTTGGTTGGTTTTAGGGCAGTTTGGGTCAGAGAGGAAAAGGTTGAGGTAGTCAAGTGTGTAGTGTCAGGGCTGAGATTTAATGATTTTCATTGCCTTTCACTTGGGCAATAAATTGCACCCCTGGAGAGAGGCGATATAACACTAGTTTTCTAATTAAAGAGAATGCTATCCATGGACCTCAAGACGGAGCAATACTTCCTTGTGAAACAATAATGAGGATTTAGGGCACACAAAATGTCACATACCCATTTGGGTTGAACCACTAAAGCTACTCCTAGAGAGAAAGAAAATAATATTAGGATTTTTAGTGGACACAGGTATCCAAATGTCGGAGTTGTATTTTAGCCCAAAAGGGCTCCACAGGCTTTGGATCTCATTACTGAAGGTTTGCCTCTGCAACGCACTGATTCCACAGGAGCTGGCCCCACGGAATACTTTAGAAAACACCAGGAATTACAGAGTACAGAAGGGGAGGACGGCCCTTCCAGGGAGCTCCCAGCATCCTCCCCACTCAGCTCCCGCCATCTAGTTCATAAAAGCCCAGTGCCTCTGTCCCAGAACCAGGGATAGGGTTGCCAGAAACCCATTTCTTGTCAGGGGGCTCCAAGGTCACCATTGTGGGTCAGAGCAATTCCTGACGCATCTCTAACATTTTGCTAGTTACCAAGATGGGCAGTTGCTCGGCATGTATGGTGCTTCCCCTGGTTATAAACTCTGCACCGACAGGTTTGTTCTTAGGGTGATGCAAGGGGCATTTAACCACACAACTGTCATTAATGTTAATCACAGAGCACATATTAACAACTTTATATGATCCTTTTTCCTATTAGCACTATCATAAATCTGATTGGTGGGGCTTAATTAGATGTCAGCAGCAGAATGCAATAGTTTGATACACAGAAGGACAAATTTGTAGAGGTGGCAGACTATTATTATACTTTAATCTCAAAATCTTACTCATAACAACAACAAGGCTTCTTGTAAGATTGATTTGTTGTCAGAAAATCATTTAAAGACCGACTGTAAAAATATTATATTTTTCTTGCTTCATAGAATGTGGCATTGATGTTAGAGCTCCACAGACACTTGATGTACTTTCAGATAAGGAACTCTGAAAGCCAAGTGCAAAATAAATAAGATGGCATCCTGCTGTTATTGTGGTAACCTTTGCAGATCATTTCAGAACTGGTGACTGGTGTTTAGTTTAGTAATCCACCACGGGGGAAGCTGGAGCTTAGAGCAATTGGTTGGTGAAGCCCAACTGTATTTAATTTTGGGGGCCCAGTAAAATAAGAAATGGTGTAGAAAGTGAAGGGCACTAGGACATATCAGAAACACAGAAATAACAGATAGAAAGAGCTAAGGAAGTATTAAAGGCCAGGCCAAACTCTAATGATAGAAAGTTGATTGACTGCTTAAGGCATCTAGATTGAGCCAACAATCTCTGCTTAACACCTCAGTTACACCCCTGCTGAGATCTTGAGTCAGGGCTTGTCACAGCTTCTGTCACTGAGAGACTCCCAGGGATCCTGATGCTCAGTTAAGTAGTTCTTTGAGTCACTTGTAATGCCATGGATTTGGGGTTTTCTGGGATTTTCTACAATTCAGCATTGTGATGCACTGATGCTTTTACATCAATCCAATATTGAAGCATAGGAAGTATCCAAGGCCAAGTTGGACGGGGCTTGGTGCAGTCTGGTGTACAAGAGAAATCGTCCTGGTGACTCAGACACGGGCAATTTTCCTCTGAGTCAGTGCTGAGCCTGTGCCCAAGCATGTTACGGGGGCACGGTGTGGTGGGGGGCTTGGGGGTCATAATCGCTCATCATCGTATTCCACTTTCGCCTTTCCATATTTGCTGGTTAGTTGTTGCCTGATTGGGTTCTGGATTCCCTGGGAAGCAGCACTTCCTTGCAATAATTTCTTTACACCTACCTCACCAGTGAGCACAGCCTTCCCAAATGGGAGATGGGAGAGGAAGATTGTCTCATTTCCCTCCTGCTTCTGGGTGTAAAACTAGACAAGTCCTCGTGAGAGAAGAGTGAGAAACTCCAGTGTTTCTCCTCACTGTGAAGGGAGGAATGTTTTCTATTTTCCGATTTGTGAGAGAATCAATTTAGTTTCTGAGGAAAAAGATGTCACATAAGAGAAACAGACCAGGAAGTGCAGCACAGATCCCTCAGCCCTACTGCTCTTAGCAGTAATGTGTCCTTCCCCAGCATCTTACAGCTTGGGATGCTACATGGGCAAAGGAAATGAATGCCTTGCTTGTGTTTCCAGTCACAAAATACATCCAAGATACAGCAAGTTCCTTTTTTTAGAGACATACCATATGTGCCCTATTGACTGCAAACTCTGCAAGCTGTTTCTGGCCAGCAGGCTGCAGCTCCAAGCCCCTAAGCAAGCTGATTCCAGGAGAAGGCTGTCATGGTCAGGACAATTCATCTGCCTGCAGACAGTTCCCACCAGGTCCTCAGGAAAGGGAGAGCCTGTGGTTGGAATAACACATGGGGGAGGCTGCAGGGGTGCAGGTTGAGCAGTCCTGCTCCAGGGAGCAGAGTTGTAGAGCACCTTCACCGTTGACTTTGAGCTTCCACGGAAGAGTGTCTCATGGAGATGTTGTCAGACTATGCATAAACCCCTCAGCAGGGGAGGGGGTTTATGTGCCAGGCAAGTTACATCATTCAGAGGCTGCCTGTTTGGACTTCTCGCTGCTGCAGTGGGTTCACATCCCTCAAAAAGATCTACTAACTCCAACTGGAGCTCATGGGGTACATCATCCTGAGAGACAAACCAGGTCCAGCACACCCTCCTCAGCTTAAACAACGGAGTCTGAGGATTTCTTCATCATAGAAAAGCAGAATACACATTCCCCTTATTTATGGACATTTAGGGCAGAGTTGTTATAAATCATTCAGCCAAGCAGTCATTTTTTGAAGCTCTCACATCCCAGTCCAACTAACCATGCTCATATTAGCCTCAGCAGGTGATAACCACAGCAAAGATCTTGGAGAAAGGATAATATTTATGAACATATCAAAATGATTCATAATGGGCTATTGAAAATAGCAAGAGATGAAAGAGACAGCCTACAGAGAAGCCATTTTGAGATCCTCGGTAATTCAGAACAGTTTTTAAAAGTCAGGTTTTAGCTATCACAGGTCTGTCCCTGCTACTCTGCAGATGACAAGGTGGGCTGTTCTCATCAGGGTGAGAGCTCTCTTCCACCTAGGGCTCTTTATTTCACTCTGGCAGCTATCACATCGACATTGAAGCAAGCTCGATGTAACTCACACCCACGCTCATCTCCTGAACATCCCCCGAAGAGACAAGCCTTAGCACACATCAAATTCAGATTTATTTTCCCTGGGCTGGCTCCACTCAGTGCTGCCATATTCCAAGGGTTAATTTTGGCAAACAAGGGTAGTTGGTCAAGTACAGCATCTGCACCTCCCGGGAAGCTTTCATAGTCTGTCAGGCACTTGTTAACACAGTACCCCATTCAGGTTGTGATGAATTTGTGGCATGTTGGAGACAAGCCAGAGGCTGAGCTGGGAACAATATTTATTTATATCTACGCACAATATTTCATGTCTGCCCAAATCATGCACTTTTCCTAATCCACAGTATTTCAAAACATTTGCAGTTCTCTCAACTGATTAGCATCAGGTTTGCTTGGCCTGACCTAGCGGAAAGAAACGTAAGACAGTAAATGCAGCTGAATACTTTAATTCACTGATCAAGGCTGACATTTCTTCCCTGCCTCATCTCTCAGTCCATAATTTAAAGATTCTTAAAAGGTGTAAAAAGCTGTGTTTTGTGCCATGACAAGCAATATGGCATGTCCAGGCCTTGTTCTATGAAAAGGGTCTCATCAAATCCCCATCTGAACAAGGGGATGGTAGTTTTGTGGGCCACTGAAACAAGCAAGAGCCTACAAAATTGCTTCTTGAGAGCTATTTTCTCAAAGTGACTCACTATCCTCATTCTGGAAGGAGGGACCTGATGGACCCTACCTCATCAGCATGATGAATCACAAAGTTTTCATCGTATTGGTGTCCAGCCTATGTGCTCAGCAGCATGAAACATAGAACACAATGTTTGGGCTGAAAAGTGCACAGCAGTACAAGAAGCTACTGAAGACATCAAAAGTGTCCTCCATTCCTTCTAACTGTAAGAGGGAGGAAAAAGAAGATGGAAAAGAAAAAAAAAAAGATTCAGATGTTTGTTGGTCATTTGGAGAAAAATGGAGCCTGGATGCAAACAGTGTCCATTAAAACTAGAAAGAGACAAGCCTGCTGAAAACGACTGAATTTGTGTGTGAGCAGAACATGATGTGGTACCTGTTGATGTGGAGTGATTGGTGATTGTGCAGTAAGAAAAACTGACGTAGCACGTTTGCCTCAGAGCTCTGAGTTCATTGTGATCAGCCTGGTCACACAGAGAGGGAAATTAAGCTCAGACTCACCCAAAGTACCATGAAAAACCCTCAGTGCTCTGCCCATTTAACCGTTTCCCATATGCATCACAACCCTGGTTTTAAGAACTAATAATCACTGAGTTGCCCTATCTGAACCTCTGAGAAAGAGACAGGAAGGGGACAGCCACACTTCACAGTGGGCAATCACACCGGTCAGAGGTGGAACAACAAAGATCCATCTTTGCTTGTTGAGACATTTCAGAGCCTTGATTTTCTATGTGAATGGCTGAAATGTTTATATTCTGTTCAAGAATAGGTTGCCAGTGCTCCCCAGTGGGCAGGGATCCACCTTACTGGCATATTACACTGTAGCAGAATCAGTGGAAGCAAAATGCCACCAAAAGCATGTCTTGACTGTAGGGTCAGCAGGGAGATGCTGGAAGGAACCTAGTGTTTGCCTTGCCTTGCCTTCCCCGTTTGAACACTGGGTACAAATGGATGGAGTGTTCGGAGTTTTCAATAACAGCAGATTTTTCTTCATCCCTAACCAGGCAAACCAGTACAGATGTTAAGGCAAGGCTTCCAGGCTATCCTAGGGACCATTTTGGGTACAGGCTGAGAGTGGTCACCAAGCACTGTCTGGTGGTGGCCAGTCTCTCTTCAAAGATGTCTGTGCCCACAGTGGCTGTGTCCTGATACAAGGTGACACCTGGCAGAGATGGGGCTTGGTGGGATCACTGATGCCAAGAGTGGAGGAAAACCAGGCTGCTTGTTTCAGCTCATAAGTGGAGATTGAAGATTCCCACAGGCAGCCCGTTTCCAAACTCATGGTGTGTCGTGCTACCAACCATGCACCTTTTATGGGCATTTATTTCAAAAAGTCATCTGGGTGGAAAAAAATTATATATATATAAACATGATATAAAGAGTGAGCACATTACAAATGGGAGCTGGGTCAAAAAAAACCCTACTGCAGTGCTTAGAGACCATTCTAAATAGATTCACTCAAAGCTTTGCTATTTCATGAAACATTAAAGGATTAAAATGACTTTAAATACATCTGTGGAAATAGAGGCCATATTTTATTAAAGGTGTCAGGTCTATCTAATCTCTCCTGTGTAAGATATTCATTTTGCAGCAGCAAAGGCACAGAGATCATTAAGTCCATCTCCAGTGCTAGCACAGACAGCCTTTGCCAGATACCAAACTCTTCCATCATTAATATTTTAACATTTGGGATAATGCTGAGAAACCGTCCTTTGTCACAGACACCAGAGAGATTAGTAGTAAATCTTTTCAAAGAGAAGTACTGCATCCTTAGTATCCAAGGATTAGAATTTAAAATTGAACTAGAGCCAGTGCGAACTGCAGAGCAAAAATAAAAGTGCAGCAGGAGAGAGCCCCCGAATATGTTCTTTTTGCTGGCGAGACTGGGGGGATGGGGGTTGCTGGCCTATAAGTGTTGATTTGGGGTTTCTTGCAACTCCAAAGCCTTCAGTGACAGACAGGATGCTAGGGCTAGACAGATTCCAGTCTGATCCAACACCGTAACATTTGCACTTCTGGAAAACAGGAAGGTAAAGCCCTGAATAAAAGCAGGGCACAAGGAACCCTGAGGACAGATCAGGAACGGGCACCTTCTGTTAGGGATAAATCTGACCTGGTGCCCACAAAAAATTAATAGCAAAACCTTCAGCTGCAAACGTAGATTAGCAGAAGGGAGTTGAGGGAATTGTAGAGAAGAGTGAGAGTGTCAAAATCTGGAGGGTATTTCAGAGGTGTAATAAAATCAGAACAGCAGGCCCAGGGGGCTGCATAGGAATGGACTCTCTTGGCATCAACAAAGGCGCAAGGGCCTGGGATGGGAGAGGGAGAGAAGGAAGACAGGGTCCTTGTTCAAGTGCAGCTCCCAAATGGCTCAGGAGACAATTGTGCTCAACCATCCCTGTGTCTGTCTTGCAGGGACCAACAACAATATGGCACCATGGAGCTGCAAATGCAGGACCATTGGGGCATTGCACAGTGCTGCTGTCACTCACCTGTGGGCACCAGCTCCTCCAAACAGCAGGGCTGGCTCCTGTGTCACCCTAGTGCACCCTCTGAAGCAGTTCAAGACATTTTGAGGGAAAGGCACTTATCTACTTGATAAGGCAAGAGCAGACTCCAAAGAAAGCAGCTCAGAGGGAAAACTAAAAATCAGTTGAAAGGGTCTATGAGAGACAAACCAACAGCCTTCTGCCAGGATAACATAACACTGGGACTGTCTGGCACAGCTGCACAAGACGGAAGGAGGATTTGGATTTGGTGAGGAAATAAAAGATGGCAAAAAGAATAGAATAGAATAGAATAGAATAGAATAGAATAGAATAGAATAGAGTAGAATAGAATAAAACAGAACTGTTTAGGTTGGAAGGGACCTTCAGTGATCATCAAGTCCATCTGCCTGAACATTCAGGGTTGGCCAAAAGTTAAAGAATATTATTAATGGCATTGTCCAAATGCCTCTTAAACACTCACAGGCTTGGAGCATCGACCACCTGTCCGGGACGCCTGTTACAGGGTTTGACCACCCTCCTAGTAAAGAAATATTTTATGGTCCTATAAATGATTCTGGTCCTATTTCTGATGGCCACAGGCACCTCATGGCTGATACAGGGGAAGTCTCTTCCAGCACCCCAAATTTTCTGATCTCTAACATGGAAATATCAATTCTTTTCCCAAATTCATGCCTTGAACACATGCAAGGTGTCTGTGCAGAAGGTGATGCAGAAGAAAACAGTGTCGCTTATGTTGAAGTTGCCTCAATAGCCCTACATGGCACCTTTGGGCAAGGTACTGTACCAAAGCTTCAAAGGTCTGTCCATGTTAATGTTAGATGGACAATTTGGACAAAAGAAAATAATGCAAAGATTTTTTATTTGGAGTTTAGGGAGGAAGGGCTGAGTGGCAGAGGGCCTGACGATGAGCACCAGCAGAACCCAAGCTTACTTTCCTTTCAGTGACCCTTCAGGAACACATGTGATGTTCATGTGCTAACAAATTTCTGTGAAGGGAAAGATTAAATGATTCACCTGGGTCCTACAAGACTGTGGGTATCCAAGACAGAGCCCGTATGTATGTAGGTGTCCCAATTGCAATGTCAGTGTTTTTTTCAGCACACCATGCACCATCTCTAAGGTATCACCTTATTGCACTGATGATGAATGAGTCAAACAAAGGTCTTGAAATGGGACAGATTGGTGGCAGTGATTGGTGCCAAACTCAGGGAACACTGAAGGATCACAGAGGATACCAGAGACAGCAATGTCTACATGATGCAGGATGCTCTTGAGAGATGCCAAGGCCATGGGAGGACAGTTAGTGATAAGACAACATATGTCCTACCACAAAGAAAATGGAGGGGACAAAAATAGCAATTACATGCAAAGATAGCACTGCAGTGCTTGCATGTGTGGCTTTTAAAAAAAAATCCATATCTGAAATGTTTTGGCATATGATCTTACAATTACTTTCCTCCCCATGCATGTTTTATGACCTAGTTCATTTACTGCTGGTGAGCTGCAGCTAATGGGCACATGCTGCTTCTGTAGGGCAGGGCACGGTGTGGGAGAGGAGGAAGCGAAAAACCCAAACCCAAAGCAGTCTGAAAAGCATCTGAGTGAAGCAAAATATGTAAATGGGGAAAGTGAGCAAGGAAGCTTGCGGACTGTAAATAAGGAGCTCTAGGAAGTACACAGGAAAGAGGTGTGGAAATAAAACCCACCAACAACACTGAATAGCAGCAGCATTTTGGAACTGTTGCTGAGGTCCTGCACAGGCTCTGCATGAGTGAATAGCCCATGGAGAGAAATGGCTGCCATTCAACAGGGCATAGAACCACTATCGCAAGACTTAGAGGATAGTTATATGGCTTTATTTTCCCAGCCTAGAGGGTCAGCCTGTCAGATGAATGATATTATACTGCCCTAAAGTGAATGGTATTGGCATTTGGCCACCAATTCAGTAGCAGCCTTGAACTCTGCTTTCTCTTCCACTTCCGGTGAAGATTTATTCTCAACTAGCCACAGATTTGCCATTCCGTATTTATTTGTAGGATGCCTGGTTCCTTGGGCAGCGATGCTGGGATCACCAGAGGTTTGTTTTGGGTCCCACATTGATTCCAAAGGAAGGGTTGGTTGTGTCAGATTCCTTCTGGTCACATTTGCTGTGTGGTATACACAAGAACTGTCAGATAGGAGTCAATGAAAATATCACTGAGAATGCATTAACATAGCTAATAGCTGTGTTAATAAATGCCAATAATAAAATAAGAAGGAAAATTTTCAGCCAGGTCTGAAGCTATGTAAAAAATGCATTTGTTTAATGAAATCCATTTCTGATTGAATGGGACTTTTATAATCAACTGAAAATCCATCTGTGTCCTATTCCTTATAGGCAAGTGTTTCCAGCTCAGCTTTTTAGGATGTATCGGACAAGATCTGCTCTCTGGTTGGCCTTTTTCCTAAGTGGCTTGATGGGAGATGCTGGAGGTCACCTGCAGCCTTTCATCCCCTTTGTAGATGGGAACAACATGGCAAGTCACCCAGCAGTTGATGCAAGGTGTGCACAGAGTCTGCTCCACCCATGCTAGAACCTAACTCAAGCATCCGAAGAAATATACACTACACCAAAGCAGATGAGATACCTCTTTCTTTTTATTGTGAGGGAACAGTATTTCCAGAACCATACACAGAGCATATTTGGTGCTGCCGTTTACCCGGTCTGACACCTTTTGCTGGAAACACAGGGAACTCAGGGGTAACTCCCCTGTAAAGCAGCACTGGGGCCCTTGGACCTCTTTGATGAACTTATGACGGTCCCACTGAAGGGGACGAGCACATTAACTGGAAACACACTGACCATCCTACCACCAGGGTTTGTAGTCCTCCTTAATGAAAGAGCCTCAGAGAACACTAAGTATCATCTACATCCCCATTTTTTTCTGTTTCCATATGATAATGTCAGATGCATAACTGTCTCAAAGCTACCTGCCATCCACACAGCGACTGCTTCCCTGCCTGTGCCTTTTACATGATCAGGCGCATTATCACGTTGTAGCGTTTTTCCAATCTGACAGCCATGCTTTCATCCACCAGCCAGCAAGAGTACTAATTGCTTTAGTACCAAATTATACTTTCTGTAATTGCCAAGGTGGGATAGGGATGTAACCAACAGCAAATGGAGAGAAGGTCTTGGATTTAGAAACATCGCAGAATGGTTTGGGTTGGAAGAGACCTTAAAGATCAACCAGTTCCAACCCCTGCCATGGGCAGGGACACCTTCCATTATCCCAGGTTGCTCCAAGTCCCATCCAACCTGGCCTTGAATACTTCCAGGGATGGGGCAGCCACAGCTTCTCTGGGCAACCTGTGCCAGGGCTCCCTCACAGGGAAGAATTTCTTCCAAATATCTAATCTAAATCTAAATCCCCAACTTGCTAAAAAAATTTGATTTGATGATCCTCTTGGGTTCCTTCCAACTCAGGATATTTTATATTCTCTGAATTCTATCGGGGGAATGCATGGAAAGCAGGTTTATGATATCAATACGTAATTGGGATTCTGCAGTGATCTCTTTCCAGAAGGTTAAGTTGAATTGCATAACCTGTCCCATGATATAAGAATCATCCGAAGTGTGTTGTCTTGCAAGCAGCTGACGGTGTGAGGAGGAGGTTACTCGGTGCTTGTGTTAAATTTCCATATGTTGGCCAGATGCTTTTCTTGGAGCACCAGTGAATCAGTGCTGCTGTGGTCTGCTAATTGTTTTGACACTATGGGAGTTGAAAAGCACTTGGCTGCACTGAATACTTGTCTCCACTGAAATGTGTGTTTTAGTTAAATGACCCCAGGGATGATCAGAGTAAATTTTCCTGCGTATGTCTGCTGTCCTGGCACTTGAGGGGGTTCTGGTCAGTGGTATAGAAAACAAGTGAGTATTTAGTTAGTTCTCTCCGCATTGGACACAAAGAATAGGAGAGCCTTTTCAAAGCTGGAGGCTCCAGCTCAAGGAGCCACTTAAACACCAGCCCTAATGAGGACAGCACTTGAGTGGATCCATGCTTATCTGTAAAGCACGTGCTTGAGTTTCACTAGTCTGCATGGGATTCACACCTAGGTTTAAGCATCAGCACATACTGAATTGCTGTTCCACAATGTTTTCCAGAACCACAACCTAAGTGAGAAAAATGAGTGTGTCATTTAACCACATTTGAATATACAGCTGCTGTCTTTCCAACTGTGAGGAAATCCTGATGAACTTTGTTTCCCTGCAGGTCAGATAAATTACTTTCCACTTATCCCTCTGCTCTCTTCTCAGATAACCCAGGAAGCAAAGGACTTTTGCTGTGCCAGACAACCTCCATTCCCTGCTCCTTCAGGTGTGGGTTGAAGGACAGAAGAATGTTGGCCCTTGGAAAGAATTTGTTTCAGACACATCCATTAAAATCAGCGTGTTGCTACTTCCACAGTTGACTTGTAATGACTCCCAGGAGTTTCTCTCCAAGAAGCAAGGTCAAATGTATTGACTTTTCTTTCTTTCCTCTCAGCTTTTCAACACTGGACAAATGATTGTTTTACTAATTAAACTTTTCGCTAATGGAAGGCACAGTGATCGTAAGGAAAGACTCTGTCTCTACCCCTACTTGATGAACTTGCAGCCTGTTGGGGAGAAGATATTCGTTGTGAGTGGAAAAGTGTTAATTAGGGATATTTTCAGTTTAAAGACAAAACTGGGGAATTAATGAGTCTACCCCGCCTAATGTGCTATCCTGTTTTGACTTTCACTGGGCTACTTTTTGCAGTAGTCAGAATCAGCTGTTTCTTACACTGGATAAGGTTACGTGGTGGAATTAGTGCATGGGGAAGTCTTCCACAAGATCAAGGGAATGAACTGCCCAGGATTCAAATCAAAGGTGGGGTGAATTAACATCAGCCCGAGATAGTACCATAAACAGTAGGGAAAACAAGGATTTAGAAGGGATATTGCTTCTTACAGTGGTAATGTACATGTCAACAAATTGCACAAGTGTTTAGAAAGAACTTCCCTTCTGGCACAGCTGCGAGACACCTGGATGCAACCATTGCAGGCAGAATCCATGTGTATTACCATAGGACCCAAGGCTATTTTGCACTGAAGATGAAGTGCAAGAAGTTCCCTTTCTGCTCTTGCCTTTGTTACTCTGCCTTGGCAGAGTGAGGTTGGGGCCAGCCCAGAGTGGGCAAGTGTTCAGGTACTGTTAGCATGCACCAAGAGTCCACAGAAACCATATGCACTGGGTAACTGCTGCTCCCACCTGCCTTGTGAGATAAGTGCAGTTCTTTTCAGTCTTGTTTCCAGTCTACAAACCGTGGGAGTTTTCTACATCCGTGTGATCAACAACCTGGACTCTTTAGGTGTCCTTGCATCCCTCTCTGAAGCACTCGGTGTCCCTGGGAGCGCTCTAGCTGGGATGGGGAGTGGAGCAGATCCTTCAGCTGCTCTTGGCCAAGCTGCTCTTGGCCTGTTCTCAAGTGTTGAGATAGAAACACCTTTACCCAGCAGCTGCAGGCAGGACTCACCATGAATTAGGAGCACAAGCAGCCCCATGTGCTGAATCTCAGCCCAATTTCCCCCATTCCTCTCTCTCTCCTGACATACAGCACATTAGCACAAGCCCTCGCTGCATCCCCTCACAGAAATACCCAGTTCTGACCCCTTCTTTCATGATAACCACACCTCAGCCACCCTCCATCCAAAGCCGTGTGCCAGAGTCCCTCAAGCCAGGAAATCCCTGCTTCCTTCTCCAGGAGGGCTACCTCCTCCTGCAGAGATTTAACCTTTTATAACCCCATCCATCATCTTAATTAGGCCTCTCAAGGGGAGTTTACCTGACTAGTATGACTCGTTTCAACCTCTCTCTCGACCTGGTAGTGGTAGAAAATGTTCTCAACCAGAGTTATCCTGAGACATTTACCAATACTCTCCTCAGATGGCCTGAAAGCTGAAACAAAAATATAGACTATAACCAAGATGGTTTTTTTTAAAATATCTAGCAGAGATTGTAATTAATTATTGGAAGAATTTTCAAAAGTTAAGGTGGATTTTCCCATGACTGGAATTTTTGAGGTCCAGATGGGATGCTTTTCTATGCTGCGGCTCTAACAGGAGTAAGTCCAGAGAAGTCCTGGATAATCCTAATGTTTATGAGACCACATCAGTACTGATCTTTAGGAGGATGTACCGATCTGGATTTGACTCCAGAAGATGGGCTCTGAAGTTGTGAGATGCTGCTGCATGAGGATTACAGAGATAGGGGCTCCAGGGGGAATGTGGCAGACGAACAGGTCCTGTTCAATGTTTGAACCTTCATAAGTCGATGAGGATATCTCCACACCCTTAGAACCAGATGGGTTCCTGGAAAACCCACATGCCAGCAGCAGTGATGCTAATTAGAGTTTTTAAATATGCCAACAAGCCTCTTATTCTTAGGCCTATCTGTCATTTGTATTTACCGATTTACTTTGGTTCTTTCTTTTCAGGAGGTTAAAGAGGCAAAGCATTTTTTTCCTAGTCCCAAGCAGACCTCCTGTCTCATTCTCTCTCACACATACCCACAGTATTTGGGTTTCTAGTTGCTAATTTCATCAGGAACTAGTAAAAGCCTGATGTTATTGCCTAAAAGTAAGAAGAATTGAAACAGCTGTGGGACAGGATGACTCAGGGGCTGATTTACCAGTAGTTTCAGTAAACGTGTTTACAGACACCCCTTTCAACCTGTGGGTTTTCTTGGCATGATGGAAGGTGACACAAAGTGAAAGACTCTCAGCTGCAAGATCTCTTCTGATGCAGGGACATATTAAAAGAAAAAACCCACATTGTCCAAGCAGGATATAATTTACGGGGAGAGCAAACTGCTATAAATGAATGAGGACACCTTGTTCTGTATGAATGACATCTCTGTTTCCACTTTGTGGCCTCTCTGCTCCAGCCCCCTGGAAACATTTTTCCTTAAAGACCTCTTGACATTGTCACTAGCTCTGCAGATTGCTCGTGTTTTGTACACGGGAAAAGTCACTTTTGGAGGAGCAATTAAGTGAAAGTAGATAGACTTTTTTACGTTGAGGAATAACTTCTCATAAATCTGCCGGAGCGTTTGTCTTGCAAGCTCTCCTCAAGCCCCCCGCATCTATGCTCATCAAGGTCTCATCTGTTTAAATGTGCACACGGAGGCTGAGCCAGTCACTGGGGAAACACTGATTTGTGATCCTGTATTGCAACAGACTGAGCAATTAATATGATCAAAATATCCCATTCCATGTCATTATTATAGACCTTGTAATATTTATTCCATTACTAAGGACCTAAAAGATGCAAGGGATAGCAGCAGCTCTGCATACAGTTGCAGGTGGGAGAATCCTGACTTGTCTCATCTGCCTTCGTGCCTCAAAATGAAGAGCAGTTCTGACAGGAGGGGCTGATGGATATTTCAGTAAAGTCTCAGGTATCTATTGTTACTTTTCATCTGAAGCGTAAATGATAAAGGCCAGGGCTTCAGGACAGCTGCTCTTGCATGGACCAAGAACATAGAAACACACTATCATGAAACCTGGGTATGGTTGGGATCCTGATCTCCTTCTCTCTGACTTTGTTTTCCCAATGTTTTCAATCTGGGGGAAATGTTACCCCAGCAAAAGATCTGGCTTTGAGATGATAAACAATCTCCTCAGTTCCTTCACTCTTCTGCAGGGCTGTGAGGAGAACCATCCGCTGGGATACCTCCACAGACCAACATCTATCGTTTTTAGGGGTGCCCAGTGAAAAATGCTCTTGGCAAAGTAAGTCTAATAAATTTAACCCCTTTCTATCCCTGTTCTAAGTATCATCCTGATCCAGTGAATCATCCAGCACCTCCTTTCATCCTCAAGGCTTGTCTGGCCAGCTCTTTTTCCTGAGCTAAGCAATATGAGTCAAAGCAGATGGATAGGAAGTGTAGTTAGCATTCATTCATTGCTTAGGTACAGGCTGTCAAAACTAATGAAATTTTATTACAGACGGGCAGCAATCAGCTTCTTGGTGTTGTTTATCTTTCTCACTCCTGACTCTTCATCCTGGGTAATTCTTCATTCATCTTTAAAAATGCCAAGATGACTAAGCACAGGACCCATCTACCCAGAAAACTAACAACTTGTGTGAATGCATGGAGATAATTAATAATCACCTGGCTCGAGTGATGAGTGACTGCCGGGCAAAATATTCTCCCTCTCTCCACTGATTTCCCCCAGCCTACTTCCTCTCTCCCACTGAGCTTCCCCAAACTTTGAAAACATCTATTATTGAGGGTTTTCCCCCTCCCTCTTCTGCCATGTCTCCTCAAACTACAACAGATGTTTGCAAAGACATTCCTCAGGCTGGAGGCACTCATGGATGGCGCAGTGGGCACAGACTGCCTCACATGGCCCCCAATTTACATCATTTATCCTGAAAGGTGCCAGCAAGGCTTGACAGTTTCATTTGTAAGAACTTTGTAGGAGAGGATGCAAATGGGTGCAAAACATATGAGTGATGCTGGCTTCATTTGCCACCTGTGGACGGCAGGAGACAGTGGTGGGGAAGGAGGGAACGTAATTATGCACCTTCACCGAACAGCCTCATCTGGTGAAATAGTGATGTTTGCCCATGCTTGGGGTGCTCAACAGGAAATTACCAGAAGGAGAATTGGAGGTACCCAAAAATGAACAGTTTTGCCTCCAAATGGAAGGATGTACTTTTGTGATACAGGGGCACTCTGCCTGTGCAAGAGAATTAGCTTTGCACCAGGGCGGGCATGTAAAACTGGAATCTTCTAGAGCATCCAGCATTTTATCACACTTTCCTACACAGGCCAACAGTTGCTTGCTTTCAGTTTGCAATGTGCCAAACTAACGCTGACTGTCTATAAAATCACTCCTTAAAATACCACCTTTAGGCTTCAGAGTGAAAATGAATAAGGCATTCAGTTTCCCGTGAGCTCTGGGTCCAGGCTATCTGCAGGCTTGGGTGAGCAGTTCTGCTTCATTATAGCTATTTCATGTCTAGCCAGAAACATCAGGATTCTTTATTTTATTCTGAATGGAGATTTCAACCACTGGTTTTGGACCACATATTCAAAATCAGTCTGTCTTAGTCACAAACAGTGAAGATCGAGAAAGTTGTGATAAGACAGCAGAAATGTACTTCTGTTTGTAGCTCCTGTATGTGTTTGTGATAGCTCTGGTTTTCCTGTAAAAGGGATTATGATGCTGTGAATGTTCACATGGGAGAAAGAAAATAACCCTGCCTCCACTTAACCACCAGACTTTTCAGAGGATTTTGGGAATGGGACAAATCTGGGACTTTAGAAACGAAGCCAGCCTACTTTGAGGCAGCTATGAAAGAAAGAAAAAAACAAAACCAAAACACCCTACTAAGGAAAGGTGCTAACTCTGCCTCTAGAGATCATGCAAATATAGGAAAAGCTATGAGGAAATATGCTCAGTGTAATAAGATACTGAAAAAACAAATCTGCCTCTGCCTTTCATGGGGCAATGCCTGAAAAGCAGTCTCTGTGCTCCTGATGGACCAGTTAAATGAAAGAGATTAGCATAACATTTTAAGTGATGGGGTAAATCTATATCTGCACATCTCGTCTCCTCTGAACTGAGGTTGGCTGTGAATCAACCACACCAGTACCAGGTATGCTGTGGGACCTCCTCCTTACAGGACAGGACTGGAGGTTCCCTCTCTGTGTATTATTCTCTCCTTTTTCCAAACCTCCACTGTCTGCTGGTTTTGTCCATTTTTCCTATGTTTTTTGGATCAGGGCAATAACCTGCTGACAGGCTGCACACCAAGAATCTTGAGTGAGCCTTATCTTAAAGTGCAAATTAACTTGGAAACAAGGTAGCAGACTCAATTGCAAATGTCAGCTCTGTTTGAGCTCTCCACCAATGACGTGCATCTGACAGAGATGCCCCATGCTCTCCACGAATAACCAAACAGTTTAATCCCCAAAGTCAAACACTAACTGGGCTATGGAGTCACAACAGCACCTCTGTAATAGCTTAAATGAGATTTCTTCTATGGCCTCTGCCTCTTTAGAGAGGCACATCTTTCTTCTTTCTCACTATTTGTGCTGCCAAAAAGGGGGGACTCGATTGCTTCCCCGAGGTGCAACAAGCAGGGCACCTTTTTCCTTGTTCTCCCATCCCATTATGCCCTGCCAAGTACTGGGCTGTGGCAGAAAGCCACTGGAACTGGAGTTAGGGTGTCTGAGCATCCCTTTGGTTTGAAATTTTGCTTCTTGGGAACTGCAATGGAAGAGTTGGTTGACCTCCAGGGAAGGAGGACCAGAGAAGTGAAAATACCCAGAAAATGGACACTTTTATCCCTGACTCCTTTTAGATCTATGGATGATGTATCTCATGGTTGGAGTCCCGTGATTATTGTGTTCTCTTAGAAACAAGTCAGTTCTCCAAAGCAGATCCTATTACAGTGAACTCAAGCCAGGAGCAAAGAGAGGCAAGAGCCTGACCTTGCTCCAGTGCTGGGTGATTTTGGGGAGACCCAGTCAGCCAGGCAGTCTGGGAAGCAGCTGCATCAGGAAGGGGGAAGGGGCAATAATTTCTTCTCAGGAGCCAAACACCATTGCTTGTTTGCTTGGTTGTTGGTGTGCTCCTGAGGTTCGTGCTTTTCTAACTCAGCCCAGACACAACTTCACGCTTGGTCACTTTGGGATTTGTAGCTGTCTGGAAGGCTGCAGTTGGCTTCCCTTCAGCTTTCCCTCAGCTACAAGGGGTTGTTGCTCTGATACCTCCTAAGATAAAGCAGCACCTCAGGTGGGGAAAATTTCAAAGCCCCTTTAGCAGGTTAAAGAAAGCAGAAGATCCCTTCAGAGCTGTCCTGCCTCGAGACCTCACTGCTTTCCCCCTCTGCTCAGTAAAGGAAAATGGAAAACCTGGAAAATCTCTTCAGAATGGGCGATATCTATCTTTTCCTTCAGCCAATGGAATGACACAAACAGAGCTCAGACTTCTTCCTTTCCCAGTGACAGTTACTGCCTCCTGTCCTAGCTTACAGGGGAAGATGTGGTGGTGCTATGGCATTTCCCAGATCCCAGGGACACTGCAGAGGAGAAAACCACACTAAGAGTAGCCAAAATCAGGATCGTGCTCCTCCATCACCAGCACTGGGGGCTTTTCCCAGGGCTTGGAGAAAGGATCCCCATGCTCAGGGTGTCTCTCACTGCTCCGACCGGAGGAGGTGTGATCTGTTCAGACAGGGACAATGAAATCTCTGAGGAAACTAGTAACAGTCCCTAGCTGAGGATCTTATTTAATGAGCAGCCACCTCAGACTGTAATGGGTCTGGACTCTGCTATCCATGCTTGGCAAAGCGAGTAATCCGGGTCTGGATCTAATACAAGTGTCTTCAACACATTTTATTTTGAGTTCTATTTCCAGAAGAGACCAGTGGATGTAGAAAGCCAGTTTGCCCTGTGTTTAAGAGCAGTTCTACTGTTTCTTTCAAGTGTGAACATTCAGCCACGTCCCTTCATCCCTGTGTAGTCCCAGCCCCATCACATCACATGGCCGTGCATCAGCAAAGCCACGTTCATCCCTAAAATCACAGGTCCCAATAACCCAAGACCTCGGGCACCCATCCCTCTGCCAGTATCCACTGTCCTTCTCTGGCTCCCCAGCACCTTCAGCACCCTATTTGACTGCCAGCCCTCTTCTCACACCACTGACACAAGACAGAGTTAATCCCAGAAGAGCTCAAAGGTGGCCAGGACACCCAACTCAAAGGATGGGTTTGTGGAGGAAGGATTTTTGTGGCTCATTCTAATTGGCCACGTGGACTGAACAGCAGATCCCAGTTGCCTGTGCTTACAGCGTTTAATTTTCGAATTGAAGTTTCATAGAAAAGCCGCACCTTTCTGATTAGTTGCCCCAGCATAAACACTTTGTCTATACACAGACATCTGCCCTCCGGACTAACCTTTCTAGAAGCTGCATCAACGAAGTAATGCTAATAAAAATATCCATCTGTGCTTAAAGATAAACAAAGGATTAATACACCAAACTGCATCTTAGATTATATTAGAGTCAGTTTTAGTGATATTACACATCTGTTAGGATGTATTTCCCACCCAGGCCATCTCGCTCTTGCTTTTTTAAATATCTTAGTACGAAAAAATGTGAGAGCATTTCCCTGGGAGCCTTTTGCATGCGTCACACTTGCAACCAGCCCTGCTCGGAAAGCCCTTTTCCCCTAGACACCCTGCTGGGACAGGGCTCGGGGATTAGGGTCTGTAACCTAAACATTATTATACTTTAAAGTAAATGTTCCCCCGCTCGCTCTACTGGGGTTTCAGAGCCTCTTCAAAGGGCTGTTTTCTTCCCTTCCTTGGCAGCAGGGGAAGAATATTTCAAACCCCAGAAACCAGACACTTGGCTGAGCTCCTGCAGAACTGTGTGTGTGCCTGGATGGGCCCAGGAAAAACAGTGTCCAAATCTTCTCTGGCACTGCCAAGGCTGGGCTTCCCAGGCTTTCCAGGCTGGAGACATTAACTCTGGGGTTTTTTCCTGCGCCACTCCAGTGCATAGTAAGTGAGAAATAGGGGAAGGGGACATGCTTCAGTTTTGACCTCATTTTTTGTAATAGCCCCCCCCACCCCAAGAAGGAGAGCTGATTTAACATGTTGGCATCCTTATCTTAAGAAAACCAATAAATCTGTTTCTCCCAGCAGTTCTTCTAAAAGGGTGGTCTTATCCTGTTATCCATGCTTGGCAATGCTGTCTGGAAGTTGAAGCCTGGAATTCATGGGATCAGGATCTAATTCTGCCTCTCTTCTTTCCAGTGCACCCTGTCCACACGTGTAAAATGGGAAGAGGAGCCACTGCCTGTCCTCCAACCTAAAGGGAAGCTTAGCTGATGAACAAGGAATATTTTTATCCTTGCCAAGCTTTACAGTTGGGGCTGAAAAAAACAACACAGAAGTATCTCTGTCCTCATTGCTGGCCCTTTGGACAAAAAGCTGTTTATTCATCATCTGAAACCCTAGTGCTAATTACAGACAAATATCAGAGAGAGCCAAACAAGAGGTGAGGACACCCTGAGCTGTAAGAGGTTGCTCTATGCCTGTCTGAGCAGAGGACACATGTCTCCAGCAGGGACACAAACTTTGCCTCAGTAGGGTGTCCCAGCATCACCAAAGGCTTCGGGGCCTTTGTTTGCTCCCAAGTAACAAGCGATAGGACAAGAGGAAAGGGTCTCCAGTTGTGCCGGGGCAGTTTAGATTGGATATTAGAAAGAACGCCTTCACCAAAAGGGTTGTAAGGCATTGGAACAGACTGCCCAGGGAAGAGGTGGAGTCACCATCCCTGAAGAGATTTATAAGAGGTGTAGATCACTCGAAACAACCAGGAATCGCAGCAAATCCAGTACGCTGTGGACATACGCCGGGATCTCAAACGTTTGCCTGGTTTACCTGCCAGCAAAGGAGTGGTTGCATGAGCTCATTTTGTGGTGTGGAGATTTTATTGTTATCTGTTACTGCTCTGTATTAGACAAAGTGCAGCTGTTGAGATACCTGAGGAGGTTAATAAGTGCATTGAAAGACGCCTGAAGTATCTATGAGCTCTCCAGGAGGCAAGAGAAAGTAGGTAGCAAAATCTTCTGTTTCTGCATCATTCCTCTTAACACAATATCTGATGTTACTTTCCCATCTGGAGAGACGCCACTCACGTATTTAATTTTTAGTGTGAAAGAGGATGTCGTGCTGCTGTGGCTCAAAGGCTGCCTTTCAGAGGAATGCTCCGGAGGGGAGACGGCATCTCACAGGAAGCAGCAGATTGGAAAACCAGAGCATCCTAGCTAAAGAAAATGAAATCAGAACACCGGTTTCCATGACAGAAAATTATATTAGCCTTGTGGAGCATTATTATTAGAGGAAATTGAGAGCCTTTTGCAATACGTGACTGACTGAAATCTTTAAAAGAATATTTACAAAGTCACGAACAGTGATTTCTGACCAGCTGCCAAAGGGAGAGGGTGGCAAAAGCATGAGAAGTCTGGTGGGACTGTGATGAGGAGGTGGTGGGGTGGGAGGGAGCCATCAAAATGCCTTGCACCACCTCAGCTAGGCTCTACTCCCTAAGCCCTGTGGGTGCTGTAGCAGGAAAGGAGTTAAGATAGAGCTGGAAGGGAGCACACAGCCTGTAAGTAGGTCCTGCATCATGGTTTGTAAGGCTCAGCCAGCAAACCCTGACACAGGAGGGCAGCCATACCTGGACCTGTGTCACTTGGAGGTCCTTGTGCTGCACAGAGACCAGTGCCTGGCTCCACAGCTCAGTCTCCTGATAGATTGTTTAACGAGGGAGATTTCTAAAAGCTACTTTTCTTCAAAGGATTAATTTGTCTTTTGATGCGGCGAACACTGACGAATGCTGCTTTCCCTATCGCATTCAAACACACACCATTTTAGAAGTTAATAAACCCATTTGCTGCCAAATAACTGGGGTTTTTTTCTTTTCAATTTCTCTCCGTCAGGATGATAAGAGGTTTAGCATCTTCATGGCTTCCCCTCCTTCTCTCAGTAACTAAATCAGGTGTAACTATCAATGCAGAGAGCAGCACTTTTTCCCTGTTATGCAGCCATTATTCCCATTTCCTCAACGTCATCTCCTCCCAAGCTCATGCTAACAACAGCAACCTGGTTGCTGTCACTATGTGTGATCTGAAGGGTGATATTTACACCTGCCATGGCCTCCAGTGAGCTGAGAGGACAGTCCGAACCATGAGAGCTTGTTTATCATCTCACAGAATGCAGTGTCCTCACTGAGCAAGGACAACGTGGTACGGGGAGCACTCTCCTGCTCCCTGAAATGTCATACAGCTTTGGAGGAACGTTTTGGCACAAGGAACCTGCTGTCCTCATCCTGCACCAAAAATAGTAACAAGTCAGTATTTGTGCCCTTTGGAACATTTCATCTTACACATAGAGCAGGAGAGGTTCTGTGAATATCTTGGATGCTTTTGCATCACTGGCAATGGTAGAGGACCAGCACTTGGAGGATTTCCGCCTTCAGGAAAGAACCCTGGAACTATTTAGGCTGGAAAAGATGTCTAAGATCATTGAATCCTACCATTGACCCAGCACTGCCAAGTCCACCACTGAACCATGTCCCCAAGTTACCACATTTAAATGTTTTTTGATCAGTTCCAGGAATGGTGATTCCACCACTGCCCTGGGCAGCCTGTGGCAATATCTGACCAGTCTTTCAGTAAAAAAAAAAATCCCTAATGTCCAATCTAACCCTCCCCTGGCACAACTCAAGGCTGTTTCCTCTTGTCCTGTCCCTTGTTCCATGGGAGCAAGCCCCAACTCCACTTTCCTGCACCCTCCTGTCAGGGAGATGTGGAGTGTGTGAAGGTTCCCCCTGAGCCTCCTTGTCTTCTGGCTGAGGCCCCCCAGCCCTCCTTCAGCTGCTCATCATGAGACTTGTGCTCCAGACCCTTCAACAGCTGTATTGCCCTTGCTTAGGTGTTCCAGCACCTGGCGGAGTCCAAGGAAATCACAAGGGCTGGTAGAAAACAGCTATGGAATTGCTGTGGGTGCTGTGTGTGCCTGTGCCACTGCTCTAAACTCTTTTGTACGAGAAGACTTGGCTCTGCAAGGCAGAATATGAACGCTCTGGTTTGGAGTAAGAGAATTTTTTTCTTTTCAGGCTTCAAAGGAAGGAGACAAAGAACAAACATAAGATTCATATACTTATTTAGGGAAGGAGTTTCTCTCACATTTGTGCTAGCAAAACATGCAAGCATCGTCTCAGGCAAAGACTAAAAGCTTATTGGGGCCTAAACCACAGATCAGCTAAGTCAACAAAAAATTTTCCATTGATTTTCCTGGGCTTTGCATCAGGCTCTAAGAGTAAAAACTGTGATTAATAAGATGAGTCTGAGGAAAAAAAGATATGGTTGGAGGCAGGAAAAGGATTATGACCAAGGGCTGTAAAACTTGAGAGCCTTCTCACCACAAATGCTCAGTAACTTTAAACCACAACTTGGCATCTGGATACAGCATCTTCCCAGACAGGAAAATCTCAGCTTCCTAAGTCTGTGATTCCCAGTTTCCCCTTGTCAGTTTTGTTCCAGCATGCGCAACATTCTTGGTTTTCATCTGATGCATGTGATGATTCCAGAAGCAGTAAGCTCTTTGTGTATGGTCTGGGTTTTTTTTTTTTTCCAGATTCAGAGTTCTGAAGCCATTTCAGTTGTCTGCAGCAAGATCACAGCCAGGCACTCAGTGCAGCAAGGCGGAGTTGCATCGTAATCAAGATCTGTTCTCTTCATCTGAATGCATCAATGCTTACACCAGGAGATTTTGACTGTAAAATATATGTTCCTTTTTATCCTTGAACTAATTTTAATCATTCTTTTTCACTTGTCGCTTTGTTGTTCACAAAGCTCACTTTTTTTGCTGAGGATTTCAGCAGAATGCATTAAAGTGAAAAGAGATAACAAGACCTAATAACCCTCTTTACCGCAAAATAAATAAGTAAAAGAGCAGCCCTTCCATTTAGGTGTTGCAGATCTAATTGAATGTTCCTTTGAAAACTCTTTGATCAATGTAACTTGTTAAACTTCTTGCTTTTGTCTCAAATGTAGCCTCTGGTCTTTTTATGTCAGATGAAAAGCTCAGTTACTCAATTCAGCTTTATCTCAAAGTGATTAGTGGGGGTTTTTTGGGGATGGTTTCTCTGTGCCTTGTGGAACTTCATAACATGAGGAAAACTCTTACCTGCCTGTGAGAGGAAGGCTGGCACTGAAACGGGTAAGAAGTGGCATTTTGGCTGTCACTTTCACCCCAGTAGTAGAATATAACCCACATTTATTACACAAACTCTATTGCACATGCAAAAAGACATAAAAGCACACTTGCCTCCAGGTCTTGGCAGGTTTACCAGGAACTAAATATTTATCCTGGTAAAATCAAAGTCTGACAATAACAAGAATTTGTGTAATATAAAATGAATACACGGTTTGTTATCTGGAGGTCAAGGCATTACCAGGAAGGGACAAACCGTGGGTTCATCGTGTACCCTGCCCTTGGCCATAGTAACATTCTCCAGAGGAAAGGGGAAGAAACTTGCAGTAGATAACTTACTCAATGACCTGTTTAAGCAGTTTGTTAAATGAAAAGCCCATCAAGTCATCCTAAGATATTTCAAGATTGATTTGTAATTACTTCATTATTCAAGAGCTCTCCAGTTTGTCCTAGATAAACTCCAAACCAGAGAAACACCACAAATAATGACTGAAGAGGACAAATCTCCCGGCACTCAGGGTCTCAAGCAATAAAGAAAACTGGCCTCTTTCAGCAAGTGTTACTGGAGCCCCTAGGTGCTACTGGATGCATTTTGGAAATAACGCCATCATGGCTGAAGTTTGTGTAATGCTCCTTTCTGGATTCAGAAAAGATTCTGATTTCTTTTATTAATAGCTTGATTTTTCTACTCTATCCCTACTTCCCCCCCCCCCTTCTTTCCACTTTTCCTTGTGTTCCTTAACATTCTAAATTAAAAATACATGCCTACTTATTTTAAATCTCCAAATAACAATCAAAAAGTTATGCTCAATAAAAATCTCCAAAATTAGATTATTTGGAGTTTGGAATAAATGGGTTTTGCATATAAATAGAAAACTTTAGCACCTTTCAAGAGTTCCATGCATAAATACCAGCATAGAGAGAAAAGACAACTTGCTTAAGTTTACATGCAAGGTGCAATTTGGGTAACGACCCAGCATTCTTACACCTTTCACACTGCAATCTGAATCCAAGATCACAGGCCTCTCTGACAAAAGCACTGATCTCTGCTTCAGTTGTATTTTTAGAAAGTGATTTAGTGTTTAGGAAGGATCCCTTTCATCCTTGTTGCTGGGGATGTGACGCTTTCATGGCTCAGTGCTGGCTTGCCCATATTAATCTTCCTTTTGATGAGTAGCTTTGCCCAGAGGATGACAACTTACTGAAGAATAAAAATTTGCTTTTGTTCCTTTCTGGAGTAAAACCAGACCTTCGTGAGAGGCCTTCAATGGCAGGTGGGTGGTGAAATCGCTGTGTTCAAATCAGAATCAGAAACACTGAGCGGTTTGGGTTGAAAGGAACCTTAAAGCACACCCAGTTCCACCCCCTGCCACGGACCAGGTTTCTCCAAGCTCCATCCAGCCTGGCCTGGGACCATTCCAGGATGGGGCAGCCACAGTTCCTCTGGGCAGCCTGTGCCAGGGCCTCATCACCGTCACAGAGAAGAATTTCTTCCCTCTATCTGACCTAAATTTCCCTTCTTTCAGTTTGAATTCTCAGTTTGTATTCTCTCAGAACTCCAAATAAAAAATAGTTTCCTTAGATGTCCTGCTATCTCAGGACATGGTATTCTGGCTTTTTGCTTAAGCCTTTTGCCCACAAAAAAGAGGCCTAATGAGTTATGAGGTTTTCAAAACCCACATAATAAAAACTGAGATTCAATTCACTTCTGGGATTTCTCCCTTTTGTGTCTTCTCAAAAGAGGCAAATCAACAGGAATAATTTACAAAAGTGATTGAGTGACTTGTAGAATTACAGTATATTGTCAGTCTGACAGATTATACTGTTTGGAATAAATTTTCCTAGAGCCGGATTTTGCTTCATGTGTGTGTCAAGCCAAGTTTGGGGGTCCTTACTCTGGTTTTCCTCCTGGTTTATGCAGGCAAAGAAGGTTTGAGTCAAAACTTGGCAAGGTCCAGGGAACCTGGCGGAGTCCCACGGCATTTCTGTACTTGCTTAAAGCATCACAGAACTATTTTCAAGACAGAGAGTTTGAAAGCTGGCTGCCAATATTCAAATTTACAAATAGGACTTTTGTTCAGTGGATCATGATTTACATGGGATGGATCATGTTTTCTAACACGGCTCCAATCGCATGTGGTACATCTGAAAACACAACCGGTTATTTGACAGCTTCTCTTCTGCATTTGTAATGAAGCCAATGCTGGCACTAAGTCTCAAGAGCTTTTCTTTCCAGAAATAATCAAACGCTTTCGCACAGGGAATGGTATTCCCGAGGTGATTACAAAAATAAGGACAGGGAATTTCTGTATCTGGAACTGGCTGATGTGGGCTTCAGTTTGCTTTTACAGCTTCAATTTAGAGCAGGTACAGTGGCCTTTACCTCTTGAATTTTCTAATATTCAGTTTGTTAATGCCCACAGAGTGAGACACAAGCAGGTCATGGAAGTGAAGGCTGTTAACAGAGAAGGCATTTCTGAGCAGCCCACCCCGGACACCCACACTCCCACCTCCCTTCTGCACATCACTTCCGAGGCATGACCCCACAGACCGTTTCCAGTAGAGACCTATTCAGGTGATTGCCTTGGTCAGCATAACACGTGCCTGCTCTGAGGATGTCACCCAGCAATGGTTTTTGCACTGTAACAGTTTTCAAAATAATCAGTTTTCTTCTCAATTGCCAGTTTAGCACTGCTAGTGTTTCATCCTCTGTGGGTTTGGCACATTAAGGCAGCGAGGGGAACAGAGACAGCAAAGCAATCCTACAGGAGCAGCTNAGGGCTGGCCTGATCATGGCCAGCTCACCCTGCAAATATGTCATTTCTTTTCTGAAGGGAATGCATAACCAGAATTCTGCCTCAAAATATTTCAGTCCCATTGCATCTTCTTCCTGGGTCTTGAAGAGCGTGAAGGAGTGACCCGGCTTTGCGAAGAAACCGAGAGGGTTTCTGCCTTCAGAGAAGAATTTGTAGAGCAACTTTCCTGCAGGGAGATGGCACATCTCAGAAAATTCTACTCAGTTGTTCCCTTGTGACTGCACAAATACCACATGAATTCAGAGCAAGGGATTTAAAAACCAAAACAAATCATTCCAGACCTCATTTCAGCAGTCACTCCTTTGCATAAACAACTGCCACATATATTAGCTGTCTGAATGGCTCTGAAATCTCAGCTTTACACACCTGCCATGGCCTTGATTTAGTACGTAACAAAACTCCACATGTGCCTTCCCAAACCGCCGTGTCATTCCACAGAGCGATGGGGGATTTCTACCCAGGTGGCTGCAGAAAACACAGCACTGCCATGAGCAGCCCCTCTGCCACCGCTGCAGGGAGGAATCGGACTGGGATGACCAGTGCTCCCCACCTCCTGCTCCATGCCATAATGAACACAGATCTATAGTCCCCTGCCCTGACTCTTGGCAAAGTTCAAGTTAGCCTCTGCCTGGCCTCAGGGAGACGTCTTGAGATCTCAGACTGTCTCCAGAGGTTTGAATCCTGGTTTTTATGCCAAGACCATCATGTTCTGACTAGTAAGTGAGAAGGATGAATAGTGCAGTTTTGAGGCTGGTAACTTCTTTACAGGCAGGAAGAATTACTGAAAAATGTACAGGTTAGTCAGAGACAGCAAGAACTTCCTGACTTTGTTAGTGCTGATGTGAAATACAGATGTTTATCTGGAAGATGGGTTATTATAGCCCATCTTGTGACACAAAAGAGAGCTCTGAGAGTGTGACTCCTGTTTCAGTGTATTAAACAAATCCTTTCTCAGATAATGGTATTTGAGCTTCTCAGAAATGAAATACCAGAAAGAAGAATCAATTTGGGTCATTTTGCCCAACCTGAAATGATTTTGTTAAAAGAAACATAAATGGAAGTAAATTTAATTATTAAAAATTTTTGTCAAATGAAGATTTGGAGTATTTCGTTTCCAAATGGAAGATTTTAGCTTTTTCTTTGTATTTGGCCAGAGGTACTTTTGGCCAAATCTGGTGCAAATTGTCAGAGAGATGTTTTTGGCTTAAATCTGCCATAACCAGCAAATTTCAGATTTAGAATACGACTTGACCAATGAGCAGTGATGCTTCTTAGATGTGAGCAGCTCTACACCCTGTGAGCATCACTGCGGCTCCAGGGCCAGGTAGCTTGGGTACCCTCATTGCTTTCCATGTGAAATATGGACCACAGGAATGCTTTTTGTCCAGTCAAGAATCAGTTCAATGACCTCTTTGTCAAAACTCTTGCCAAATCAAACTTTCTTATTCAAGACTTGAGAACTTTCAGTAGTATTTGGTTTTACAGGCTGCTGAGTTTAAGTTCATGCATTTATTAACTGCCCAGTTCCATCAGGATCTGACAACTAGAAATAACAGGAAGGTGCCTCAAGTAATTTTCTAGTTAATCCTAAGCACAGACTAATGATGCAGGAAAGAGAAAGAGGTATTTGCAGGAGTTGTAGGTCAATGGGGTTTTAGCCAACATGTAGGCAAAGGGACGTGTCCTCTGCATGGAACCAACGAGGTCTCAGCTTAGAATCATAGAATAGAATCACAGAATGGTGATCCCATCTCTCTCCAATTTAGATAGGAGGGTGTCATGGGGGACTATGTTAAAGGCCTTAGAGAAGTCCAGAGGGGTGACATCCTTTGTCCACTGATGGAGTTACTCCATCATAGGAGGCCAGTGGGTTGGTCAGGCAGGACTTGCCCTTTCTGAAGCCATGCTAGCTGTCCAGAATCACCTCCCTGCCCTCCGTGTGCCTCAGCAAAACTTGCAAGAGGATCTGTTCCATGACCTTCCTGGGCACAGAGGTGAGGCTGACAGGGCAGTGGTTCTCAGGGTCCTCCTTTCTACCTTTTTTAAGATGGGTGCAATGTTTCCCCTTTTCCAGTCACCTGGGACTTCCCCTGACTGACAGGACTTTTCCAATATCCCAGAGGGTAGCTGAGCAACTCCATCAGCCAATTCCCTCAGGACTCTGGGATGCATCTCATGGAGTCCCAGAGACTTACGTATGTTCAGGTTTGTCAGGTAGTCATGAACCTGATCTTCACTTACAATGAGAAAGACTTTACTCCCCCAGTCCTCATCCTGCTGCCCATCCACTCCAGAGGTGTGGGGAGAGAGGTCACAAGTGAAGGCTGAGGCAAAATAATTGCTTGGCCTTCTCCGCATCCCTTGTTACTGGTTTTGCAGCCTTGCTTATTGGGGGGTGCACCTTTTTTGACCTTCCTTTTGTGGCTGACATACCTGTAGAAGCCCTTCTTTTGTTGTTTGTATCTCTTGCAAAGTTCAGCTCTGGCTTCGCCTTGATCTTCCTCACCCCATCCCTACACAGCTGAATTTTATCCACCGCTTTTGAGCATCCACCTGCTGAGATGGCAACGCATCCAGAAACAACCAGAGCACAAACAACTCAAAACCTAACACAAGATATGCTTTGAATGGGACAAAGCCTTCACATCATCCCCTTGCTGGCTGAGCTGCCAAGGTAGCCTTTCTTCTGAACTCAAATACAGTGAAAAATATTTTAAAAAATGAAAACAGAAAGCTCCAAGGAAAAAAACCAACCTTTCTGACTACTGAAGTAAAAATTTTACATTAACCAAATACAAATGCACAGATAGATTAATATCAGGTAATGGTTAGTTCCAAAGGCTGCTGAAATCAAAGTCAGCCTCCTCTTTGATCTCACTACTTTCACTAGGTCAGGTTCCATACTTACAAATCATATACTGTAACAAAAGATGTTTCAAAACACACGTCCACCCATATGAAAGAAACCTATGTCTGGAAAGACTTTTTTAAAATTTTGGCACTGGTGTTTTAAAGTTCTTCTGTAGACTTTATTGTGCAGGCCTGAGTTTGGGGAGTTTACCTGCAGAGGAAGAACACTGATGGTTCTTCAAGCTGTTTCCTTCACCTAGCTGAAGAACCACACATATTATATTGCATGTATTGCTATAATACCTGCTCCCTGGAGCTGACCATTATATCCACTCCTTTTCTACCTCTTATCAATCAATAGTTTATAGATAAACCCTCTTGGGCAGCGTTTGCAATTACAAACTCTTGCCAGGTTGCATTCACTTACCGAGGGAGTCAGATTAGAACCATCTGCTATTAGCCATCTATTCATCTATTGCCAAGGTACCTGTTTCTCAGTTGTTGGTACATTTTGACCTTAAGAAGCATGGAATAGTTCATAGCAACCCAAATTCATTATTCGTGAAATCCTGGCTTTATATTTTGCATTACAATTCACCACTTACACCCCTGGACAGGTAAAAGGTATTTAAGCAGTTTCCAGGATGAATGTAGACTAAAATGTGACAAACATTTTCAGTCTGTCAACTTTTTCACAATCTACTGCTTTTCTTAATATTGTGAACAATAAAAAAAGCTGCAGCTGATCAGAAACCTCCATTTCCATTTTGTGAAACGGTTTGAGGTTTTGCAAGTTGTTTTCACTTGGATGCAAAAATGAAACCAGGAGGTTCAGGAAGTTTTGGCTGACAGGCAGCTGAGCTTCTTTCACAAGCCTTTTTTAGAGCAGAACCCACTTTGCCTGTTTGTCATGCAGGCAGCATCCTGACCCAGGGGTTCAGTCTCTATTACACTGCAACAACAGTTTCATTTTCCTCCAGAAGCAAAGCAATTTCAAAGCCTTGAAATGTTTCTAATTATGTCTGTTGTTCATGAGTGTTACATGATCACTAGAGTATATATAAGGAATACTTGCAGTTTCCAGGAGGTTTTGAACTTCAGCCAGAATTTTATCCATAAGCTGACACTGCAATCCCTTTTCTTATCCAGATACACAGTTTTTTTGAAACACCACCTCGACCTGAGTTTCATCCTCCTGAAGCTCTGAACTAAAAGATTTTTGCATAATAATTTGGTAGTGATTGAGAAAAACCCAAAAGAACCTACCCTCTGGTCAAAATATTTCAGCCAAATCTAATTTATTATCCACTGTAAATGCCCATGGAGTGAACTCATCCTTCTTATTTGCCAAAACTACTGACCCAATCACTTTTTGTAATGTTGGGTCAATTTTAGTTTAAATCACTTTTGTCTACATAAATTAAACCCCTTTGCAAACATGAGGGTTTCTGCCTCTATCTACACAGAGCTTGCAGCATTCAAAAAGCTGATCCATTAGTTTCAAAAATCTTGGGGGAAATAAGGTATTTTAGAGATGCAATTTAAGGTCCCAAACATTTAAACATTATTGTATCTACTTCATTGGGTGTTATTAGTCTCACTGAAATCAGTAGAAATATTCAAGGAGCAAAGTTGGCAAGATATGATCGATGCCTGCAGGATCAGGGCCCAGATGCATCTTGTCTTTGGTTGCAAAAGAAATTAGATGCTGCATTTGTGGTCAGCAAAACTCAAAGCATGGCTGCAAATGGAAAACAGGGAAGTTCATACAAGGGATCAAGCTATGGCCCTTTTGGCAGGTTGTCAAGGAAGAAGAAGCTCTGAGCTTTGAATCAGTCCCGAATTTCAGTGAAAATCAGTGACAATTATCTGTTTCCACAGCTGCCTCCCCAAGTCCAAAATTATGCTAAAATGCATCTTTGCTTGATTTAAATTTCAAGGGATAAATGACACATAGCAAGGGTGACACATGAGACAGACATGGTGTCAGCTATCATAAGCTCATTAACAAATTAATAAAAGCTCAGATAGATCACCGTGCACTCTCAGCTAATCACCTCCCTACTCAGACCCCTGATGAAGGACCCAGTTTCAATCACAAACCCAACTTCGCACCCACTCCCCCCAAATCTTCTCTGATCTCAGGTTTCCCTGTAAAGCGTTTGATATCAGAAATAATGAGACACTCTTTCAAGAGTCCTCCCTTTTCATACTCTGAATATTAATTTGAGCCCCATCACTCTTAAAAAGGACAGTGTCGTATCTTCCATCCTTGCTTGGGAGTCATTATACAGAGACATAGATCAAAACCTTGATGAACAGAGGGCATGGGAGGATCCTGAAGGACCAAGAGATAGACATGGCTAAAACCCCCAGGTCCCAACCACTCCTGAACGTCCTGGAATGCGCTAAATCTGGCTCCGCAGCTGGGATGTGCAGCTGCTGTTTAGGTACTTTGCAGAAATGAGCTGGCAATCTTGTAAGCAACAGCCTTATTGCAGAGATCTGGCTGTGTATTTTCTTGCTCCAGTGGGAAATGCAGCAGAGAGAGTTTCTCATCCTCACTCCTGCTCCTGGTTTCGACTGAAACTGGGGCGAAGATGTTTGTTGAACCAGCTGATCCAACAAGCTACACTTTCACACTAATTAGATTTTCATTATCAGGATGTCAAGTAACAGAGCGCATTGCACAATTTATTCCCTGTCTGTGGGACAGCTTTTGCTGGATAAACAACAGCAAGCCAGCTGTGAAGGAGGCCATCCTGCCTTCTGCTGGAGAAGTTACTGCTCCTCCTGAGCCATTCCTGGATGTTATGAAAAGCTGAGAGTGTTTTCATTTCTCAGGGATTTCAAACTTCAGCCTGTATTCATGAAATATGGAGGGATGATATTTCCCCGCAAGTGACAACTGAAAATTAAGGCTGACATTAATCCTGATATTTTAAGGCTGGTCAGTGGGGGAGGATTTTCCCTTAAACAGATGATTTGTGGATTTGCTCAGGAATTGAGACGACAACAAGACAAAGGCTCAGAAATTTTCCTGAACAACATAGTTACTGCTTCATCTTCTTGTTTGCATCCCCTAAAACTCAGGCGGTCCCCAGATCCCCATGTTTTTAACTAATGTTCCATTTAATCTTATGCTGGGTGAAATTCACTCCACACAGACTTGGTTGAAATACCTCTGGAGGTAATGCTGCTTTTTCCTGATAGATTTGCCCTTGGGGTTTTTTGCCTTATGGCAAAAAGCATGCCCTCTCCTGGAGGAGCTGCTCTCCCATGGGTGCCTCCTGGAGCCATGCTGGAAAGCACACTGGTCTGCCCAGAGGTATGAGCAGCTTTGGCATCTGGTCAGAGCCCCAGGCTAAGGCTGAATCAAAGCCTCTTCCACCCATCAAGGCCTCACTCCTCCCTGGGCCAAATTTTGCATCCTAAAGCAAGGGCTGTGGGGAATGGGTTCTTGGGAAGGCTTAGTTGCAAAGACAATACTGCACCTAAAAATAGTTGTTTTGATCTGCATCACTTCCAGACACATCCAGTGATAGAGCTGCTGGTTTTAATGTCTTTCTTTCCAAAACTGCAAGGTAATGCCTGAAGCTCCCAACCACCATAGCTGCACACCAGCTCCTTTCAGTTCTACCTCATATAAAGGTTTCCAGCCCGTAGGTAATATTTCTAATGAGGTCTGTCCTGCTCAGAGCTGGGTCAAAATACAATTAAGCCACAAACCCAGCAGTGTGAGGATGAGCCTTTGCTTTGTGACTACATTAAACACTAAATTGAGTGTGGAAAGGAAAAACAGGCATTTGTGTACTGGACACAGACTCTGGAGGAGGTACTCAGCTGACAGACCACTGCCAGCTACACAGCAGCCTAGGTTAATTACCATTTGTGGCTGTTGCTGGTGACGCTGGGGCTGATGCTGAGCTCCCGCTCCCAACAGTTCCCCTTTGTCTGAACACAAGCTCTGCCAAGGAGGAAGCACTGCCAGTCGGGAGCACTGAAGAGAGGTATTTTGAAATGCCTCAAGCCTAAGCATTTCTTAGTTTTAAGGAGGGCCCCAAGCTCTTCAAACGTGACTCTTGCTGCTGCCGACACTACCTATCCCCAAAGGGTTGTACTACCTTCAGTGTATTTTTAACTTAGATAGAGGAGAAAAATCTTGGCAGCAATTTTCCCGGATTCATCCTTTGTGCTACATGTCTAGGGCCATTGCCGGTTCCGGTTTAAGTCTCCACAGGTCCTGGGGAATCCAACCCCATTGTCCGACCATGGTGCTGGAAGCCATGGGATGCTGAGACATGAAAGATAACCCATCCTACAATCAGGGGAAGGCAGTTTGGAATAAGCTGCAATTGAGGGCAGCGATGCCTGCCCGGACTCCTGCCCCGACAGGCATGGCCCCGGCTCCACCGGCAGTGCTCGCGCTCCGTGGGACAACACATCTCAGTGTTATTTTTATGAGACCATAAAATAGTTGCATTCAGTGTGTTATGATCTTTTGCAACTACATTTTTACGAACCTAAAACAGCACCTTGCAGTTACTACTTGGGATAAATTGCTATCGTATTTGCCGATCACTTCAATATGCACTGTCAAAACCGCTGCTGCTAAATACAAGTAATTTATATTTTACTCTCCTCTAAGGTTAGTTGGGAGGCCTAAGTCCAGCATTTCATCTAGTCTTTGCAAAGCATGTCCATGGGTTGGAAAATGGGAGCTTATTTGATGCAAGGCTGGGGAGGGAAGCGATGTTCTGCAATTGATGTCAGCATTTAAACTAGTTTTATTAAAGCAACATAGTTATGCTAATCCCCAGTGCTCCAGTATCAAAACTACCTCAAAATATGAAACCTGCCTTAAATATCACAGTATTTTTACCTAAATTAAATTTGAGATTTCTTACTCAAATTCAGCCCCCAAAAATGAAAGCTTTTTTCCTAGTCAGGATTTCAGCTGCTGCTAACTACTGCTGCAGTAATAACAACACGGTGTGAAAGCTTCATGTTTCCCTGAACAGTAGATGACATTTGACTAAATAGCTGAAAAAATGTATGGACTGAATGTATGTATGTACACTTTGACGGTGTTTAATTTCTTTTCTAGTGAAACACTGATTTAGAAAACAGCAGTAATGACTTGCTAGAATGACTTTGAGTCAAGTCTCCTAACCGGACATTTCCAACTCATGCATTACCATAGCATCTTCCATCACAGTGTCACAGCGGGGTCCTCACAGTCCTGCTCTGTTTCATTGGCCTGGGCTGTTTCTTGTGTTTTCCTTCACATTTGCTGTTCTTTCCAGGCTCCTGCACTGGCAGCAACTTCCCTTTGCACTGACATGGGTGCAGTGGGTGTCCCAAGGAACTCATTCTGTATTTTGGGAGCAGTGCCTGTTGTTCTGGCTCGTGTCCATCGGAGGAGAGCCATGGAGGCTGCCTGGCTGCCTCCAGGTACTCTGCCTGCTAGAGGGATTTTTTGCCAGGAAACGGTGTTATTAACCGGTGGCAGCAAATGCCAAGAAGCGACTCTCAGCCCTCCTTGAGCCTCCAGCTTCCTTTGCTCCAAGCCAAACAGGGATTGAGAGGGGACCTACATGCATGACCACTTGTTTGGCCGTTTTCTGTCAAAACTAAGCACCAGCGTCAGTATTTCAAACCTGTTGACTGCAGTCATAGGTGCCTACGAACACCTCGCTACTGTGCCATTCCGTAATTTCCATCAGTCTTGCCCTGCTTATGCCCACACACACCTCAGCCCTGCTCTGCATGGCCAGAGACAGCCTTGTCCCTGGCATCCCTGGCACACAGCTTCAGCACAGAGCTCCTATCCACAACCAGCAAGAGTGGGAAACCTGACCATTTCCCATCATGTGACCCTGCACTGAGCTAGGCCAAATCCTTATCACACTCCAAGAGCTCCAAGCCCGTATATTTGCAAGGAGCATCCAGAGCTCCAAGAATTAAACACCCCACTCTGCACTTTGGGTTCTCACATTCACTCAGAGTAATCTAACTCACAGGAACATCAGATCTCTCCTTTCTCACCACCACTGAAAGGAAATGCAGCCTCCAGTGAACACCCAGGGCTTTAGGGAACAGACTGCCTTCTCAAGGACCGAAAAAGACATTTCCTTTCCACAAAGCCCAATAGCTCCAGTTCTCCACTGGCTCATCACCAATTTCAGCAGACACCTGTTTTGCCTTCTTGGAGAAAACCACGCACAGAGGACCAACCAGATGATCCCACAACTTACTGTAGACACCTTCCCCCTGGAGCTATGTCTATGCTTGCAAAGGACTTTTTGGCTTGCCCCAAGCAGAATGCAAAGGTGACTTTCTGTAAGACACTAAGGAACAGCCAGAATTCTTCCGCCTTGGTTTTCTCCTGCCTTCCCATCCTCCACAATGAGGGGTGTTTGGAGCCATCCCTGGGGAGATGGGTGTTTTTGAAGGGGAGTGACAAGTGAGTCCCCACACAGGACGTGGCCCTGATTGGCATTTCCAAAGGTGAAGGAGTGTGCTGTGACTGCTCCCAGTGGCGTCTCGCAGAGCTGGTGACAAGCTGCTTGTCGTGTCACTCAGAGATGAGAGGCTGCGATGTCAAAAGGGACCCTCTGAACACCAATACCACAACACAAAAGCAGCCGTTCAAAGCCCCTCAACTTCCCTCCTAGGGAGACAGCCTGGCTGGTTGACACTAATTTATTGTCAGATATATTTCTTTTTTTTTTTCTGAAATTACTGTCAAAGGGGATTGTGTTTGTATGCCTTTGGCTGCATTACATCTTACCTGGGCAGTAATGAGGAATATCAAAAAAAAACCCCAAAACTTGTAAGAGAAAGTTTGGACCTTATGACTTGTTTACTTTCCTGGCAATGGGCCAGATTAATTCAGGGTGTAATTTCATGGGCTTCTGAATTTCATCAAGCAGAGAGGTTGACAGTATAAAACACTTGACAGCTATCAGTGAAGGGGTGATCCGAGGTCAGCCCTAACCTTCAATGCCCCACAAGGCTCTTCCCAGCACTCTGCTCTACCCCAGCCCTGCCAAGGGATTTTTTATTGTCTTTGACATTTTGCTCAGAGTGATGGCACTGCAGGAACTTTGACATGCAAGCATTTACGTACAGGAGCAGGATGAGCTGAAAGACCAGTAAGGAATTACAGTGGTGGTCTTCCTGTGTCCCCCTGAAATGGGGTTTGTCATGGGGGTTGGCGATCTCAATCCACTTTTCTACTGAATCACTATTTAAATTGCATTTTTGGCACCATCTCTGGGGATCTCAAATGAAAGTCAAGTAGCATCTAAACTGCTGGTCTCAAATGCATTTCCAAAGTTAGACCTGCAAAAATCAGACAAAAGATGCATTGCTGGGGTGAAAAACTCCTACTGCATTTGACAAGCAGCTGGCCCACCCCAAGCTTTGGTGACTCCTCTGCTGCCAGCCCAAAGGAGACGAATGGTTGTTTGACTAGACTGTCTCTGCCTGTAATTTCTGAAGGGTTAATGGAGCTTCTTGGCTGAAAATTCAGTGTGATGTTACTGTTTATCCATAGTACGAGTTTATGTTTAAACATAGTAGGGATCCTGGTAAGATGTTTCCAGCTGCTGACCACCCTCCACAGCCAGTTATTAAAAATCAACTTTGCATAAACATGGCATTTCTTTTGCACAGCTCATCCATTTTTCCCTCACGCTCATGTTAAGAGGTCACCAAGCACTGTTTGTCACTTTCTTGTCCATTCCTATGAGAATGACTCCCCCACCATCAGCAGATGGTTGTGTCCCGAGGCTGTGGCCAGGTGGTAAAGAGGGTGAGAGCACAGAAGGTGCTAGACTCAAAAGAATTCTTTGTGTATGTACATTTTTTCTGTATTGCCTAGAAAGACATTTTCTCCCCTGTACTGATCACTGATCCCCAGTTTGGTGATGGGTTTCAACAGCTGAGCTGCTGCCTCCTAAACTTTGCTGTGGGTCCACTGGGTGAGTGCAGAATGGAGGAAGATTAATTGAAGTGATCTGAATGGTTAGTCTTTCCATCGGAAAGGATCATCTATGGAGCAGGGCAGCAACATATCATTCATCTGGAAAGGTCAGTTATGAAGAAATTGATTTCAGAAATTCAGTTTGATTACATTGCTGTAAACTGTGACATTAAAATCCCAGCTGTTTGTGTCTCTGATCTGAGATCAATGGAAAATGTGAGCTTGAATTTGCTTCTCATATTCCGTTTCTTCAAAGAAAAAGACAAAGAAAAAGAAGAAAGACTTTCCAATGGCATTAACTACCTAGAGTAAATTGTTGCTTGACTCAGGTAGAAGGTTGGTTTCTATTAAAAGGATACTGTCAAAAAGCTCAGGTCCAACATTTATAATCAAGCCGAAGGAATTTCCTGATGACTGTAAGGAAAATGTTTTGCACCAAGATCCTCACCTGACGTCCAGCAGCGACAGCTGACCTGTGACCACCAGGACAAAGCTGTCTATGACTTCTCTGAGACTGGAATAGTTTAGAGAGGTGGGTAGGGTTTCCAGCATATCACTTATAAATATTTTAGGGAAGCATTCACAGACATTTCTCATTCTTTATATCCACTATCAGTGTTATGATAGGTTCGAAGCCAAGTCCATTTCTAAACAAAGCCCCAGTGAAAGAGTATTGTTCAACAGCAATCTTCTGCTGGAAGAAGGGCTGGACTCATCACAATCTTCTCTCCTCTTTCAAACCAGATGCAAAGCCCACTTCAGCTCACACAGAGAGGAACATGAATTTCCATACCCCCTCTCAGAAGGGCTCCTCTTCCTGGCATCATCCCAGTAGACTGAGCTGGCCCCACCACACTGGCACCTGAAGCACAGCGAACAGGAGGAAAGCCCAAACAAGTGCTCCAGATTTCCACCCGCAAAACACAACCACCCAACACTGCTTGTTGGGCACCAGGAGGTGCTCAGAGGAGCCCACTCCTTTCCCCACCCTTCATTTCGGCTGGAGTGGGTTTGGGCTGCAAGAGACAGCTCCTACCTTGCCTGTTGTCTCCTCATGTACCAACCACGTATGTTCATGGCACACGGTTTCGCAACATCGGAGGCATGAGGGTTGCACAGGGTGAGAAATCCTGTGTGCAGGTTTCTTACTAGTTCAGCTATTGCTGACACTTGAATTTTACCTGCGAAGTCCAGAGCAAGGCCTGAATCGGGAAGGCCAAGGTGCTGAGACCACCTCATGCACCTCTCATTTGATTCAGCAAAACCAGGGAGAGACTGTTTTACTGTGCTGCAACAGGGCAATATCCCATCGAGAAAGCTCAGCTCTGGAGACTGTTTGCAGGGAAACAGTTATAAAGTGGACCAAGGTGAAGGGCAAGTTGTGACAGAACAAGTGGTAAGGGCTTTAAAATAAAAGGGAGTTGATTTAGATTAGATAAAAGAAAGAGTATTTTTACAATGAGGTTGGTAGGACAGTGGAACAGGTTGCCCAGAGAAGCTGTGGCTGCCCCATTCCTGGAAGTGTTCAAGGCCAGGTTGCATGGGGCTTGGTCTAGTGGATGGTGCCCCTGCCCATGGCAGGGGGATGGATCAAGATGATTTTTAGGGTCCCTTCCGATCTACACCATTCTATGATTCTAAGAAGGTCAAGACAGAACCAGGGGGACGTGACTAGGGATGAAAGCTGCACTCCTTAGAAAGCTGGGGATGGAAACCCGATCAGACAACCTGGAGCTGATATCCCCAAGTTTCCGCTGTGCGTTTAATCGTGGTCGTCTCACAGGGTGACTGCATTTTCTTACTGTTTATTATTCTGCTTTTGCCATGTAACCTGCTTCACTAAAAGCTTTAAATGAAACAACTGCCATTAAAAAGCCATCAAACAGGATTTTATAGTTCTCCCTTTTGCTGTGAGGACCTAACAACTTATAAAAATTTATTTTGTGCTGTGCTCAGTTCCATTAAAAGGCTACTGGGGTTTATTTTTAGGTTTTATCTCAGCGCTGAGCTACCTAGCTTGTAACAGTCAAGGTTTTGTTTTGTCAACTCAAGGCCTAATCATAGTGGGATTTGCTGACATTAAGAGTCAGCAAATATATCTACAGGCATCAGCTGTGTAGAAATGCTTGCAACTGACACGGGGTACACAAAGGGAAAGTGGATTGCACGCTCTCATCTGGTGCAAACACTGGGAAAGGAGCACTTATCTCACATCAACATCCTAATTTCCAGCACTTTGATAAGAACACTTTGAATTGTAAATATTACAAAAATGTGTCATCTATCAGTTTTAATGAAGGGATCTTTGCCCACCGAATGCCGTGTGCTAAACCAGAGAGGTCTGAAGTCATCTCCCGACTGGCCCCAAGAGGCTCTGAATGCTCCTTCAAAGTGAGGCTCTTGTCAACAGCAGCCCAGATCACAGGGGTGAGGCACAGGGGCTGCCACTGCTGCTGGGGTGTGTGGCTGCAGCCCCAGCCCAACTTCTCCCAGCAAAGCACACACTCAGGCTTTAAAGACATCCACAAAACAAAGTGGAGGTGTCTGAAGCATGAGCAGACAGAACCCGTCTGACTTCAGACCAGCTGGAGGGGAACAGTAAAGCAGAGATGCTTCTGCAGGGCACAAAATGAGGGTGTGCATCTCCAGACCCCAAAGGCCTTGTACACAAGGGGATTAAAGGGTAAAACGGAAGGCAAAAACCCAAATCCCTGGTGCTTTTCAGCATTAATATGTATTTTATACAAGTCTTCATTTTCGTAGGGAGAGAACCAATACAGGATGTTCAGGTCCAGGGCTACCTGCCCTCCCCAGGGCTGCTGCCAGGGCACATTGCTGCAAAAACCTGCACAGTGATGACTGAAAAGTGGAGACAGTAGCAAAGCACCGAGTTTCTAGACCGGCTGGGTCAGCTGGAAAATGTACTGCTCATTAAATGTACTGCTCATGAAATGTACACATGTGGTTCAAGGACTCATCACTGACCTCAGGATGTCACAACATGCAGAGAAGAGATGGCCGTAATTAACGCAGTGCCAGAGAAATGGCTGGGGCAGATGCAAGGGCAGCCTTGGGTTTGGGCAGGAAAGGCTTGTGGGAGAGTGTTTCTGAAGCAGCAGCACACACATGCCCTCTCCCTTCTATTCTTCTTAAACATCCACTACCAATCACTGCAGGAGATGATCCAGTCTGATTCAGGATGGCAGAATCATCTCTCCTGGATCATGACCACAGCTAGCAATAGTGCTCTTAGACACAAAACGTCATCCACAGCAAGAGCAGAATTCTGTCTTCAGTCTTGTTTGTCAAAACATGGTACTCTGCAAGTTTTCGTGTATTTTTCTAAATGCACACATGGCCAGAATGATACACAACCCTGATACCATGGAAACCTTACTCAGATGTTTACTTGATGTAGGAATTATGCAAACAGAAAGCTCTGAAGTCATCTTCTCCTGCACATTCATCTGTCACTGAGGTATCCCCAGGCCCCCATGGCTGCAGCATAACGTGGGGCTCTGCAGTGATGCTCCATTTGCTGTGAATGAGGAAAATCCACACTGCAACAATGAGAGCCACTTACCCTCCCCAGGAAAAAAAAGGCTTGTGTATTGAGTTCTGCCGGTTGGTTTTTGGTTTTGGTTTGTTTTTTTTTTTCTATGAAGGTGCGTTAATTAAAAAGATTAAAGCCACATGTTAAAACATCAGCTGACAGGTATAGCTCCCATCCCCCCTGCTCCTTTGACATGATCGTGAAATGTTAACACCAGACATCAGTCCTAGAAGACTGTAAAAATTATCATCTCAGAGCTATTAATACAGCACAGTGGTTGGGGGGGCTCTTTAAAGAGCACATAGCATTAAACCTCTCGCTAGATATTAAGGGGATTTCTTAACCTCTAAAATGCTAGTTATGTGCAAAAGAGGGGCGGAGGGAGGGGGCTTAATTAAAAATCCATACTTAGCTGGCGCAACGGTGTACTTAAGGGCTCTAAGAAGAAGCCATTTAAACAGGTAAAATACTGCCCCAAATGCAGAGATGTCTCTTGGATAAAGAGGCCCTTTGTATCTTTGATGTCCTGTAAGTGCCATTCTCTTTACTTTTCTCTTTCCTAACAGCCATAAAGGATATTTTAAATGCATGAGGGACACTCAAGCCACAGGGCTATGGTACAGGGGTCCAGAGCAGTGAAACATTCCTGGAATGGACCTTGATGAGGGCAGTGGCCATGTAAAAGTTAAAAGAGCCTGTAGAGACTCTGGAAGGGATGAATTTCTACAGGGCTTTTAGACACCACCAGTGAGACCACGGATAATGATCCTCTTTTCCTGGTAAGGATGTGCAAAAGGATGGTCCCTGTGAAAAGGCAACTCCCATCCCGACTGTCTTGCGGTGTGAAGGTATATATGGTGTAGGGAAGCCCATTCCATATAGCTGTGGCTGTTCTGGGGCAGTGCAGAGTCTGCTGGCAGCAGAGCAACATCAGATGGGGAAAAGTGCTCAGTTTGGGCTGGTTTAGAAGTTAACTTCTCTCAAGTGCAGTCCCCAGGTGTAATAACACACTCCCTCTCCCGCGCCTCAGCAAAACAGGCAAAAGCAACAAACCTACCAAAGCCTGATTTAAGTGTTTAATTAAAGGTTTGAGCAAAAGCAATTTTCTTGTTATTGCAGCAGACAAGGCGTGCACTAACCAGAGTTCCCAGCACAGACCTGAGCTAGAATCCCTCCCCTACACCAGGAGCCCTGCCGGCACAGCGCTCTTAGGTAGGACAGGCGTTTCATGCTCTTTGCTGACATAACAGCACCAGCAATCTAGGCCAGGCTTATCTATAAGGTTTAGTGGTAGCTGAATATGCTCATACCCAAGAAAACACTGCAACACCACTACTTACCCAACTTGCACAGTCCCAACATATGACAGCATAAGCTGTAAGGTCAAATATAGCTTCTCAGCCAAACTTGGATACAGCAGTTTATATCAGGAGAAGGTTTCATGCCTCCTACTCTGATAGAGGTGCTAGTGTATGTATGACCCAGCTCACAAAGGAATTCCAGTCATTCGTTTGTTCTTTGGAAGTGGGTATAACCAGCCCATAAATTATGCATAGCTTCTAAAAGAGTTTGGTCTGAAGGAAGAGGGAGCACATTCAAATGGAAGCTGATGATTTCACCAGCTTCAAAAAATGGGACTAATTACAAGAAACAGTAAACAACATAGCTCACACGAGACTGCCCAGGCCAGTGCAGGATGGGAACCCCCAAATCCAGAAGCTATCTCCCAGACAAAGACTGCCTTCCTCCCCCTCAGATACCGTGCAAAGCTGGTAAACTTTAGTGTTGAGATTTCTTCTAGTCCAAAGAAAATCAGGTCAAGGCCTCATTTGCATGGTGATTATTCGTGTAGACAGATGTCTTCATTAACATTGCATGTCTGCACAACCCTGGGCCCCAGAGGCCGGACAACAGCTGTACCGAGGAAGAAGCCGGCACCTCGTCTGACCTGTACCAGCACAACCTCAAGAGGTCTTTAGTAGTCCAGAAGAGAAGACATAGGTAAAACTGGCAGTAAGAGAGCAACATGCACTCACACCAGTTTTCAAATGCGCATCAGTGCAGGAAAGAGGAGGGTTAGGGTGGGCTCTCCACCACCCTCTGCCACCAGTCATTTATGTGGGTGCAGAAAAATCTGATCAAGTTTTTGCCTTGCGTGAGTGTGTTTTGAAAGGTTTCTGCTGATAACATTGCACGTACTTCCATAAACAGAGGAACAATTCATGAGAAGTGCCTGAGTTTAGAAGCAAAAGGTAAGAGCAGGAGTTAGGCTTCTGGGGCGCAAGGGGAGTCATGAAACCTGGATCCCATTCCTGCCCTTTTTATTACCTTTCAGAAGGATCTTGAGCAGATGTTTTAACCTCTGTATCCTATAAACGGGGGTACTGACAATGAGGTCATAGCCTGGAGGTGCTCGGAGACTGTGAGCCTGAAAGGCTTGGGAGCTGGGGAGAAGTTTTCTCATTACCTCCACCTCAACAACATATCGGAAAGCAGTCATTTACACTCAGTCTTCGGAGGCTACTGTGGCATCACTCGCAAGTCATTGCCCTCACCCTTCCCGCACAGATCCCACCAAGGGCTACCAGCGGGCACCTTCGCAAGGCACTCTTAAACCTCGCTGAAGCTGAGAGCTTTGCAATGCATAGCCTGGCCACGGAAATAATATGAGGAGCAGCAGGGGAAATGCCACCGGACAAAATACTGCGTATGTCAAGATATTAGAAATCCCAGCAGAAAAAAGTCCTCACGGTTTAATAGAGAAGGTCGGACAGAAGTTATGTTTGTGTTTTTCAGCATGATTGGATTATAAATATAGTCATCAGAGGCTCAGGACACGGAGAGCTCTAGGTTGCGCTGGGACGTGTCACTTCTGACACGGGCAGGTGATGCCTTCATAAACCTGGCCCCGTTCTCACCAACTGTGGCAGGAGAGCAGTGGGAGCAGGTGGAGGATAAAAGAAAGGAGCTTGCAGGGGAGGCAAGGGGCACAAAGCAATTACGAAGCTATATATCTTTGGCTTTATTGTGTGTTTTACTCCAGTAGCTCGACAAACTTAGAATCTATCGTTAAGCTGCACCCATGCCGGAAAAGGGGGAAGAGCTGCCAGCTTAAGCAGTTTTGTGAGGTCACGATGCAGCCAATACACCTCTGATGTGCGCAGAATGCATCTGCTGCCTGCAGCCTACATACCTGTTTTGTCTGTTCAACAACTCTGGAAAAGATTTTCAAAAGTACTTAGAGGATTTATGGCCACCAGCTCCCTCGAAATGAGCTCTCTGCCCACAGATGTGAGGCAGGTTGTTGTGTTCTGCCGAAGGCGTTGGCACATTGTGGAGTTCGTGCTGATCGGTCACCAGGATTTATGCTCCTAAAGCTCTTGGGTGCACATAAATCTTCTGCAGGGTAAGCCCTGATCTTCTAGTGAGATCCATGTTGAGGAGTCAGAGTCTAAGACAGCAGAACTTTCCATCACGTGGATGGTCTTCCATCAGCTCAAAATTGGTGTTGAGAAGCAGATTCATTTAATAGGAACCATGAACAACACGAATTGTTATCAAGCTTGTAATCAGGATATAGTGTTTAAGGGATTTGTAAGGAATATCTGACTTACTAGTAGCAAATGTACTAATAGCCATATCATGAGTGATCTGTTTTCCGCTTTCAGTTTACCACCCATCACCACTCACCCTTTTCCTAGGAAGAATGCTGCAGTTCTAACAGAAGAACCCAAAGAGGTGGAGAGATTAGATGGAGGGATAGGCATTGGATGTATAGACATGAAACAGGTCATTAATTTAACAGGTGACTTCTGGAAGAGAGAGGTGGCTGGATACTCTCCCCCTGCCTCTCCCACATCCTCCAGTTACAGGGATGCACAAAGCTCAGAAATGGAGACCCAAGCAGCTGGTCCCTGCGGTCAGCACACACAGCAGTCTCCAGCCACCCAGCTGTGTGACAGTGGAGCTATGAACTGGACAGTAAATGGCTCTGTCCCCTACCCATCTTACCCTTGTCAGCTACAGAGAAGGGAGGGCTGAAGCGTGTTGCCCTATCCTAGAGATCTGGTACAAAAATATCCTTGCCAAAAAGGAACGTACATTTTCTGCTATTACTCCCTGCTGGCACTTGTTCCTGCGTGCTGACTAACAATTAGAAAGCAGAAGCCTGAGGAGAAGTCAGAAAAAAGAAAACTGACAGTATCCTCAGTATGGGAAGAAGTTTCTTGTGCTCACACAAAACTTAAAGTTTAATCACTTGCTCGTTATTGAACGGGGATACACATCCTTAATTCACTCTATCGCTCTTAGTGAGAAATGAAATTAATTCCTCTCCTGTTGTCATTATAAGAATATTCTTCTATAATATAATATATAATATTCTTCTATAATATAAAAAGGTGATCAATTTTTATCTAAACAGTAGAAGATTTCAGAGTAGCCCAAAATCTTGATTCACAGTAAGTTCTACTTGCAAACCAACAACCGAATCCCAAGCCAGCAGCTCAGAGACTCGAGGACACCGAACACCCAGAGACGTGATTGTACACGGAGATATCAGTAAAACCAGTGAAGCCACCACAGAGCCGGAGAGCACAATCAGGTGCTGAATGCACTCTTGACTTCCACTAATATTGTGTGATTATATTTCTGCAAGGCAAGAATTCCCAATTGTCAGCAACTTGGAAAGCGCTTAAGGTGATGATATTGTTCTGCCTGGGTGGGTTGGGCCTGAAGGTAATCTTTCAAAAGCAGCTGCTTTAAGTGCTAGTTAAATGGTACCCAGGGATTCATTTGACAGAGGTGTCATGTTTAATCTTATGCATGTATCAATAAAACTGGTACCGTATGTGCAGGTTGGCTGGCAACACTGAACCTCTGAGACAATCAATATTTCCAGTAACAGACTCATCTCTCTGGTCAAACCCACTGCAGGCTCCCAACCTCTTCTTTCCAAGCTACTGTTCAGACATTTCTTCTCTGGAGAACACACTGCGGGCACCTCCGTATCACAGTTTGGCTTTTATTTGTACATGCACTTCTCCCAAATATACATTTACATGGAGCAGGGAAGTGGTGGTGGTCAAGGTTTGTGTTTTTTCTAGAGTGCGTTTATCCAAAGCTTTTTAGCAGATGCTCTCAGAGCACTTTGCAACCGGCTCGGTTGTGGCAGTCATAGGAAGGCTAATTGTAGGTGAGAGAGGGAAAATCACTACCCCAAGCATGTTGAGGACAGCCAGAGTCAGCCTGGATATCCCAACGCTCTGCATAGGACAGTGCCAGTTCCTCCAAAAGCCTGAGCATTTGCAACTCCCTGACCACTCAGACACACGCCGTGTTCAGAAATGTGAGGTGGAATTTGTTAGCTTATGTCCTGCCTTGAACAGCTTTCCCCAGGATAGTGTTCTGCTGTTTGCAGAAGGACTTTGGTGGCATTTAAAAAATCTTCAATACAGCAGTTACACGTATTTCTAAAACTCACTCCAGTACCTGGACTTGGGAAAACAGTCCCTTTCTAATTGATCACACGTCAGCCTGCTCCCTTCGCTTCTGGAAAGGGGTCTGGGACGAGCAGTGGCAGGGAAAGCCCAGGAAACACAAATACACAGAATCATAAAGGCTAGAGAAGACCTCCAAGACGGAGTCCAACCTGTGACCGATTCCCACCCTGTCAACCAGATCACAGAGAGTCGAGTGCCACCTCCGGTCATTCCTTGGACACTTCCAGGGACGGGGACTCCATCACCTCCCCAGGCAGCCCAGTGCAATGCCTAACAACCCTTTCAGTGAAGAAATTCTTCCCGATGTCCAACCTGAACCTCCCATGGCACAGCTTACGGCTGTGTCCTGTCCTGTTGTGAAAATCATCCCCACATCTTCCTTTTGGATACCATTGGGACCATCAAAAAGGTCACTTTTTTTCTGACATACTCATTAAAAATTAGATTTAGCGACTCTTTGAGAACCTGTTCTAGTGCAGCACTGACTGATCTATCTACCAGTAAAGCCTCTTATCAAGGAGATTAGCATGGCCTGAATAAGTCCAGCCAATAAGTCCAGCAGGCATGCTAATGGCAGTGCATTGACAGAGCCCTATGTGAGAAGTTAGCATAAAATCCATTTTTTTGTTTTCCAGCTGAGACTGCTTCTCATTTAGGTGAGTAGCAAAATTTACAGCTTAAAAATACACTTTATAAGGTTATTCTCCTTGGCCCTGCATTTGTTTCACTTGGAGCGTGGGGCACTCGTTTCATGGCAGGGAAACACCTGGGCAGAAGAAGAGGCACTGGTAGAAGTGTGCTTGGATGCTATTCATCTCTGGACAAGTCACCTGATAAACCCAATCTCTAACTTAGCACGAGAGACAGATTTAACACTCCCAAACGAAATGTTAATGCAGAAACAATCCCCTGTAACATCCGCATCATAAATAATTTACTTTCCTTCCAAGCACTGAGGAAGATTAATGGACAGTTTTTTGAAAAAAAATCAAGTTAAAACATTTGCAGGCTCCGGTGTCATTGCAATAACAGGCAGCATGTGTAAACACTGCAAGAACGGTATCCATTTAGGAGCAGCTGGGAGACCACACAGTGCACGAGAGGCAGCGACGAACAGAGCTGCCCTTTCTATTAAGGGGCCACTTCGAGTTTCCATTTGGAGCCGGTAGAGGCGGGGGACTCACTGGCCGGGTTCAAGGCACCCGTTATTTGTTATTATGAACTTTCCAAAATGAAGAGATTAAAATAAGTCCGAAGTGTTTCTCTGACAAATGTTAAACGTCACCCACAAGATTTATAGCACTTCTGTTCCCCCTCCAAAAGCTTTTAGTTCAGTGGCGGAGGTTACCGAGGGCTTGTCCACTGGCTGCCGGCTTTATAATTTTAGCACCGGCCAGAGAGCAATCCCAAGATTCAATAGTGAGTAATAGCACTTTCAGCTCACCATCATCATTTGTCCTACATCCATTATTGTCCTAAGAGACAAATCTCACTGATGTAAATGGTGCTGGCAGCCGGTGCATCAGCGTTTCACACCTCCGCAGCTGCCGGGCCGTGCTGGCAGCAGCTCCGCTCCCCAGACGGGGGAAGAGCGGGGACGGAGCCCAAGTGATGTCCTCACAGACACGGCTGCTCTGGGAAGCTTGGAAGACATGGCTTTCCTTAAATACGATGCTCTGCAAAGCGCTTCTGCTCTGCCTTTGAGACCACTGTGCTACGGTGCAGTGGGAGGGGTTGGTCTCTCCTTCTGTGTGTTACTGCAATGCCTCAAAATAGCTTTGTCTCCTCTCCCCCTCCTTTCTGCCCCATCTCACCCGTCCTTCTCCCTGTTCTTCTCCCCTCCTTTCAGGGAACAGAAAGGATCAGACCAGCAGGAGCCCATTCACAAGGAGTGTGCTCCAGAAACTGGGCATCCACGGTCAGGTCTGCTCCCAGGGCTGGACAGAGCCGGTAGGATTGAGATGTGGGAGGAGGGCTCCTGACACACAAAGCTGACACCCATCACGCTCGGATTCGGCCCCTGCAAAGCCACAATGCCAGAGGTGTCCTACAGCCTCGATAGGGGCTCCTCCCTCCCTATTCCCCCTAGGTCCACACACACTGTAATGGCCTTCGCCAATCACAGCCCTCAAGTTTTATCCAGAGGATAACATTACTAGTATTACTACAAAAACAATCCTTTCATTTCTAGTTCACATGTTAAGGTGATTGTAGGGTTCAAAATAGCATCCAACAACCCATGCTGCAAAAACACATCAGGCCATATGCACCAGCAGTGCTCCAGCTGCCTGCAGTGCACCTGTCAAAGCGACATCGGGGAAAGAAAATCAGGGTTATGGTGGGTACAGAAGGGACTTCAGGGTGCAACAGGAGATGGCAGACTTCCCCAGGCATGGCTGATCTCCGCAGCTACCCCGCTAGCTGGAATTTCATGCATCCCTTAGTTAGCACGTACTCATTTTCACATCATAAGGACTGCATGGGCTGTCCTCATGTTTGCATCCATAATGATGCTTGGAGTATTCTCACAATTTTCCTTTCCCTGCACTCCCTGAGATCAGGCAGAGATGTTCAGCAGAGCAAACAAACAGGAATAACAATGCGCCACCACCACCAACCTGATTGTGCTGATCTCCAGGTGCAAATAACCTCAGCTGATGGACCAGCTTTCCAAAAATCATTAGAAAAGTGAACCGCCATTGCATAAATCACCAACCTCCCAGCTACTGCAGGGCTGGCTGGACACTAACTGGTTGTCTCTGCTTCCAAGATGAACTTAATCACCCCACTGCTAGTCTGTGTAATTACAACAGTTATGAATCTTACTCTTTACCAAGCTCTTTCAAATCCAGACCCCGGATTTGACTCACTAACCTCATCAGCAGACAGCCCTGACAGACACTGTGGGAGGTAAATTTTTTTAACCAAGCCATAAATCAGGTGTTTGCCTCAAGTACAACTCAACAGTTTAACTCTCCTAAGTGTGGGTGAAGACGCTCTGCCCAATACTGCTGACCTTGGAGTCTGGGGCCAAGGCAAAAATGGTGCTACTAAGTTAGCACAAATTTGAGACCAGGTTGTTCATCATCCAGACAGAACACCTGAGCATCCTTTTTACCTTTCCTCTCCAGCTAAGAGAATCATGAAAAACTGAGGTGCTCAAATGCCCACAGGACCCCAGGAACCAGCTAAAAATGCATATGAAGTCTGAGTTGGACCTTACTGAGCAGGGGCAGAGAAAACTTCTGACAACGCAAGAAAGATATCCTCACACAAGGTACATCATATCCCATCTGTTCTTTCAGATTCTGAGTTAATGTCTCTAGAAGTCTGTTAGTTTTTGCTCCTGTGAGTGATCTGGGATCACTCAGCTCTTTGAAGGCCAGCTAACAGCAAGGGAACAGGACTCCCTGGCTAGAAAGGACTGTACAAGCGAGTTTGCAGTATTTTACAATAGCAGAGCGAGACCTAATAGATTGTCCTGTTCAGCAACGCGGCTGCCCACGAGGGCCGGGTCAGCTGGGACAGCCCTTGCTGTCATGCATTTTCCTGCAAGAAGCAGGGGAAGCTGTTTGCTGCGTGCTTGTTCCCCACCTTCACCTCAGTTTCCTGGGGCCCCAGGTAATCACACATCACCTTTGCTTTTTCCAAGGTCTTTGTTGAAGTGTTTCTAAATGTGGCAGTGAGATTTTCCATAGCTGGAATTTATTTCTGTTTCGGGAAGTGTGTCTCATTGTACAGTCTGCGATTTAACAGTTCCCATAAGAGGATAATTGCAGTGGAAGAAGGCAAATTAAGTCGAGAGCCTGGACTAGGATGCCACAGCCCCTGCCAAGCATGTGTTACAAAAATACTAAACTGAAAGCCCACGTTACAAAATGCCAAAAAAACAGCCTACACAAACACCCCCCCAAAAAAATTCAGGTTCCAAAATACCAGAATAATGTAGTTTCAAAATAATAGAAAACCATGTTTAAAGATATCAGAAAGCCAGGTTTCAAAATCCCAGTTTCAAAATACCAGAACACCAAGTTCCAAAATACCAAAATAATTCCATTTCAAAATACCAGAACACCAAGTTCCAAAATACCAAAATAATTCCATTTCAAAATACCAGAATACCAAGTTCAGAAATACCAATTAACTCAGTTGCAAAAAAGTAGAATACCGAGTCCGAAATCACCAAAGTAATCCAGTTTTACAATTCCAGAAAACCAAGTTTCAAACTAGCAAAGTAACCTAATTTCAAAATACCAGAACACCAAGTTCCAAAATACCAAAATAATTCCATTTCAAAATACCAGAATATTAAGTTCCAAAATATCAAAACATCCCAATTTCAAAATATCAAATTCTAAAACACCAGTTTTCAGATATCTTATATGGGCAGGATTCCCAAACCCAAAAGGAACGCATTATCGTCAACATGGGATCTGTGCTACCAAAATGGATAATTTTTGTTCTGAAAAGATTTCCCCTAATGCCCACCAAAACTTGCAATTATTTTGATTGTTTAGCCAGACGTAATAAGAATTTTTCTTTAAAAGCAAACACTTGTAGTAGTTTTCTGCTTAGTTTGTGTCTGTGAGAACGGGCATTCGGGCAGCAGAGCTGCGGTCGGGAACAAAGGACGGAGTAAATGTGCTCCTTGGATGGACAGGGAAAGACTGAGTAGCAGGCAAGGGGAGTATTTACAAACTGTATCGATATTTCACTGAAATTCAGGGTACACCAGCAACGGGGATGTCGGGTTCGGTCCGGGTCCGTCAGGATTAGCTATAAAAAACCCAGGCAAACCCCTGGCCCCTCAAGGGATGTGTCAAACACTTCAACAGAAACACAATTCGGTAACGATTGCGGAGGAAAAGTTACCGGTAATCGCTTATGATCTGTGGGAAATTTCCTCGGTAATTACAAATCTAGGACGTAGGGAGTTTTGGAGGCAGAATTCCCATTTTTGCCACGGGCATCCGGATGAGAAGGCCGGTTCTTTTCCACGGGAAGGAATGCCCGGCACCCCAGTTTTTCGGGGGCAGACAATGGCCCGTGTAG
>VZRS01014633.1:973472-989531 GCA_013398055.1 Ifrita kowaldi | reverse complement strand
AGGGGGAAAAAAGAGAAAAAAAAGGAGACTCTTACCACTGTATTGCATCGTAGCTCCCAAATACGAATCAACAACTGATCCCAGTAGGCCAGCTGCTGCACCAAACACAATAATGGGCCATTGTGGAGCAGATATTTCCAGATCAGTCACAAAAAGGAGTTGTGTTACGAAGTAGGCTACACCTACTGCCATGCCTCCAAGCAAACTTGAGAGCAGGCCCACTAAAGTAACTGCTCCATTAGTACCTAAACCACATAAAATAAAGCTGATTTACAGACTGGTTTTAGAAGACTTGTATTAACTGAAATGTTTTACATGAAATCGAAACTGTTCCTAGAGATCTTCTCCCCTTATATCCACAAGGCTCCGCTACTGCAGCTTTCTACAATTCCCATTATGCTGTTGAGCAGCTTAACCTGTACTATTACTGCCTGTTACTACTCCTTTCCTTTCTCTAGGGCTAGTTCTCTAGAAATATTCACCAGCAGTAAGTTACATAAAACTAGACAGCACACCTCTCAATGTCATCCAGAATTTGTCTGCTCTAGGTGGTAGGTTAATAACAGATTTGTTTGAAAAAACCAGACCTTGAAATGGGCATATTATTAAAGCAATGTCTTCTTTCAGAAGTAGTATACTAAGACATGTTTCACCAACACATTTAAAAAGAAAAGAACCAAATCCATAGACAGAAGATGTTTGACAACTCATTGAATAAAAATCCAAAGAATGCATATAAAGAAAAAAACATTCCCACGCTTTTAAATCCTATCCGACAAGATTTATACCTCTGATCAATTTGCCAGCAAGACTCAAAAAAAGCACACTGCTGTAAAGCAGCAATGAAATCCACCATGGAGACAATGTCTGACAGACAGAAAGTTCACTTTATTCATCCTTGGTACGATATTAAAAGAAATGTGTGAGTGAATTTTCTGTAGCATCTGTGTTGAATATATATATATATTCTACTGATTAAAATAACATCTGAAAAAAATCAGCTGGTAACTTGTATTCTTCATATTAGCAATATAAACACTTTTAATATTGTCAGAGATTAGAAGTGACAGCATTCAGGATGATTTTAGCTCTGTGGATGCTATGCTCGTTCATCTCATCAACAAGATGCGGGAGAAACACAACTGAGTGTATTCCATTCCAGAGAACCTTTTCTAATCCCAGATTTCTAATACTTGTTTTTCTACATCTTTCTTGGAATTTTTCAAGTTGTATGTGTAATTCAAAACAGATTAACAAAATACTAAGAACATGTAGAAGAGATAACACCTTACCTACTGGAACCTGTTCCCAGGTTGTTATCAATCTTGGTTTGCTTTTACTCATAACACTACCAATCTCTGAAGCCCATGTATCACCAGCAGAGCATGCCAAAGCTCCCAAAAGGGATAAGCACATCCATGATGCTGTGTATTCCTTTGAAAAGTCGATAGGAATTTCACCTGGTCCATTTTCTATCATATATAAGAGAGCCAGCTCTGTGGGAACACCACCATTACAGAATACCTGAACCCAATTCCTCTGTCCACCTGAAGTATAAAAACCGAATTTTAGTAATTTCAGGCAACAGCATGAGGCAAAAGTAAAATACACATATATAAATTTAAAAAGACACATATTCAAAACAGAAACTATATGGCAATTTATTAAACAGAACAAAAGCAAAAGCAAAGTGGCTTGCTAATATTCACAGGGGTGTAGGGGAGCCACAACAACGTTCCCTATTCTAGATGTTATATCTCACCTGACCCCTCGAAAGGAACAAGAATGTGCAGTATTTATTCTCCACAAGGGATCTGAAAGAATTAAAGTATTTTGGCTTACCTTCTTTGTATTCTGAATCTATTTGCTTCTTTATATCTTTTTTCCACTTAGTAAGTTTTGAAGAAGTAACAAAAAATACAAACAAAGAAGAGAAGAAACTGTAATTTGCAACTGTAAGGATAAATCCAACCACCAGTCCTACGAAGAAAAAAGAAGGATATAAAGTTCCTTCATGTAACAATGGTCACTCTGCAAAGCAATTAAGTATTTCAAATTTTCTGAATATGAAGAATATCTTCCTGATAAACCTGAGACAATCATGCAATAAGAGATATTACTGCCAAATCGCTAATTTTATTGCAACTGCTGAAGCATATGATTTTTAAGACCTTCTTTTGCCACAAATCAGTAACACTGTGCAAAAATAAAAGAGAAGCAATAAAACACTCAGAATCCAAAGAATATGTAATTGAAATTTAAGTACTCTGCCTGAAGAATATTATTATTTGTATAAGGAGCAGATATATAGCTGTGGCTGTGCCTCTATCAGCAAGTTTATCATCAGTTTGGGTATCAAATCCCACATCCAAGGTCTCTAAAATAAGCTGTAAAACCTTCCTCCATATCTTAGCAGATGCTACTTCTCTATTCTTTTCTTCCTTTTCAGTTTCTTATTCTTATGCCACCTGTTTATTTCTGTGATTTTCTTAAGTATCTGAGCTCTTTGATGCGATTCATTTCTATGTCCCCTTTCACAGGGGAGGCCTAATTTCACTCCTCACCATGAGATTACAGTTCTAAGGGACTGAAAGAAAAATGGCTGCATTTAAGAGCAAATGCCAGTATAAACTGGCTAGCAGAGCTGTTAAGAGGTAGGAACACAGAAGTCAAAAAGATTTTTGTTGGTTTAGAAAATGCCTTCCTTAACTCTCACAGACAGAAGAAGATTTGCAAAATGGGTGACATGGGAAAGAAGGATTTGAGGCCCTGTTTCACTCTACCGAACATCAATTCAGACAATGTCACGAGACAAGGGTGAATCACCTCATCCAGAAAAGTCGCACCAAATTTCAATAAACACTATTGTACTCTATGCTGGGCTTTTCATCATGTGGTCAAGAAAAACTCTGCAGAAACAGCCATTTGTTCTTAGTGAAGTACAGATTTAATTTTCTTTTTTTTACCAGGCCAAAAATGCTTAAAACCTTTTCTGTTACAGAAAGGAGAACCATGTTCTCTTAACTGATTTCCTACCAGGCAGGAAGGCTGCTGACACAGTCAGTTTAGGGTCTTTCTTTACCACTGCCTCTGCCATTTCTTTGTTTCTCTGTGAATCCTGTATGTTAAACCAAACCATGTGATTTAACTGCATACTGTACTGAAGTTTAAAAAAATCTTCTAGGTTTATACAAATATAATAATATTAATCAAATCAATTACAAACAGTAGCACAGGATTAACTTGACTGTTTAACCAGGCAAGAGAAAAAAAAACCAGTATGAATTTAGGGTATGTATGCTTATGTTTATACTTTATCATAATTGGACTAGGTAAAGTCTTACACTGCAAACAGTAAAAAAGACCTTTAGTTTATTAAATGGTTAGTTTAAGTCTCAGAAAAAACATACCTCCCAATGCACCACTGTGATCAAGACTCTTCTTTTTAAAACCCTGTGTAGCAATAATTAGTGGAACCAAGACTGAAAAAAGCCAGCGCCATGGAGAAATGGGTCGTAAAGTACCTGATAAATCAAATAACAGGGTTACAGATGATCCTCATAAAACTTTTTCTATGTCTTCATGTCTGAAAAGTCATTATTTCCTGATACGTACTTAAATTTCAATCTTAATAGAGATTAAAACTTTTAATCCTTCAGAAAAAAGATATTTATATGAACAGAAGAACAATATATCTGCAATTATCTACTCAATTTTTCTATTCAGCTATCAAAAGAAAATATATTTCATGAACTAAAATTAATTACCAAAAAATAACAAAATGTGACAAGAAATAAATATGGTGATACTTTCCATTCTAAAAGGGATTTATGAACTTCAAAAACTAACATTTGAATTTATTGTGACAGAATTCCACTACCAAAAAAAGACAACCAAGGCAGTCTGCTAGGTGAAAGTGAGTGTGACCACTTTATGAAACAACAGCCCTTTCAGTTCTTCTGACCTTGATGTAAGACTCTTTAAAATATACTTTGAGCTGATGACTATCTTGGCAAGATTTGAAGTGACAGTTTTTGTTTGAAAAACCCACAAACTTCTAAAAGCTAAAGCCAATAGTTAATGTAGGTTTTGAAATTTAAAAAAATTTTTTTGGTAAGTTATTTATTACATCTCCTATACAAATACAAGACATCACAAATATTGCATTAAAGTAAGTCTCAGTCTTACAAAAGAAAGATTTCACACAGGCACATAGGCTGGAAAGATAAACATGATGGTTTTCAAGAAGAACTTTTGTGTCAGCAGTACCCCAACTTTTGCAGAAACACTGGCCCCTGGGTGCAAAGCAGGACAAATGTGTCTGTGAAATCACAGTAAAACACTCACTGCAATGTAAAGATTCACATGAAAAAAATTCTCTTCTGTGTACTGAAAAGCCTCAAAGCCATAGTAGGAGAGCAAGGGGGTCTTGCAGCCCAGGGTTGAGTCAGAAATTCAGAAGACAAGCACTGACTGTGTATGAAGAGCCCTCCAGTGCTGTAGCCTGGTATCACTTATCACAAACCAAGGCAGCTCTTGGTGCAAAGTTGAGTATGAGCAGTACTGGAACATAAAGGGGTTCCTTTTGCTTGGCTAACAAAGAGAATTTTCATCTCTTCAAGGTCATTTTTAAACTAACCTTTTTGGATTTCCTTGTAGGAGTGAAAAGTATTTGTATTAAATTACTACTAAATGCAAACAATTAAAACGAAGATAGGATCTATAATAAAACAATGAATGCGTTCTTCGACACCCTGGTTTCACTAACATCTGGCCCACTGTTTGGTGCTTAAGAATTACTATAAACTGTATATTAATAAAAGTATGTTTGTAGTATTTTTATATTTATGTTAAGGACCGTGAATTTCCCCACTTTTATGAGCTGAGCCTGTTAAGCCCATTAACTACTATATGCTTCATTCACCACCTTGAAAAGCCAAGGTCTTTCCAAGTCTCAGGCAAATGAACACCAGAAGTTTTATGTCCTTCTTGTTCCATAACCATTCCATATAAAAAGGAGGATTTGTCCATAGTCTTCTCCTTCCTATCAGGCCCTATCCTGATTCACGTGATACCAGGCCTCTCCACGCTATACTGTAAATTCCCACTCACATAAGAGAACAGGGACTAGAATATCCTAATTGTCAGAAAAGCTATACCTTTAGAGAGCAGACACACATAAATGAAGTCGCATGTTTAAATCCAACTTGGGTAGCTACAAATGACACAAATAAAGCCTGGTTGTGAAACCTGCTTCTGCATACTTTCTAAATGTCTGGTACCTCACTACAAGCCAAAGTGGAAGTGTCCAGACAACACAGATTTAATGCTGTACCAGAACTAATACCCCATCCTAAAACATGAAGCACTGAAAAACGCTGAGCAGAGACATGCAACTGCCTCTGCAAAAGTCAACTTATAGTGGGTATTTATTATAGCTTCTTCTGGATCCAGCGTGACACTAGGCAGTTGAAGGTGTTCATACTGCATCCCTAGGCACTCTCAGCAACACTGCAAAGACACCGGAGCTCTTCCTGCATCAGACTGGTTGGAGTCTAAACGACAAGCCTTTACCTGTCTCAGAAAAGCAGTCAAATTCTTCTAGGCTTAAACTGATACTGCAGGCAGTATCAGCTGCTTTTGCACACTGCTGTAAGAATGGTCCTAGAGCCAAAAAGAGAGACGACAGAGAGGACTTGTGTCCCTGCAACTACACACAACTAAGTCACAGCCAGCCTGAGCTGCCTGAGCAGAATGCTGAACCGACAGTACACACCTAACCTGGCCACTCCATGCATACATCCCTATCTTCTTATACCATTTCCCGTTTCTCTGTTCCTCGACTAAGGAAGTCTTCTTGCATGCTCTGTTCTGCATGTTGCAGATGTTGCTGATGCCTAGAACAGTTTTGAAACCTAGCGCATTCCTCCCGTGCTGTCACATACTTTCCCTGATATAGAAAGACCTCTGTCTGCTTGGATGCTCTTTTCCCTTCTTATTTTTTATTTGCTTTCTTTCAGAGAAAGAAATCACTAAGGATACCAACATTTTAAATTCTACACGACCCCTGGGCGGAGCTGCAAGTAAGCTGCTGTCAGCATCTTCTAAACCACTATTACCTACTGTCAGAAGTGAGGTTATCAGCTCTACTGATGAAGGAACGGGCTGTGCACACCCCTCTTCTCATTTTTTGTCTCCTGCCTAGAGAGGCCGGAGGGGAGGGTTCGCCCCTGGCCGTGCCATGCCAGCCTGTCCCCGGCCTTTGGACTCACCGTAGTACGTACTTGCAGTCATGGACACGATCCAGAACGCTAGCGAAATACAAATGAGCAAGTTCAGGATGACCATATTCGCCATCATCTTGAGGTATTCTCTGAAGAAATCCTCCTGGTAATAGGACATGGGAAGCAAGAAGGAGAACACCTGCTGGAAAAGCACAAGGCGCAGGGCATCANGCGCGGGCCCGCCTGCGCCTGCGCCGCGGCGAGGGGGCGCTGCGGCTGCGGCCGAGCCGCGCCTGGCGCTGCTCAGCGAGCAGCTCTCACCTCCCTGGGGCCTCCATGGGGCAGCGTCCCTCCGACAGACGCTGCCAGGGTAGGTCCAGTTTGCGAAATAAAACCAGGAGCGACACGCCTGTGAAAGGCATGAAGTGTGTGGATAACTACTGAGACCAATGAGTACCTGGATGAGGTTTGAAACTTGTCGGAGCACTTCGAAGTTCATTAACAGCAGAAGAAAGAGACTTGAAACGTTTCCTAAAGTTGACTTGGGATGAAAACACGCCAAACCTGCCTGGTGGCTTTTCTTGGGGCACGTCAGAATTACTCCCAAAACATTCGAGTTGTAAATAAGCTAACATTAGCTGCAGGAAGGACTCCACAGGTCCCACTTCCACACATTAGAGGTTTTGTCAACAAAGCACAGAAAGAGGTGAAAATTCACAACTTTTCAAAAACCCATCGTTTTGAGGCAACAGCCTCAAAATAGAACACGTAAATGAAATGAATAAGACTCCAGGCATCCCAGGAGATAATGCTGAAGCAGTGTTTATGTATGCAGCATTTGTTCAGTGGAGCGTAGACCAGAACCTTCAATGTTGTACAGATGAGTCACCTCATGAACATCAATAATCTCAGGTGCTTTCTTCTCATGGACTTGTAGCAGCAGCAGCAGAACAGAGTATTTATTTAAGTATTCAGTGAGAGGCAGAGTAATACAAAAAAGGACAGTAGAAGATCTTTGATATACAACAGAAGTAGTTTTAAAGCTAGAAAATTCAAGTGAGCACTCTTAATTTAAGAGATGATAATTTCCTTACTGAATTTAAGATTATTTCTGTCTTGTGGCACCCATTTATTTTTGAGGCATGTTCTATTATTTTTCATTCAGCATCTGGAGTAGGTTTCTATCAGGGTGTGAACACAGTCCACATATCCAACATGATTCTTTTCACTCAGAAACTTGGGTTTATTTTTGTGTTGCTGCGAAAGAAGCACTCAGTTATCACTCAGAGCTACTTCTTCAGATGTTGCCTAAGATAAGAAACTTACTCTGCAAAGATTTACAGATTCCTGTTTTTAGCTGAAGAAAGTAAGCCTATTCCCAGAGGCTTAAGTTAATGCTTGGGTGTTTACAATGTATTTTCTCCTAGCAATTAGAGACAAAATTTGGAATAGGTGCCTTAGACAAGGCTTTATCTTATTTTCTGCTATATTTATTGGTAACAAATACTGGTAACACCCAAAATTTATCTCAGCTAGAGATACCTAAAACAGTAATACTAATGTAGGAGTACTGATTTTGGTATATCTAGTCTTCCTTCTTACCTCCCAAATTTTCATTAAACCTCCATCTGAGGTCTGAATTTGAGATCTAAGAATCAGGGCCTTGGTAGCTGAGCTGCTTTGTAAGAACAAGACACTTTTCAAGTATAACACTGACATGACATTGCATTCTTCTGCCAAAATCTAAGCACCTGAGATTTTCAACCAGAACAAGATCAACTCTACTTAAACTGGTGGCTGAACAAGCAGCTGCTTGTTCTGGTATAGCCAACTCCCATAAACTTACTCATTCAAATACATCCTTAACTGTAATAAATTGTTTTAGTTAATTTATTGCTTAGTTCTTGTTTTCTAAACTGTAACAGACTGATACTGGAATTTCTGGTGGAGAAATAAATGTTCCTGCAGGAATCCTAGAGCCCTGGCTGTTATCTGTGGTTCTGTAAAACTGTGGGACTGTGATTAATGGTAACACATAAGCTGGTGTGAAGAGGGGACAGGTTTGTGGAGCTCTAAAGGACTCTTCAGTTTCCTTCATAGATCCCATACCCATGTGAAGTAGCACTTGGCGCTGATTTAGGGACGTACCAGACTATTGCACTGGCTTAAAGACCGGTCTACAGACTGCATCTTGGCTTAAAGCCAAAGGTGCTGCTGCTGCTGGAGTTTACCTGAGCAAGAACAGAAAAAAGGGAGCACAGCTCTCCACCCCTGGTATGACCAAAGTGGTTCTGGTCAGGAATTGTCTTAACAACCAGTGCATGAATAATGTTGGCTTTGACTCCTTTTTCAGCTCTGAGTCTTTTGTTAAATGTGGTTTCATACATCCCTCTTCCAATGTTTCTGCTTGCCAGTGAATTTCCCGCAGTAGCTTGGTACACATTAACCAAAAAACAAGAAAGAAAGGAAGACAAAATTAGACTTCTTTCTACATTTGGAAGCTGAAAGAGGTAGTTACAGTTTTGAAAGTAATGTCTACAACAGTTCTGTAATTGGCCCATATATTGTGTTTAAACTCCTCTTTTCTCGATGTTGCCCTTTTTTCACTAGGCCCTGTAATAATGATAATAATAATAATAATCATAGTAACAACAACACCACCACCAATACCAACACCTCTTTTAATTAGTAAAAGCTGAGTTTTTTAAAAACTTAAATTGCCATCTAGATGCTTGCAATATTGTGAATTCAGAATTAATGTATTTAAAACGCCACTCCTGAATCAGTCAGAAAAGTACTGTGTATATTTAATACATGCAATACATTCATTTCACAATCAATTTTTACTTATAATGCCCCCCCATTCCTTATTCACACCTAATAGTAGTGATAAGCTTGAGAATTAAAAAACCAGCAAGCAACAGTTGCTTAAGACAAATAGACCTGAAAGGTTTTCCTCACACTTTCCCATCGAAATTCATACTTGGAATAAGAAAAATCTGAGAAGTTTAAATTAAAACAAATTAGAATTATAAACTACCCAATATTTAGAATAAGAGTTTCTTCTTACCTTTTGCCTAAATGTATAGGATGCAAAGCACAGTCAGTGCAGAGTCTAGAAGTAAAAATAAGTATGATTTAATAAGAGGCAGGAATGTGAGATGATTAAAAGCAGCACAATAGAAAGAAGATAATAACATGTTATTGTACATAGCATGCTAATAACTCTTCTACGTTCATTCTTTTCCTGGGAATTTAGTAGATTTGCCATAATACAGCATAACATTCCTGAATTTTCATGAAGATTTTAGAAGTAGACTTTCTGCCGTATTATTTTGTATCTCTGAGACAGAACTTTCCGTTTCTCTTCACTGCTTAAAACATTATTCATATTTATTCTTGATAGCATGCATTATGAATAACATAGCTTGAATGTTAAATACTGATTTAAGCGTCTTCTATTCTCCGTTGTTAATCTTGTTTTCTCAGTAACCAAAAACTGATTGAAGACAAAATACTGTTCAATACATGAAATTAAAAATTTCATGTAAACATTGTTATCATTGTATTAAGTATAGCTGGTCAGAGGGGCCTTGAAGAATATTCACACTCTTAGAAAAGACAGCATAGTAAGACTGTAAAATTTTATGCTGATAGTGTCTTTAGATAGTTACAGAAAACAGATGGGAAAAAGTTATACTGCAGGAAGGGAAAAGTAATACTGCAGATAAATATTTGTCTTAAGTAGAGCATTCATAATTAGTAGTTGCCTGTGGAAATACCAACCAAATTGCAAACAGTAATTTTCATACCAAAGGAGTTGCTTTACAGATGAATTCCTAACATTTTTGAAGCAGTTAAAAATGTCAGTGTTTAACACTATAGCAAAACTATTCATACCAGGATTTGTATTGTGGACTATAAAGCAGCAAATGAAGAATAAATATCCAAATGGCTTACCAAAAAATAGCAGAACCTAGAATGAAGCTTTAAGTATTACATTTATTAAATATATGTGGATAGGCTTTAGCTTTGTGTTAAATGAGTTTATCCAAGGACAATGACACCAATTAAATTTATTCATAGTGTCCTTTTTCTGGTCATTTATTACAAATGACCCACCTTTTTACTGTGTGTTTATGCTGTGTTTTTCTACTTTATCAAGTAATTCAGGAAAGAACCAACATACTGAAAGTAGCATGTGTTCAGGATTGTGATATCTCTAATATATTTGCATTTTACAGAGAAGTTAAAGAATTAAACTAGAGTGCAGAAATAAGGTAATGAAAAAATAAAGGTTTCAGCAGTAGGTAACTCAGTAATGGGGAAGGGTAACAGTAAGTAAGGCAGGTAAAGATCTAAAAGGACTATGTACAAGAAATTACCATCTTCAGTCATAGACTTGCCAAGATGGTAAAGAGGCTTTAAACTGAAGCTGCCAGGGGAGGAGAACCTCCTTCCATCCCAGTCCCACTGGTTTGATGCCAGTGCCCCCGCAAGAGACGCCCAGAATCTGGAGGAAGGATCATAGTGATGCCTAAAGATTTTTAGCTTTTTTTATATATTTGTATCTTTGTAGATTTTTAATTTCTAGCTGTATCGTTTCTAGCACTTTCTTACACTTTAGAACAGTAGTTACTCTTTCTTACACATTATGTCACATTCTTGAAATGCTGTTTGGTCTTATTTTCAAGGAAAAGAACTTCTAACAAGGACATCTTGTTTTGCACCAGTACCTGGGAGACATAACAAGATACAGCGCTAGGAACCCCTTGGAGAGACTCCAGTGGGGCAGGTCCAAGGGTGGGTTACTAGGGCAACCATTCTCCAATTGGATGTACTAATTAGTTAAACTTATAAAAATTGTGCAAATTTGATGCTGCGTGCAGACATAGGTATAATTTGTGCACCTCAAAGCTTTCATTAAAAGACTGCTCTTCATGTTAGCCATTCTAATATTGTTTGGAAAGTTTTTCTTCTGATTTTAGGCAACAAGAAGTTAGCAGGAGAGCACCTGAGGAGCAGCACAAAGGAATTCCAGCTACTCCAGCCAGTGAGTTGGCTTCATCGGGGGGTCCCACATAAACAGCTCTATACAAACGCACACAGCCTGGCGAATAAGCAACAGGAGTTAGAGATGTGCACATGCCTGCAGGGCTACAATCTTACTGGAATCATGGAGGCATGGTGAGATGGCTCCTATGACTGAAGTGTTAGAATGGAAGGATACAGACTCTCAGACGTATCAGAAGGATGCATCTCTTCAGAGACAGATAGGAGCACCCTCACATTCACAAGCCCTCACCTTCTCAAGGGACTTCAACCATAACAGTATCCATTGGAACAGCAACAGAGCAGGGTATAAGCAATAGAGGAGGTTCCTGAAGTGTGTTGATGATAACTTCCTTCTCCAAGTGACACAGAAGCCAACAAGGAGAGGTGCTTTGCTGGGTCTTGTTCTCACCAACAAGGAGGGGCTGCACGTGAAGCTTAAGGGCAGCTTTGGCTGCAAGTGACCATGGAATGGTGGCTTTCAAGATACTTAGGGCAGTGAGGAGGGTGCACAGCAAGCTCACTGCCCAGGACTTCAGGAGAGGAGAGGGGTCTCTTCAAGGATCTGCTTGGTAGAGTACCACTGACTGACATCAGAGCTGCATCTCTGCTGTATGACGTAGAGCATAGTCTATGCTGACAGAATTATAGCTATGCAAGGAACAGGATTGGCTGGCTTTAAGATTGAGATAACATTTAAGTGGTTCAGAATCATCAAGTTACATTTTTATCTTATGAACACTCGTCCTCCATATCTGCACAGCAAGTAGGTGTAACTTATCATACATAATGATTCAAATCAGCAGTTTAACTTGTTTAGGTAGACTGAGAAGCAGTGATGGAACTATGAACATATATATTTTTCCCACACTGGTCATGGTTAGATTTTAGGATCTTGTTGGGGTTTAAACCCAGATGGCAACTAAGAACCCTGTAGTCACTCACCTACCTCCTCCCCACCCTGGTGGAATGAGGAGGAAAATCAAAAGCAAAACTTGTAGGTTGAGATAAGAACAGTTTAATAACTGAAATAAAGTAAAAAAAAATAGTAAGTAATAATAAAGTCAATAAAAAGGAAAAAACAAGTGATGCACAAAGCAATTGCTCACCATCTGCTGACCGATGCCAGACACCATCCCCGAACCCCAATTAGCCCCAAGTAGAGGTAACTCCCTCAGCTTATACAACAGGGCATGATGGTCTGTGGTGTGGAATATCCCTTTTGCCAGTCCAGGTAAGCTGTCCAAGCTATGCGCACTCACAGTTGTTTTGGGGTTGGGGTTTTTTTGGGTTTTTTTTCGGTTGTGTACCTCCTCACTGGCAGAGCATGAGACCAAGAAAGTCCTTGGATAAACACAAATTACCAACAACCAAAACACCAGGGTGTTATCAACATTATTCTCATACTGAATCTAAAACACAGCAATGTACCAGGTACCAAGAAGAAGTTAACTCTATCCCAGCCTAAACCAGGACAGACCTTGAGCTCAAGAACTCTGTCACAGTTACCTTTAGGGTGTTTAGCAGACAATTCTGGTAAATACTGCTGAAGATTTAAGATTACTAACTTTCATTGTACTTAAAATAATTTGTAAGAAATATTGGGAGGTGAGGGGGTCAACCAAAGCTAAATCTAGATATAGAATAAAATCTTTATAAAAAAATATTGCCTCCAGTGACCAGGCCTGGATTTTTACAGGCTTGCCAAGCATTTTAAATTTTTTTTTGGTCTTCTTGTTAGCAAGATCAAATGTAATGAGCTCAAAAAGAGATGTCTGACTGCAGACATGACAGTTTTATCAACGACTTGGAAATCACTGGGCATGTAGAAGACCAATGTTTACCAGTCTTTACTTGTCAGAACTAAGCAGAACAAGGATGGAAATTTGATTTACTATTTTTAACTATTCCAACCAGCAGACTACTGGCTTTTCTAGGGGATGTCCATATTACAAGAGTTTTGTTCACATTCTGTAATGACTTCAGAAGCTCTCCAACAAAACAAACAAACAAAACCAAACAAAATCAGTCACAACAGGTATGTTTTGATATTAGCTCAGTAGCACTTAGCAAAAGGAAAAAAAATTGTAGTATTCCTAAACATTTCTTCCTAACAGAGAAACCACATTAACAGGCTATCAAGTCCAACTATTTGTGAATTTATGTTTCGTTGTAGAGGTTCAAAACGTACACCACTCTGTGAGTCACTGGAAGATGAAGAGAAATGGAAATGTGTGGCTCATTTCCAAAATAATCTCCTTGATAGGATAGTAAATTATGCTTTCTTTGAACAGTGGCTCAAGTACCAAAATGCTGTGTCTATGTAAATAGTTTTGGACTGAGACTTTTCAAGCAGTTGTTCATCATGTCTTTATCTGTATCTGAAATAAAAGGGCACTAAACTACACAATGACTGCTTGAAGGGTAAACTCTGCCAGTGTAATCAATGGGTGATAGTGTTTCATCTGTCGCGTCTCCAGTCCGGATATGACTTTGTATCTTCCCCATTGCCTTTTGCCAACATTGTTGTCAGTTGCTATAAGCTATAGTGACTCCAGTTCTCTGCCTTTTCCATGTGAAGAGGGCGGGATGTTTCTGTAAAAAAAGCAGACTTCATGGACTCTGGCATGAACCCTTTGTGGCTGTACGATGCTGTAATGCCATGCAAGCCAGGGAAGATGTGGTGATACTATGTGAAGACTGACCCAAAAACTCAAGGGAGATGGTATCAACACCATCAAGTGGATGAATAAAACCATATGATGAATACTGATAGGAAAAATACAGTAACCATCACTTCACTTCCTCCACTCTTGAATGTAGTCCTCATTTATGATTGTTTCAGTTGATTAAGACTGGAAGCACAATAGAGGTCAGTGCATGCATACTTAATTCAGTTCTGACTAGGGAAGTATAGAAAAATAGTTGTCACGCCTCTTTTCTGCAGTTATTTTTCTTAGATTAAATTTATAATCCATTATATAAAATCTACTAAAGCATGTAAAATGCCTCCTAAATCACCTTCAACTTGATTTCATCTTTTTATGTTACTAAAAGCATTGAATAGTTGAAAGTGAAGTATCAAAATTAATACAAATTTTAAACTGAATAAAGGCACTACTAGTGTTACCCATGGCTGGGGGTTGTATACAGATGAGAGGCACAAGCCTCAACTATGGAGACACAGCTTAAATACTGAGGATATTGTGTCTTTCTGAATTAGCAACTTTGTGTTTCTATAGCAATTAATCACAAGAAGTTAAAAAACTTCACAAATGGGCAAAGTCTAAGGAAGGGAAGTAATATTGGTCAACGACTTGCTCCAGATCACATAAAAACCTTAATCAACAACAACATAAAACCAGATTATCTGCTTTTTTTTTATACACAGTGAAACATTATATTAAACATTTTATTGAACATTTGTAGAAGTTGCCTTGAGCCCTAAGCAGAGTCTCTGGATCCTGTAATAAAATAAATTATAAAATCATTCTTCAGTGGTTACCCATAGAGCTACCAAAGAAGTTGTAAGCAAAGTTCATGAGGGAAATATCCAGCTGTGGGATGAATGCAAGTTCAAATCCACATCTCAATGGGACCTTCCACATTTCATACAATGTAGAAATCTTGTATCGATTTGGTCTTGTGTCACAGAAGACCCTATACTTTAGTAGTAGCGTATTAAAAACTACTAGAGACAGCAGTGGTGTCTCATGTTTATGAAGAGAATTATTTTTCTTACATACACTGCAGCATTATTATGAAGTTTATAATATAAATTAAAACTCATAATTCTTAGATTTACTGTAGATTGTAAATTTGTATTTGTAAGGTTGTATCTGAAAAATTATATGTTGTGTCTTACCTGGGCAGATGTTCAGTTTTTTGTTAAACCAGATACATATTATTTCCTCAAATAGATAAATATTAGAGGATAATGCATTTGCCAAGTGCACTACAGATTTAGCTGCATTTTGCAGATAGACAAAAGCAGCAAGTACTCTGTGACCAAGAAACTGGATTTGGGGAAATTTACTTTTTAATAAAGCATGTGTTTTTTATCATTGAATATTTATTAAATCGATACATTTACTCATGCAAATACAATAGCTTGACTTTGGCAGTACAGAATCTTGTCCTGGTTCTCCCAGGGCATATACCCAGACATCCAACTTCAAACACTGCTAAGGAACTGAAGACTTTTTCAGTTTAGAAACTGGGTAATTAAGTATGAAATGTTAAAACATCCTGGAAAACTAAAACTACAGAGTATGTAAGGAAAGTTTTACCTAAAAGAGGTGGTGGCTACATGTGTACAAAAGTTAAGCAGAAATATCCCTTACCTTTTTCTCTTCAGTCCAGATTCAGCAGAACTGGTGCAGAAAAAGTATTTCAGAAGTAAGATGAGTTTAAATCCTTTGACAAAGAATTGCAGATTTCCAATGTTTTCAGCAACTGAAGTTTCTCATCAGAAAGAATATTGCACTGCCTATTCTACTGTTTTTCCGTGGTAACTTATTCCCACTCTTTCAGACAACAACAGTAAAGTGATGCCACAGGAAATAATTCTGTCCTGAAGCAGATTAAAAATGGAGAAATCAAGACGGTAACAAACAGGGTGGAGCCCAATTCACTCTTCTCTTGCCAAAACAGTGTCAATTAAAGATTTATTTTCTTGTTCTTCTGACTTCAGAGATCCACCCAGTGTCAGAAGTTGGTACTGAAGTCCCAGAACACCCTGGCACTGTACACACACTCTAAAGTAGCACCACTGTTTTAATCT
>VZRS01014633.1:914769-973401 GCA_013398055.1 Ifrita kowaldi | reverse complement strand
TACGTTCTTAATCTGTGAAAGGAGTCTGCATTTATGCCTTATTTATGCCTTTGTCATAACAAACATAAACAAAACTTGATGCTCTGCTTTTCAGTATATGAAATCCTTCAGTTTTGTGAAGTCTAGAACATCACTGTAACAACAGGAGGTTATCTCCCAGTTGCCAAGTCTTGCTAAATTTATTTTTTCTTGATGACATTGACATTTGGTAATATGGATGCAGAAATGAGACTGACTAGGATTCAAACAGATTCTTGTCAGAAGAAATCCAAATAAATAAAAAAAAGCGCGAACATTTTTAACATCCATGATTATTTTAGTAGAATGGATCATGAACTTAAAAAAATATATTTGCAGTCTTTTGTCTTGAGACTTTACCAGCCTGCGTTTATGTTAATTATTTGAGACTTCTCCCTGTAAATATGTCCAACTATCTGGAATTCATCTTATATGTTTAATTTATGTCAGACACTGATTTAGGTGTAAGCCTTAGGCATGCTGGAGCTGTTTTTGGGTTTTTTTCCCCCAAAGATTCAAACCCAAAAGAACATATGCCAAAAGCTGTGAAAACGAGAAACTCAAGAACTCTTCCAGAGTCAGATCTGCCACATGGAGAGCTTCTGAATTTGTTATTTTTCTTCCTGAAAACTGATCTTACAGTTCCACTAGAAAAGGTTCACATCCAAATATAACTAGTAATGAAAAGTTTTCTGTACAATAAGCAGGCCACTAGTAGCTACTGGCTGACATAAGGTACTGAAACTTTCGCAGGAACAGCTCAAGGCATGATGTTCAAGAATTCTTTGTCTTAGGACATTTTCATATATAGAATCAATTTGAGGCTATGGATGTCACCATCCTCCTACTAATTAACACAATGAGATTCCTGCAATGTATCTCCCCTCTGAAATCACTTTACATTAGGGGAAATGAAACAACCAGTAAAGAAATTTTTCTTTCTCCGTTTACTGAGAGAAGACTTTGATGATATATTTATACTGCTAAATGAAAAAAGACAAATAGCAGCTGGGTGCAGCTGAAGCACTGACCTCTCAGTAATTGACACTGCTTAACTGTAAACTTACTCTCCAGATGCATTTGGACTCTTCTGAGGAGACGATTCCAGGAAGTCCCTAGAGAGTGAGGTAGTCCTAAGCACCAGCTGGTCTTGAGGGATTGGATCTAAGCCCAGTTATTTAGCAGCATAGGCAAAGTCAAATATCAACCCTCTGTGCCTTAAACTGGGGCCTTTGTGACTACCATCCCCTTCAACTTGTTTCCTTGCCAAGTTACGGTTCCTGAGCTTTCCTGAAGATAGTATAAAGAAAAGATATTTGGAGCTGGACAAAACATTTAAAATTCTTTGATTTTCCTACATATTTATAGTAGAGATTACATTTAAAAATAACAGTGAGGTGCTGCTCGAAAAGCTGAAAAATTGTTCTGGCACTGAGGGTCACGTCACACCTCTTTACACACCAGTTTAATTCTCTTTCACAACGGTTTTGCAGGACCCAGCCCTGGGAGATGAAAACATTCCCTGGCTGTGCCAGTTACACACCTTGATTCCTCATGGCCCTCCCAGATAACCACCTTGCTGCCCCTCAGGTTCTTCTCACTTACTTTGCTGGTGTCACTTACCTAGTGGCTCGCCCTGGCAAGGGGATGTGATTGCATCAGTACAACAAGCTTGGTTTGCCCCAAGTTTTCTGCAAGAGCACAGCAATACTGCAGCACTTGTCCAATTTGTTTGGTCCATAACATCAGATGAAGGATCAATACCAAAGATGCAGCACACCTAGACCCACAGGTTTCCTTTGTACATTTGCAAGTGGATTTTATGCAGATGTCCAAATGCTGTAACCACAAACACACTCCTTTAGTCATAAACATTTTCTCAGGATGGGTAGAGGTCTGTCCATGTAGAACGCAGATATTACTACTGTCACCAAGAAACTTTTGAGAAAATGCATGATTTTGGAATACCCATTGTACCACACAGTGAGCAGGGGACTCATTTCACAGGACAGGTTGCCCAAGGGGTCTGTAAAGCCCTAGGAATCCAAGCATTTACACTTTGAAGTTGCTGAAAGGAAGAAATTTGTTTAAGACTAGTACTGGCCAAAATTTATGAATTAACTGGCCTAAAAGGGCCAAATGATTTCCCTTTGGTCCTAATTTACATCAAGATCACTGGGAATAAAAACACATGCTATGTCTAGGTGAAGTTGCAACAGGTAAACCCATGAGGTTACTGTACAGCCCACCTAATCCACCACATAGATCCAAGCTACAGGTGAGCTCTAATAGTGGTAAGACTATTCACTCACAGGTTGAAAAAAAAGTCCTTCTAGAACTTGCCTCTGAATGTACCACCACTGGGGACCACAGACCTGAGTCTACACCCAGGTGACACACTCATGACTCAAGATCAACAGCATCAGATCCATAAACATGCTCCGTCCTCAAGGAATTGAAAGTCTTTGCATCTTTGCATAAACTATTAAAATACCTTTCTGCGGCTGGCCTACCATTATGCTAAAGACTTGAATGTTTCAAAATGTTGGGTGTGTTCCAATATCCCTCTTCACTCTAGTGAAGGTGTCATCATGCTTCCCATAGCATATAATTTGTCAGTAAAACAACCAATCTGGAAAACCCTGAAGGCAGAAATTCTTTATCCAAGGCCACAAATGGGAACTGATCTAAGTTGATCCAATAGAGATATGCATGAAGCTCCAACTCCTACCCACCACCTGGGATTAGTTGCGCCTGGGCACACTTGTTACTTGAAGCAAATGCAACACGCCACATGGGACAGAGTAATTCTCAAAACTGCAGGACATGATAGGATATTGCTTCTATGTGTTTCTACAGTGTTTTTAACAAAAAGAATGGTATTGTACCTTCCATACATAGATGACAATGCTACAGTATAATTTCACACTCCTCATCAGAAAAAAAAGTCTCAGGAAATTAACGTGAAGTTTATTTTTTCACTTCCTTCTCCTTCCAGCATTCTGTGTGGAATCAAATCCATTGCAGTATTTACCTGTCAAATAGAAAAGTTACAATTGCTTATATTATTTTAAATCATGCCAATTTACACTTTTAGTTTCAGACTTTATGTTTTGAGGAATATCTGAAGTATTTAAAAAGCATTGAGGAAAATACCAAAATAATGGAAAGTGCTGCATTTAATCTACTATATATGGACTTGCATATCTATCCAAGCATGAAAAATTACCACAGACACTTGATCTGTTAAATATCTCTTACTGTGCTGAAGCATCTGCACACTATAAATAACAATATAAATAACTATAATCAACCATGTACACAATTTGAAGAATTAAGGAACACCAAACATCCCATCAAAGGGCAAAAAAAAAAAAGCATTACACACTCAACCACAGTCTTTGGGGTTAACATTGGTCTAGGTGTCCAATACAAGTACCAACTCAACAGAAAAAGCCTACAGTCTTCTTTGCCCTAAAGAGGGCACAAGTTCTATGGTTCAGTTTCTGACATTGCTTGCTTACTTCTCTTCAACAGGTCGCTGACTTCTAGGAGTCCTTGCTCAAAGGCTTGTGTAGGGTCTCAAGTACAAATCCTCACTTGAAAACCTCTGAGGATACAGGAAATGGTGCTGAAGTTCCTGAGAGGAAATTGCCATTCTTTTTAACAACATCTAACAGGAGGGAGTTAACTGCTACTTGAGTGTGTTCCATCTGAAGTTATCTGCAGTGACTATTTTATGTTCCTAAAAATAAAATCTCTTCCAAAATAAAAAAGCTTCTTGTATGCACTTTGGGAAAGACAGAACTCCCAGCTCTTTCATCAGACTATTAATACCTGAGGTGAAAACCAAAATCACATTTTGACATCTTCCAGATTTAAAAAAAAGTCTTCTTTAGTAACTGATAGGTACTGAATAATTGCACAGTCATAAAAAGGAGATTTTTCTCATCACCAAGTGCACGTCAGAGAACATAACAATGTCACTGATTCATATTTTAGCATCAACTCACCATAAATACCGAAGTAAAGATTACAGACTACTTTATTTGAAAAGCTTTTATAAATAGTCTTCTGTTAAATACCTCATTTTAATCTCCTATCTCATACAAATATCTCATACTTTTACCTCATCCAAGAGAAGATTCCTTTAGGCATGTACTAGAATTTGTTCAGCTATATCTCTTGGTGAAATAATATTTGATTTTAAGCATGTCATGAAGCATTTCATTCTATCACTGTCCAGCTCTGCCTGCTATTTGAATGTGATCCTTTGTTCCTTTTTTCAAACTTATGGTCTCCTCTAATTTTTACTTCTTTTTACTTTCGTATGTATTTTGAATACATCGTGTTCAAGACATTTTGTTCAGACTGTGTTCAGCAAGAACTTACCTACAGTTAGTGTTTATTTTGAAATTGGGTGTTGGATGTTCCTGCTTGGATAGAAACTGCTTTCTTCTTTGGAAGATTTCACATAGGTTTCTGTTAAAAAAAAAGAATTAAAAATCCAGAAGAAATTAGTTAAGAAACAGAACAACAAAATTATGCAAGATCATGCAACTAACATGTCAAATTATGGATTAACTGGATAGCGTGTCAGCTGGCACAGGCACAGTACAGGAACAACCACTAAACTGCAGAAGAAATGCAAAGAATACATTAATCTTTGTTAGCTCACCAACCAGGGGATCCACCCTGAATCTATGATTGTAATTGACACTTGCAAAACAAGAAAAGCAAAAATAATTTTAGCCTAAGACATGTATTATAGTACCAAAAGATACTGAAGGTCTTTTAAATTCTGAAATCTGGCCCAGTCCTTATAACTCAGACTGTGCTTCTGTAGAAACAAAATTCACTTTATTTTTTATCGTTGAATTTAATTTACATGGTAACCATGTTACTAATTTCCTGCCTCAAATTTTGAAGCAAGTCAAATTATGCGCTCCTGTATTAAAATGTATGGTCTTCTGTATTTTAAATTATTCTATTTGTCCTTTACTGAAAATATATTCAGTATTTAATACAAAAACTTCTTCTCCAGCATCAATATAATCTGTTCCAAAGTCATGAAGTCAAATGCAGCTAAAAAGAATTTCTTTATTTTTTGTCTTAAAAAACCACATTGCAACGAAACCTCACAAAAAATTCCTAATCTATTACTCATGACATAAGCAAGGAAGTTTCTCCATGTTTCTTCTTTCTATTTGAATGGCAGCTCCCTTGCAGTTTTCAAATGTTTATGGCCTTTGTTCAAATGAGTAGGTAGCAAAACCATCAAAAAACCATTCTTTTTGTACATGATATTTTATACCCTTTACAGAAAAGAATTTGACACTATCAATTTCTCTATTGATTAACTGTGGTGAAACTGCTTCTTTCTGAAAATTTAAAATTACTTGCATGATAACCCTAGATGATAGCAGAAAGCTGGGAGTATCAGATGACTCAAATGAAAGAAAGGATATACGATACCACAGGATATGCAAAACTACTGGAAGATTCTTAGGGTCTTCTTTTACAGATGGTTAAGCACAGATGGTTAAGTTTTCCCTTAGATAGAAATTTATAATACAGATCATACAGCATTGTTGAATAAACTCAGCACATTTGTTGGATGAACAGTAGGCAAACATACAATAACAATCAATAGAGTGGGAATACCCATGTCAGGGTAATTTCCCATAAAAGAACTGATATTTTGCCAATACCTTACAGTTCTATAAACATTTTCCTTTCTAGTCTAAAAGATACTGATACTAATTTCCTGCTACTGGTGCAGGAAATTTAGAAATTTAGGAGAAAAGGTAACTGTACAAAGGCAACTGGAATCAGATGTATGCAAAGCTCCGGGATGCCCAAGTAAGGACGTGTGCTGGGAGGGAAATTTCTGCAGCTTACATGTAGTGATACTGAAACTGCTTTGTAACTACAGTGGATTAGACTGCAGAGATGGACATAGGCACTTAGCAATGTTTAGGAGACCTGTCCAGCTGCTACTTGAAAAAGTTTTCAGTATGTCCTATGTCTCATTTGCATGTTTTTAGTACTGTGGGATATGTAAAATAATGCAAGCCTGATTCCTAGGGATACCAACTATTTGAACAGAAGTACTGACACAAATAGCACATAAATGTAGAATGATGGATATGTGGGGTGAGGAGGGGGAGTGAAAACAGCAAACCTTTAACTTGCTTCCCTGTAAATATCTTCCAAGAATGCACAGTTTTAAGCAGAAAAAAAAGGAGAGAAACTTAGGATATGATATACACATTCCATTACTCTACCCTGTTTTGTATGAAGTCGCTGGAATCTATTTGAGTCATGTAGTTTGTCCAGTTAGACCAAAAAAAGGGTAAAAAGTGTTTTGAGCAAAGAAAAATAAGCTTGTTTGGCACGACATTTTGGACTTTACAAAGCATATGTATTATCCACTCCCTCTATTCTTGCTGGATTTAAACCAGGTCCAGAGAGGAAGGCAAAGGAAAATAAATTGTAACATGACACTGAGTTTTATTTTGGTGCTTGTGATTTCATAGCATGCTACTCACTAAAAAATACCCAACAAAACATCTTAATAATTCACTCTCAGGAAAAGCACAATGATGCACTCATCTTTCTCCAAGTTTGAAAATCATGGCAAATCTGCAAAGACATTTAGCATGCATAATTGGAAAGAATCTCTCAGGTTTCTCAGTTTTAAAAGTCAGGTTTTGTGAGTTTTATAGGAGACACCAATCTAACCTAGAAAGGCTTTTTTTAAAATGAGGTTTCTTCTGCACAAGAAAGTCATTACTGCTCTCCAGTCAGCACTCTTGGTAGGATGATGCATCCCTTACCAACCAACTAGGCAGCAACAGAATGCTACTTAGAGATATGAAAATAGAACAAATGACTGAAGGTGTCTGTGCATTTGCTTTACCCTGTATGATGCTTGCTTGTCACTTGTATCACTGAAGGCATTAGGGCCAATCTGAACTTCTAGGCAATTACAGGTGGCAAAAAAGCTTCACAGAAACCTCCTTCTTGAAGATTTTAACATCAGTTTAGCTAGTAGGAGGGTGCTGGGGGCTAATGCCTGAACACCCGCTGCTTTCCCTTCTTTAGCAGCCTGGGCACTGTTTGGGGGGAGCAGTAGGGCACGGGCCCCATCAACAGAGAAATGGTAGCCAGCACCCGCAATGAGTACCCAGGAGGCCCAAATCCCGAACCTCCTTATTTGGCGCAGCCTGGACAGCGCCAAGGAGAGCTGCCACTGACCGTNGCAGGGCAGGGCAGGGCAGGGCGCCGCCATGCCACCACTCCCTGCCCACACAGAGCCGTGCCCTTCGGTAAGATGGCGGCCTCCTCTCTCGCCTCCTCTACCAACATGGCGGGCCGCGTGCCCATTGGCGCTCGCCCCCCGCCGCTGCCGAGCGATAGGCTGAGGCGCCGGCCTCTCCTTTGCAAGGCCTCGCCCTGAGCGGGGAACTACATTACCCAGGATACCCCGCAATAGGGGCGTTGCCCCGCGCTTCTTCTTTTCTTACGCGTCGTATGTCTGTTGCATTTGGAGTGGGAGGGACGGGGCGTGGTCTCGCGAGAGTCCGCGCGGGCCGGCGGAGGGGGCGCAAGGCGCGCCGAGACCGTTGTCGTGGGTCCATGGCGGCTGCGGAGGCCGCGGCCGCGCCCGACCCCAGCGGGCTCTCTCCGAAGGAGGAAGGGGAGCTGGAGGACGGCGAGATCAGCGACGATGACAACAACGGCTTCGGGCCCTGTGGCGGCGGCTCCGAGCGTGCCGGCGGCCTCGGCAACAGCAGCAGCAGTAGCAGGCCGTACTCGAGGCGCCGGCCGCCCCCCGGGCTCCACGGGAGCGGCTCCTTGTCCTCCCCCGGGCGGCCCTTCCCTCGCTCGCGGCACCAGCCCCCGCCCGACACGGGACACGTGCACGGCCACGGCGGGTACCGGCCTAAGGACTCGTTCCGGTCCCACCCGCCGGCGCCGCGGATGCCGCCGGGCTCGCACTCCGACACGGGCCCCCGGCTCTCTTTCTGGGAGCGCAGCCACAACGCCCTGGACCGGTTCCGCTTCCGAGGCCGGCCCTACCGGGGCGGTGGGCGCTGGGGCCGGAGCCGAGGCTGCAGCGATCGGCCAGGCAACCCTCCGGGGAGGCCGCCCGGAGGGGGAGGCAGCGGCGGGTTCAGTAGCAGCCAGGGCTGGAGGGAGCCCTCGCCTCGAAAATGTATCCTTGAGACGTGAGCGGGGGCGGGAGGCCTGTGCTGCTGCGGTGGGCCTGGGTGTGGCGGTGCCGCGCTACGTGGCCGAAAGCCCTGGGAAGGGTCGCGTTTCCCTCCCGCTCTGGCAGCGGGATTCCCGCAGCGGTAACGGAGAGGGAGGCTCTCAAGCTAATCCTGGGGGTTGGCTGGGACAGCCGGTCCTGCTCAAGGAGAGGCTGCTGGGAAGTCGGATTACTGCCGTGATCTGGCTTGCGGCTTGGCCGATCCGTCGGGTGTAAGGAAAAAGAAAAAGCATAGCCTGAAAGGAAGCTTTTGTCGGTTGGATTCCAGGCGGCTGCTTTTCTAGCCCCAAGTGCGAATATTGTGAAGTGGGGTCAGTCTTTGGTGCGGCAGTTTTAATATGTATAATTAGTGTCACAATTGTAAAGCTAAAACCCTAAGCTCGTTAATTTCCTGTATTGTGCAATGGAGGATCTACTAATTTTTTCATTTTCACTTTCATCCTTTCAGAGGCTATTGCACATAGGTTTAACTTGAGTCAGTTTTAGCTAAGCTGAAGTAGGTCTGCATACACAAAGTGTGGTTTATGTGGGCATTCAAATAAAAGCCGTGCCCACCATTCCTTGTAGGATGTTCTCCACTGATAGCTGTTAAGAGTTGTTTAGGTGACTATCAGAGTTCTGGTATTTCATCCTTTTAGGAGCAGGAATTGTGAAAGTGGTGGGAAAAGCTTCCCTAATTTTTGTTTGCTGTAAGAAGTAACATAAAGAACTGACGCTGAGTGTAGCTTGGGGCAGCCTGGTTACTTGATGTAACTGCATTGTTGCCTAACTGAAAATGTAGATGAGAGTAAAAAAAAAACACTGAGCAAGAGAGATGGCGGTTAAATGCTGTTGTCCAGAATTTTGCAGTGTTTTGTTGTCCTTCATATCAATAGTCAAAGGATGCGTGTTTGCTAGACTGTGCAGGTTGATCCCTCGGATCCTTGTGTTTTATATTATTATTTATGTCATTAATATTTTTTATTTGTTCAAATGTGGATGGAATATGTAAACTAGCAATAGAAATGCTTTTATTAAGTCTTATGTGGTAAAGTTACAGCATTATCGAAGGCTTCATCGGAACCTTTCATTCAAGGGTTTTATCTTGAGAGGCAACGAGTGAAGATGTGATTTGCCCAAGTTTTCACAGTAAGGCAATTCTAGTGCTGAAAATAGCTTTCAAGACTCTTAATTTGCAGTGTTGCTCTGAGTAGCCTAAAGTGGTTACTTTCTGTGTAAGGAGTAATTTGCAGAGCAAATGTATATATTGTCGTGGACAGACCTTGCTATGTTTCTTAATATTGATGCAGAGTCTCCTTCTCCCTTTTAATTAAAAGAGCATTCAGAAGCCAATTCCATTTTCAGACCAAAAGTAAGAATGAGGATGTTAGAAGTGTTTTTATTCCTGGCACTTAAGAGTCACTCTTCTGTTTAAACATGGTAGATAATGTTCTATTGCTCTTGCTTTTTGATTAGTGAACTTTCAGTTGTTTGTGGATCATATAATTAAGGAAGGTCCATGATTTTCCCTCAATATGAGCTAATTTCTGTGTTTGTTCCATCTTTGCCACCTAATAGAGACAGTATTAGAGAATTCATAAATATTAAGGTACCTCCATGTTGCTAACATTAATGGAGTACCGGTGTAGTTCATTGGCATGTGACTTCAGAGGAGATTTTCATATCAACTGGTAAAAGGAGGTTTGTGGCCGGGAATGATATTTGAAGTTCTCCCCAGAAAGTAAAATGTTTTAAGTGTCTTGAGTCCTGGTTTTGGCTGGGATGGAGTTATTTTTCTTCTTACTAGCTGGTGCAGTGCTGTGTTGTGGATTTAGTATGAGAATAACGTTGATAGCACACTGATGTTTTAGCTGTTGTTGAGTAGTGTCTATACTAAGTTGACTTCCAGTGTCCCATGCTCTGCCAGTGAGGAGGTGCACAAGAAGCTGGTAGTGTGCAAAACTGAGACCCAAACTTAGCCAAAGTGGTGTTGCATACCACAGAATGTCAAACCCAGTGTATAAACTGTGGGGAGTTGGCTGAGAGCCACCGATTGCTGCTTGGAGATGGGCTGGGCATCTCTCAGTGGGTGGTGAGCAATTGTATATTGTATCACCCTCCTTCCTGGGGCGTTATTCCACTCTCTCTTTTTGTTGCCTCCCTTTTCATTATTACTGTTTTACTTGGTTTCCATTATCAAACTGTTCTTTTTTTCAACCCACTTTCCCTCAACCCACATTACCTTTTTCCAAGTTCTTTCCCCATCCCACCATGGAGGGGAGGGAGGAGTGAGAGTGTGGCTGTGTGGTAATAAGTTGCTGACTAGTGTTAGACCATGACAGTCTGGTAGGACAGATTTTTTACTTGATTTATCCTTGGAACTTGTGTCCTGCACCATGTTTTGTAGGAATATATATGTAAGTGGAGTAAAGGACGTGGTGGAACCCTTAAAGAATTCTTGTTACTTTTTTGGGGGTGTTAGCTTTTAATAGGCTTTTCTCTTTCAATTCTTGGCAATTTTAATGTGAAGCCGTTACATAGTAATTCTCCAGGAATTCTTGCATAGAGAAGTGTGGAATTTGAGTCTGAAATATAGAACCAAAATGGGACTTTCTGTTTCCATTGAATTCTGAATTCTCCACAGTGTACATTTTTCTTTATTTCTAACTCCCTGTTTCTTCATTTTGGTTCTCAGATGAAGTTTCTCCTGAGTTGATTGAAGCACAACTGTTGTTTTAATAAATACATGCCTGTCTGCCTTTCACAGCACTTCATGGAGTCTTGCATTCTCTATGTAGAACCACATAAAAATATTTCTACATTTGTGAACCACAGAATTTCTGGTTAACACCATTATGGGAGCTTCTAGCAATTGTATTATCGTGAGCATGAAAAATATCTCAAAACTGTCTTGTTATCCATCTCCAGATGACTTTAGAAGCTATTGAAGTATTTCAATAGCAAATAGCAGTTAGACTTACTTTTATAAATGATAGTAAGTCAATTAACTTCAGAATTTCCTGTGATTTACAAAATCACAAAAGTAGCTGGCTCTTTGAAAGTAGAAGTATGTTGGAAGGGAATTTCCCAAATATGCTTATTGCATGATTTGGTGTTATACTGCCCATAGCTTTTAGTATTTTCAGCATATTTATAGATTGTTTGATTGCTTTTTGGATTCTGTGTAGTTTATCTTTGCTAGTTTCTGCTTTTTGTGCTGACACTTCAGAAAACACTGTATAGCAAAACATTTCCTGGTATTATGGAAGTAGCTTTTGCAGGATACATATCAAAATTCTTCATACTGTGTTAGAACTTAACATAGCAACACATCCAAGTAGTTGATGCTTGTTGTGAGCAGAAGGCAAGTATGTTTTCTTCTGGATTCGGTATGTCTGTCTTCAGAGGACACCTATTTTAGCTTATAGTTTTACTCTGTTTATTGTTTTAAGAGATGACATTGTTGAAAAAGCATTTTGTGTAACTGGGTGTGAGTCAGCTGTTATTACAGTGGGGTTGATACTGTGAGTCAAATGAGTAAAACCTGACTTGGTATCTTAAAAGATTTCCCCTTGAGCATGATTATTTTACAGGATAGTTTTCAAGTGTCAGGTTAAGGTAAGAGAAGTTGAACCGCTAATGGTGATAACTTTTGCTGTGGGTAGAGGTGCCTAAGAATATTTCCACTGCTTGCCTTGGACATTCATAAGCACCCTTTTCTGAGTAATTAGTAATTTCCAGTTGTCTTCAGCATTTCTGAATGTTTTGATCACAAGTCTTTGTCCTTTTTTTTATTCCCTTCAGTTGTTCATTGATTCTTCTGTGCCTTACCTCATTTGCTGAACTGCATTTATTACAGTGTGTAATTGTGCTATGGCCAGACTTAGCGTTGGCTAGACGTGGCATTTTATGGGAGGATAAAATGAGTCAGAAGGAATTTAACCTGTCTTTTTCAGAATGTCAGATGGGGAGTTATGAACTCTGGAAGTCAGACTTTCTATGATAGAGAACCATCTCAGCATTATAGCTGTTGTTTCCAGGAGGATGGTGTGAGTAAGAGACGAGACTTCTCAGCAATTCATGACCTTCTTGTCATAAGTAGGATATTTGAAATTGTTGGTTTGAGAAAATGTTTGTCAGTATGTAATAATGGCTACAGCTTTTGCATGGTACTTGTATTTATTAAGGATATTTTTCAAGCTAACCTTAAGATAAAATATTAAAAAATGACCATAAGTTAACGTTTGTCTTAATTTAGTCTTCAGTGGTAATATTGCCACTGTTCTAAGATTACGCAAGTTCTTGTCTTAAATTTCTTGACCAGTAATTCAGCCAAAACTTTTGGAAGGTCCCCATCTAGAAAGCAGAACTACTCTTCTAAAAATGAAAGCTCTGTGGAAGAAAGTTTTGAGGATCTGCTCTTGAAATATAAGCAGATACAATTAGAACTTGAACACATTAGTAAAGATGAAAGACTGGCTTTGAGCAACAGGGAAGAAAATGAGAAACAAGATGATGAAAAAACAGTGGACACTGAGGACCAAATAACTGTAGAAAATGACAGTATTAAAATGGACACTATAAAAGAAGTACCTCCTGAGGAGAAAAATCCAGTTATGGGCTTTCAAGCATTTGAACTGAAACCTCTCAGACAAAAACTGCCTACTCCAGCTGAGAGGAGCAGATTGAAAAAAGGCAAAGAAGGAACGAAGCAGTCCTCGCAAAAATCTGAACTCACAGAATCTGGCCAAGGTAAAGAAATACTTGTTAAGTTATTTTAACTTGTGAAGTTCTATTTACTTGCTATTATCTATTGTATTTTTTAGGTGTTGGAGAAAACTTTCATTGAAATGTTAAAAGTTACAAGTTAAAGATTCAGCGTACTTAAGTCTTGTGTTTCGTAATTCCTTGAATTACATAATCATGTTTCGAAGCATGTTTTTGCTTTGAATTTGTATTTTAAATAATGTGGTTTTTTAGACCAATTGTTTGGCAGAAATCATGAGGACAAGAATTGAAGGCTTTAAGTACTGTTCACAGCAGAAATCATTGATTTTTCCCTGAAAGTTTTACTTCTTCGTTTGCCTTGTTCTTTTCTACAGAAGCAAAATGTAGTTATTTTTTAGCTGAAAAGAGTATATTTAGAGACCCCTTTTTCTGCATTTCATCTTTGTGTGTTTTCTGAAGTGTAAGACTAGGATAATGGAATATTCTGAGTTGGAAGGCACCCACAAGGATCATCGAGTCCAGCTCTTAAGTTAATGTCCCCTACAGGGATCAAACCCACGACCTTGGCATTATTAACGCCATAAGATGTTATCACGAGAATTGTTTTGATCATTGTTGATATTCGCAAATAGTCAAGAAATCATAGGCCAGAAATAAAAAAGATTTATAGAAGAAATGCAGCCAAAGAGTAGAAGAAGTGTCTTGTTAAAGATAGTTCTGGAGTGCTGACTGTAGAGGGTAATTGCTGAGGTGCATTAGCCAGTTACCGAAAAGCAAGTGATCACATCCAGCTGACCTGTTGGTAAAAGCACTTGAGCTTACTACTGAGTGTGCAGCAAAATAAGGCAGCTGACTTAAGCTTCCTACTCTAAGGCTTCATGTAGTTTAGGAAGTGACTGCTGTGGTTGAGGGTGGTGCTTGAGGCTATCACTTGTCATCTGATGTTCCCTAATTTGCTAGTGTGTGTAAACTATCAATTTGAGTGGGAAGAGACAAAGTAGTTAATGGATTGAATAAGACTGCAGGTGAGTAATTGGCAGGAATATGAAGAAAGGTAGGACTAGAGCACTGAAAGTCAGAGTGATTTTTGTGTAACTTCAGAATGAGAATTTAGGAGACAGATCTTGTAAAGAAAACAAAAGAGAAAACTGATAATTAGTAGTCAAACCACCTCATTCTAGGTAGTTTGTCCCCCTTCCGTGTTTCCCATTAATAATAAAATTTCTTTTGTGTTTTTTAAGAGGTCATACAGTTTTTATTGGCAGACATGAAGAAAATGAATAAATTTTCATGATAAAAGAAAAACTTAACAGTCTGTGGGAAGAGAACATAGCAGGACAGGAGTAAAGCAGCTATTTAAAAAGCAAAACAGTCTCAAAAATCCAGCTTCCAAACTCAAAAGCACTGAAGTTGAGAATACAGTTCATATGATAGTGAAAAATAGATGCTGTAATATACATATTAAGAGCATTTAATTTTTACATGATACTCAAATCTATGATATATGGATGATCTGAAAGCAGACAGATTATGTATGAGTGAATGTTTATGACACTATAAGGCAGGCTTCCAATGAAAAATTCAGCTGATTGCAGTTATTGCAGATTCATGTGTATTAAGTGAATGTATACTACATTAATCTCCTTACTGCCACTATACATGCTGCATATATTGGGAAATCAGCAAAATTTGATTTTTCCCATTTTATTTATTTTTAAATGGTGTACTGGATGTTTCTACAGACCTGTAAAAGTTGAGGAACTTGTCTTAAAACTCAGGAAGGTTTGAGTTTCTCTCAAATTAATTCTCTGTGGTTCAGCTGCTTTGACAGTATTCCGTACGTTCCTTCCCGTGTTGTGCATTAGCCTTTTGTGTCCATGTTGTCCCCTTCTGGTGTGTACAGAATGTCCCTTCATATGCCTGCACTAAAAAAACTACTCTGCTAATTGTCTTCATACTTTCGTCCTGTGAACTGGATGGTTAGGAACTTTACTTAGTATAATAACTTCTCTGAATTTTCTTCTGCATTTCATATGGGTATTAGATATTACTCTTCTTTCTTTTGTATATGCACTTTTGACAAACGCATGCATGTGCAAGGAGGTAGACCTTCATCATTTTTTAAGTTTTATATTTGTTTCTGTGTAAGATCTTGGTGTACTTCAAACCATGCCTTTCTGAATGTAACTTTCATAAAATGCTAGTAAGAGTTAAAGCTGTACAGAATCTGAATTTATTTTCCACAAATTTGAATTGTGGGAAGGAATCTCTCTTTGAAGAAAGACTAACATAGGAAAAGAACTCCAAGCTTCTCTAAATGTTTCCTGCCTTTGTCTGATGCATATAAACGTGTATGTATGGTTATATAAAAAGTCCGTAATTACTTTTTTGCTGCCAATTATATTACTAATTAGGTGCTATAATAAAGTAGGTAACACTGCAATATATACAGCATTATATACTATGTTTAAAATATAGTCTGTTAATATGTATGTGTGTGTATGTATATTTACACACACTATGAGAATTGGCTATGTTTTGGGAAGTCTGAGAAATTAATATTTTAACATCTGAATGTTCAGCGGGAAAAGAGTACTGTACTGTGCATTTCCATATTAGAACTTTTTTCTGTTTTCCTTTGGTGTGAAATGGAGCAAGTATGTTTTTACTTCAGCTTTGGGCCTTTATATTCTGCAAAAGAATGACCAGTTTCTCAAAATAGCTGTCAGTGAAATATGAGATGCTCAGGACAGCAGCTGCTATGAGATGGTAGTATAAAACACACGACAAGAAGTCTTCTTTTCCCCTTGTCTGCAAATCTGTTTTTCTCTGCTTCTTGAGGAAGTACATGCGAACCTTAAGACAAGAGTTGCTAAGAAATGACAAATCTTGCCTTAGGCTTATGGAGTTGTGAGGATGTGGATTTTATCAGACATACCAACTTTATACAAATGTTTGTTCATATAATCTTACATGTACCACTGCTATTGTTTTATACTGTGTATCAGTGATACTGATAGAATGTGTTTGTATAGATTAAATTCCATGTATCATTTTAATGTAGCTCTGTCTCAAGAGAAACAGCTTGTTCAAAAATATGGTATTTTTTGTCTTGGAAGGTACAGAAGACAAAGAACAAATATCAGTGCGAAAGCTGAGCAGTTCAGATGTTGCATCTGAAAAGGTAAGAAAGTATTCCTCCATAGATGAGGCATGATTGCATTATGAATTTCTGATGGCTTTTTCCAACTGGCAGTCCAGAAACAGTCCAGTAATAGGAACTGTCAGTTTTTAACAAATGATACCAATAAAGTAGGATTTTTGAGCTTTCTTTTAGTAAAAATATTTGGGAAAGATTTCAAAAGACCTTGTAAAGAAAAAGTTGTTATGTTTCTTGACTTCTTGTCATGTCCTTTCTTCTGTTTTCTTCTCAAGAAGCTGCTTGATGATGAGGAGGAGATGTCTGAACTGCAACTTAGGCTTCTTGCACTTCAGTCTGCTAGTAAAAAATGGCAGCAAAAAGAGCAACAGGTGATGAAAGAAAGCAAGGAAAAATTAACAAAAACGAAAAGTGTAACACAGAAAGTCAAAGCCAGTACAAAAGCACATTCAACAAAAAAACCTAGTACTACAGGTAATAAATTTAATGTTACTGAAATGGCTGTCAGTGGTGTGGTCTCAAAAAAAAAAGTTATGTGAGCAATGAGCCTTCAGTCATTCTAAACTCACATTAACTCAAAGATCTTGAAGAATCTGGAATTAGGTGGAACCAATTAGGTAAAATGGAGTTAATCACATACCTTTTTATTTAAAGGCAAGCAAACTTTGAGGAAGCAACAGACAAAGACATCAAAGAAGATGCAGCAGCAAAAGGAGCTAGACAGGCGGCAGAAAGAAGAAGACCAGAGGAAACAAGAAGAAGAGGAGGAGAGAAGAAAGAGAGAAGAAGAAATACGAAAAATTAGGGACCTCTCAAATCAAGAAGAGCAGTACAATCGATTCATGAAGCTAGTTGGAGGAAAGAGGAGATCAAGAAGCAGGGTAACAAATTTCTTACATGGTGTTCTGGTGTTACATTTAGGATTCATGAATGAATTCTATCTTGCCCCACCTGGTTTTGTGTCACCATCCTGTCTGCATCCCCCTGTTCTTCTCCCTACTTTCTCCACCCCTAGAATAATCAAAACAGAGCAATGAAAAAAAAGGTCAAAATACTTCAGTGTTTACCGTGTTTTAGTCCCTTGCTAGACAAACATTCCGTTTGGATTTGGAAAAACAGTTTTGTATGAGTTGCACATTTGTAAGTTAATGATAAAGCATTTTTCTCCTAAAGACATTTTTAACACTGTGATCAAAGAGCAGCCTGTAATTTAACACTAACCAATCAGTGAAACTTCTTTGTCTTTTTTCCCTTAGATTTCTGGGTTTTCTTCTCCACACTTTCGAACTTTTTCTGTGTATACAACCTCAGTGGCTTGCTTCTTCTGAAATGTCATTGGAGGACTTGGTTGCTTTGTAGTATTTTTTAATTGTAGTATTTAATCTATTTTGTTGAGGCATAAAATGTGCCCAGACAGAAGATAATTAGTTCAACCTCACACAGTTCAAATTGATGAAGTACTAGAGTCACTGCAGTGGTCATCACGCTACACTTGCAGGCTGTTCTTGTTCTCTCATACTGAGATAAGCAAAAGGCACTTGAGTAACCAATATTCTGTCTCTAAAACAATGGTACATTACAGAAAAAAATGATTGTTTCTTCAGCATTAATTGTTTCAGTCTGAAAGCAGTACGGCTGCTGCAGCTGTGTGCTTCAAGTGCTTGGTGCTTAATGTTGTAAGAAGAAACAGCATCTAAGGGAATAGGGGCTCCCTGTTTGAGCTCATGTTGTAGAAGAATCATATTTACAGTAATACTGATGGAAAATTGAGACTAAAAATGTGTGACTGTAAACAGTAGATATTCTAAAAGCTACGAAAATGTCTTCTGTAGGCCTCTGAAAGATACAAGTTAAGGAGTCTGAGAGGTCATACGTATGTGTTCTGCATGTTTTTGGTCCAGAACATTGGTTGGCATCCATACAGTGTTAGGAGTTCTTTAAACAACCTGATTTTTGAGTTGACAGTCTCTGGGTTTGTCTCAGTGTGATATATGGCTCCTTCTGAGACAATAAAAAGATTCTTCACCTGAGAGTTGTTTCTAGCAAGGGTAGTTCAAGCATTCTTGGTAGCTGCCATGGCAGGTTACCAGAAATAATAAAGCATTTAATTCTCCTGCAGTCTTTCAGAAATATATAACCATGCCAATTTACCAGATACATAATGACCTACCAGGTATTTAAAAATTATTTCTTTTTATCATAACACTCCCCACCCCATCATTCTGGAAGAGATATATTTTTTAAACTGCCTGTCAATTTGTCTAGTCACTACTTGCAGTGGATTTGATTAAAAGGTAATACTCAGTTTCTTCTTCTTGTACAAGATAAGTAAATTGTATTTATAAATCAATTAGAAGAAAAAATTGTAAGGGCCTTTTTGCAAAATTTATTTCTTAGTGGTTTACTCTGAAATAATGATGTAAGACCAGCTAAATAAAATACTTTTTTTGTGTGTTTAGTCTTCAGATACAGACCTGAGATGGTCTTTGGATAAGCAGTCTACAGAGAGTGCAGGAGGCATATATCAGTATGATAATTACGATGAAGTTGCTATGGATACAGACAGTGAAACTAACTCACCAGGTAAGACTTAGTTACAATTTTCTGTTACAGTGATTGGTAAAAATAGGTAAAACATTGGGAATAAGCCACCGTTGTAGAAAGAGTTTGTTTTGAGCTGTCTGAATTATAGAACTGACATTTTAAGATGCGCCAATTGTTTTAACCCTGAGTCTTTCCATCTCTTCTGTAGTGGTATTTTTAAGGTCTTCAGGGTATACTTTTCTCATTGAAGTACTGTAGGTTTTATGCTTGTATATTCCCAATCAGCTGTGCAGAAAGTGAGGGCCCCAGGGTGTTGACTGGACAGACAGCAGCTTTGCAAAAAGGAGGGCCTGGGGGTCTCAGTGGACGTTGAGTGGCACGTGGGTCAGCAGTGTGGCTTTGGGTGGCAGGCGAACTGTAGCCTGTGTTGTAGCACTGTGGCTGTCAGGGGTCAGTGGTTGGAGGGGGCTGTTAAACACTGACAAGATTGCCAGTTTTCTGGTTTCATGGTAAGAAAGAGTGACATTCTAAAATGAGCCTAGCAAAAGACCTTTTTGACTAAGGGAGACTGTTTCAGGCCTGGTTTTCATGAAGTTCATTGGGAGACTGGAGCACTTGGCTTACAGAAAGAGACTGAGAAAGCTGCATTTGTGTTGAGAAGGCTAAGGAAGGCTTTTGCTCTTGTCTTCAGCTACTTAGTGGGCAGTTACAGAAAAGACAGAACCAAACTCTTCAGTCAAGTGGGCAACAGAAGGACAAGTAGCAACACTTTAATTGTAACAAAACAAATTCTGTGTAGATAGAAGATGGTCAAGCACTAGAGCAGGTTTAAATGTTGTGGCATCTCCATCGTCAGATATACCTGGAACTTGATAACCCGACTTCGGAGGCAGCCCTGCTTTGGGCAGTTGTGCTGGGTCATATGTCTTCCTGAAGTCTCTTCCAGCCTAAATGATTAATTGAATCTTGACTTTGAGGTACATTTAAAGTAGTCGGGTTTCTGTTTTCCATCTCAACATGTGGAGAGTTGAGAAAATTTCATTAGGCATACTACTTGATTGGCTGCTTTTTTTCTCTTGCTTTTCATCTTCCACTCTTTTCTTTTCTTTTTTTTCTCCTTTCTTGTCAGCCTTCCTTATACATTACTTTGTTAAAATCCTGCACCTGCTATTTTGTGTGTGTAAGCTACACAAATCTCTTTTGATAAAGCATCTCAATCTCTCGTTTAATGTTTCAGGATTTATCAACTTTGCTTTGGGTCTGCTTCTATCCTAGTTTGTGTTGTGTTGTATTTTTGGTAGCCAGTAATCAAGCTACTGAGATCTTGTTTTAGAAGGTAAATTCTTGCAATATAAATCCAATATGAGGGCTGCATTACCTTAGCAGTACTGGTTGGCTGCACTTATATTTTGTATGTAAAACAGGAAAAGAAAACGTAACTGCTCTTTTGTAAAAATATACATACATGTAAAAAAATGCACTGTGCTGTGTCTGGTGTTACCTTTGAAATTAGCGCATAGTAAAAACATTTGTCTCCTTCTGCTACATTAAATCAGTTGAAGCATAAAGCATGAGTTGTTCTTTAGTAAACACCTGTCAGATTTCTTACATTCAGTATTTTAATTACAGCTTCTTCCCCAGTGCAGCCTCCTTTCTTTGAGTGTCCAATAGGATATTTTCCACCTCCAGTACCACCAATTTCCTTGCCACTACCTCCTCCAATTCCAGTAAGTAACCTTGATAATTCTCATATTGTATCTGATTTCTAATGCTAAAGCTAGGATTAAATTTAGATTCTGGTTTTGATACAATTCTCTGTTTAATGATTCCCTTGAACTATCTGTTAGACTTGAGGTTGCTTTTTTAAAACTTTATTTCAGCTATCTTTTGGCTGATGCAGTTGTTGGTTAATGGAGGCTTTCCCTATTGAATTGAAATTCTTGTCATTGTTAGAGCTGTGCTTTTTCATACAGAAAGCAAAACTTGTCTGAAGCACATAAGGAAAAAGAATGAATTTGAACTGTTAGCATAAGGCAACTTTGCCTCTTATCTCTAGGCCATATATGTAGGTAGACAAGCTTATTCTCTGACTTGTTACCTAGAGGGGGGGAAAGCCAAGAAATATAGCTCATCACTCATTCAAACTTTGTGCTTTTTGCCTGTGTTTTCTGTCTTTTTACCTAAGAGCCCACTTGGAAATTGAATTAGTGTGGGGGTTTTCTCACTACCAATTTTTTTCACTGAATGATTGTTACTCTTCTTAGAAAAGCAATAGAAAGGTACCATTCTCCCTCATGAGAGCTTCTGAAGTTTTGACTAAGGGAAATTGTAACTTTGTTAGCTAAGACAGTTTCATAAAACTGTTTAAAGACTGCTGGTGAACTATATTTCCCTGGCTAGACTATCTCTGGTTCCAATTCTCATTTACATTTACTTTGTATGTCTCCACAGCTTCCACTATCCAAATCTAACTTTATTGCTTCTGTTAACCGCTGTGAGACAGTACTAACAGTTCAGTGACAGCCTTTGACAGTAATCATAAACTAGCAGTAATTTTCACATTTCAAACCCTTGTTTTACTTTTTTTTCTCAGCCTGTACCGTCTTTGAGCCATCTTTACATGGAGGGTATTCCTTGTGTTTCTCTTGAGCCACCTCCACCTCTTCCCCCTCTTCCCCCTGAAGAGCCTGAACAGCCACCAAAACCTCCATTCGCTGATGAGGAAGAGGAGGAGGAGATGCTCTTAAGAGAAGAATTACTCAAGTCTCTAGCCAACAAACGTGCTTTCAGAGCTGAGGTACTCTATTGTTTTTTGAATGTAAGCCTCTAGGTGGCAATCTTGACCAAGATTTCAATGTGACTTGCTAAGGTGAGGCTTACAGGGGTTTTATGCTGCATGTCTGGAGACTTAAAAAAAAAAAATCAACAAGAGCCACTCTGGAATTTCAAATTGCTCCTTGCCTGTTGTTTCTGAAGCAATTGGGAAACTTCAAGGTACTGAAAATGGACTAAGTTCAAGGGAGTGAGGGGTTTTCTGCCAGAAAATGTTTACTACTTTTCAACTTTCAGTTAGAAAGTAAAACAAGTAAATTTGTTTCAGCCTTCTAGGAAAAGGAGTTGGGAGAGGTTAACTGTTTTGGTTTTTTGTTGTTTTGAGGGTTTCTTTTGGAGTGAGAAGCTAAGCTTGTGGTTTTGAAAGTATATATTGATTTTGACCTTATTTAAAGGTCTTTTGCAGTTGATCTGTGAATAACTGGCCTGTTTTTGCGTGCCGTTTTGATATTACTGCAGAATTGCAGCATTTGTCTAATACATTTTGATAGTTTGCCTAAATCACATTTTCAAGTTCCAAGGCATGTATGAAACAGTCTCATTTATTTTGATGCTTTTTAAAATAGCTATGGATGGTGTATATTTTTAAGACTGTATATTTGTTTTATTTTTTAGGAAACATCAAGTAACAGTGGTCCACCTTCCCCTCCTGTTCCAGACAACTTGCAACCTGTGCCAAGAAGCAATCTGTCTGCTGTCAGTATTAATACTGTGTCTCAGCCACGGGTGCAAAATACAAAGTTTGTTAGAGTACCGAGACTTCCACGAGCAGTGATCACAGTAAGGAAATACTGGTGCTTCCTACTAATAAGACTGTGAGTTGAAACTGAGCTCAGAAGTGAAGAGCAGACTTAGACTTAGGTTTTCTAGTGATACAGCACAGAAGAGTGAAGCTTCAGTTAAGCAACTGAATTATTAGTCACTTTGATATTCCATATGCTCTTCTAGAAAGAATTTGACACTGAAGCAAGAATTTATAGCTGAAGAGAGCAACAAAATATGCCAGCATGCAGTGAACTAAGAGATTGTAAATATAGTTCAAATATTTTCTTATTCAGACTAGCATAGACACTGTTGCTGAAACAGAGGTAGTCTTGCCTCTTCCTCCTGCACCTGGTCAGTTGGTGTCTCCCTTCCTTCGAAGTGGGGTCTGAAGCACCAGTCCTATGACTGAACTTATTTAACATGCTGGATTGGTTAGAAAACTAACCTCTGTGGGGGGAAAAGTACTTTTCCTTCTAGGGGGAGTTGAATTTTTTCAGTGAAGAGTGTATGTATGTCAGAGTTAATATGTCTGTGAGTGTGGCTGGAAGAGTGTATTTGTGAGGAAAGGACCAGTGCCTTGCACCAACATAAACTGGAATTTCACCTGCCTGTCCTGTTGTGGTGAAAAATGATGCAGCTGGAGTACATTCAGAAGTAGTAAATACAGCCCATATCTTGAGAATTGCCCAGAAGGAGTATCAAAAAGAACTGATTGTGGAAATTTGAATATTTTTCATTTTTAAAAATGGTGGTTTTTTGATAGGGTTAATGCTTTAAAAGACACTTAGAGCTTTGAAAAGGTTCTATCCTGAGATGAAGGGTGTGATGTATAATTACAGTTGTCTAGATCTACAGTGAGAGATCAGAGGAGTAGTCCTGGAAACATGAAATAAGTTGCTTTTTTTTCCAAGCTATAACTCCAGAGCATTTGAGGTTAATCTAGTGTGTCTGTTTGTTTCTGCATTTTTTTTTGTGCTGGAATTGGCAGTCACCTGATCTTCAGTGAGCTTTTAAAGTTGGTGTTGGCAAAAGGTGGTTAATCGTGATTTCATCTATTTGTTACATTCTGTTGGTGTTCTGCCAATTAAACTGCCTCAGCAACTCACTGTGAGATCAGCTAAGTACAATTGTGGGACAAGAGACATCACAACTGTGTGGCAGAAAGATGAGGGAGTTTTGGTACGTCTGCCACACCATTTCTAATGCAGATTTGTTTGGTTTTTTACCCCTCAGTTACTTGAAAAAATGTGTTCCAAATGACAGATGATCATTTTAATTGCAATTAAAATAATTAATCGCATATAGGAGTTGATGTTTGAGATTTGTGTGCTATGACCATGGAGCCTTAAATGTGCTGCAGATACTTGGGAGTAGGTTGAAGATGTTGGAGTACCTTTCATGTTACAATATCAAGACTATGTACAATGTCGCTATCTTGTGGAGATGTAGAAATGCTTATTTTTTTCTTACAATGTGGAATTGGTGTGTGTGATAACAAAAGGAGTTAACCTTCTTTTTCTCATCTTGTAAGTATGTCCTCTGTTACACCTCTATCTCTAACTTTTTCTTCTAACTACAAAACTTTGTACCTTCTCGCTGCAGCTTCCGAAGCACAAATCTGTTGTGGTTACCTTAAATGACTCCGATGACAGTGAGTCTGATGGAGAGCCCTCTAACTCAACTAGCAGTGTGTTTGGAGGACTAGAATCTATGATAAAAGAAGCAAGGAGAAATGTTGAGGTAAATGCTGTCCAGATTTTAATATGTTTATTTTGTAATGATTTTTCTTCGTATATTGAATCTAAACTTTAGAATTTGGTCAAGAAATACTGAATTGCATCAGAAGGAGGTAAGAGTGAGTACGTTACTCCTGTCTGGACAATTATATTGTAATTTGGATTGCACAAGCTAATGAAAATTTCTTGTTGAAAGATGGCATCCTGAAGACAGAACTTGTAATACATTTTGGTTTGATTTTTTTCAATTAAAATTCAGTGTATCATTAAGCAAAAAAGTACTGGCTTAAAAGATATAACTAGCCTTGAACAGCTTTAAGCTAGTGCTGAAATTCCTCTTACAAGTACTACTTGATAGCTGTGTTTTAAACTAGTGTGACTGGTACTGACTTGAGTCTCACTGTAACAGGCATCAAAAATCAAAGCCCCTCCAAAATCAGAAAAAGAAAATGATCCAATGAGAACTCCAGAGGCTCTGCCAGAAGATAAGAAAATAGAATACAGACTTCTAAAAGAAGAGATTGCCAGGTACAACTGAAGATTAATTGTTAATGTAAAATGTGTTTTATTTGTAGCCCTTCACTAGTCTACTTTCGTAACTTGAAGGTAAATCTGAATTTGAAAACCTTGCCATCACCTTCAGGTTTTTCCCCCCGTGCAATTTTTTGGTAAGACAGCATAGAGGTCTAAAGAAAATCATTGGATTTGAACTGATTTACAGTAACTGATTGCAGTTGTGGATAGTACTTTTTCTTTTAACTTGAAATCTTGTCCTGCTACTCTTTTCAAAGATGTAAAAACTCTTGGCAGTACACATTAGAATGAATGTGGAAGCTTCTGAACATCTTTGTTTTGAACATTTCTATTTCAGTCGTGAGAAACAGCGCTTAATTAAGTCTGATCCAGTGAAGAACAATTTGTCCCCTGCAAATTCTGATGGTGAAGTTGATGGAATTGGGAGAATAGCAGTAGTGACAAAACAAGTCACAGAAGCGGAAGCAAAGCTGAAGAAAAACAGGTATGCATTTCACTGTCATAAGTCCTACCTTTTGCTTAGCAGGATGAAAAGAATAAATAGTATTTTTAAATGTGTAGCATTTAAAAAACAGCGAATGATTGATTTCCTGTTGTCTTGAACTATTCAACCTTTAATTCTATTGCTGTGCAAAAGGAATTGTGTTGTAGTGCCAGTGTGGTGTTTGATAACTTCTGTGATTTGTCATGCTAACTGTTTTCAGCTGTTTATGTTCAATGACTAGAATATGACCTGTGCTACCCAATACGGCTTTTCTCCTGTGGCATGCCTCTTCCATGTTTCTCACCCTCATTTCAAGTCATGGTTGGAAGTATAAGTGCTTTGCATCCTCTTCTCAGCTTCTCTTGTCACTTGATTATTACTGTATGGTTTTGTGAGCAAACTGGTTTGTGGTCAGTCATCAACTGAAGGACAGTCTTCCCTGTTTTCTTTATCCACACCGGCCTACCTAAGTGTTTATCTTGCTGCTTCTGATACATAACTTTTTGTATTCATCTACTCTATTGTTGTGCCATAATATTATGGCTTGTAATCCAGTAATGTGTGTATGTGCCCTAAGATGGAACTCAGTTGTTACTTAACAAGAAAGCAAGAACATGTGTGTTTTGGTTGTCATTTATATATTAAAAACAGTATTAAAGATAGAGCATTTGCTTACCTTCCCCTGTCCTTGTAACTAGAACATTTTCATCTGCATTATACTTACATGCTGAACTTGGGATGCTGAAATGTGCTGTATTGACAGTATTTACTGTGTTATGGATGTTAGGACTATCTGGAGAGGCTTAATGTGTAGTCTGTTTATAAGTGAGGAGAGCTGTGTTCTTAAATAACTGGAGTTTTGGAAGGGCGGTAGTAGCTCTAAGCAACTTACCTTTGGAAAAAATTTTTACATTCCTTTTCTACTTCCAGAATGCTGTTAATGAAGGATGAGTCTGTCTTGAAAAATCTATTGCAACAACAGGCCAAGAAGAGAGAGAATGTTCGAATTGCTGAAAATAAAATTAATAAACTGGCTGAACAGCTGCAAGCAACAGAGAAGATCTTGAATGCTAACAAGGCATTTCTCAAGAGGCTTCAGGAACATGTAACTTGCACTCTGAAATGTTTCTGTTTCCTAGAGCTGGAAATCTTGAAATGGGATGCCTGATTTTTGGAGGCAGTAGGCTTTCTTTGAATTAATTACTAATTCCCATCTAGTTACATTATATCTCATTAATTCCATGTAATTATATTTTATTATCTGGTCATATCTGTAAATTTGCATCTTGCTGTAATATTTAGTTTTTATTTTTATTTTTTCAGATACATAAAGTTCAGCAACGAGTTACGGTAAAAAAAGCTCTGGCATTAAAATATGGAGAAGAACTTGCTCGAGCAAAAGCAGTAGCAAGTAAGGAAATTGGGAAACGAAAGCTGGAGCAAGATCATCTTGGTGTAAGTCAGCATGCTTTTAAACCAAACAACTTGGCAAAGAGTATGAATTTTGATTAACAAAGTTCAAATGGAATTTCAGGAAAACATTTCAGAAACAATATAGGGAATGTTCCTACTGGTTTTGTGCATTTTTGAGAATTCAACAAAAAAGGCATTAATGATGTGAGGAAGAAAACCATCACAACCTTTATTTCTGTGCTAGGGGAGTGCCATTCATAGATAAGAGGAACCATATGGCTGTGAAAGAAGGAAGAAAATACTTTGCTGTCTGTAGACATCAATGATCTTGTTGAAACTATCAGGCAAAGTTGCTGCAGAGGGGATCGGATACTGTTTTGAAAAAATAGGCAAAAACAAGGCTAAAATATTTTTGTGAATTTTAGTGCTGCCACTCCCAACATCACTGTGTGTACTTGTTTTATAGCTCGCCTTTCAAGTGGGGCCAGAACTTCTGTTGAAGCCCCATACATGATGTAGGGTAATTTTTGTTGCAAAACCTGCAAATCTGCCAGTTGAATTGTGGCAACCTCTTACATTGTTTTTCTGCTGTTTGTTGAAATCTTCAGGCAGGAGTTTAAAATACGTTATTATAAGCTCTGAATTAAATATTTTGCTTATGTTTTTACCTCCTGTCGATAGATCAGTAGATGAGAAAATTGAAATAAAGAGAATTTTTTTCTTTTCAGCCAAGCAAAATGTTGAAATTGGATACCTCCCCTGCATCAAGTCCAAAAAAGCCTTCAGCAGAATTGATTGCACTAGAGAAAAAACGACTGCAGCAACTAGAGTACGAATATGCTCTAAAGATTCAGAAGTTGAAGGAGGCCCGTGCACTTCAAACCAAGGAACAATCAAATACTACACCTCATGTAGAAGAGGAATCTGAATTTGCATTACCTCAGCCGTCGCTTCATGATCTTACACAGGACAAATTGACTTTGGACAGTGAAGAAAATTACTTTGATGATGAAGTTTTGTCGAATTCAAACAGAGAACGAAGGAGATCTTTCAGAGAATCAAATTCTTTTACTAAACCAAATCTTAAACACATGGACACTCCAAAACAAGAAAGTATAAACAAACTTTCTAAAAAGGCTTCAGAGGAGCCTGAGCTGTTCCTTGGGTTGAACATTGATGAACTGAAAAAACTTTATGCTAAAGCTGACAGCTTGAAAGAACTGCTGATGAAAAGTACTGCCTTTATTGTGCCTAAGGAAGATCTGTTGTGTGGTCAGGTAAATGTTTTACAACTAAACATGAAGCTTGTCTTTATTAGGTGGTATTGCAATTGCTGTATATCTGTTTATATGTTTCGTAGGAAATTTCAGTGGACATGGATTTTTTTACATCACAAAGTAAACAAGCTGAAGTGAAACCATTTCCATTTGGACCGTACCGTAGTCCTCTTCTACTATTTAAATCCTACAGGTATGAAGACTGTAGCAGCTCTTTGACTTAGGCATACGTGTTCTTGTTCAAATGTTCTTCAGGGCTCTTCCTTGATACCCAGGCATGTACACAAAAACAAGTCCTAGTGAGAAACGTGACTATCCCTAAACAATATTGTCTGGTTTAGGGAATCTAATAATTTTATTCAGTCATTTTTTCCATGCAGTATGCTGCTTTTACATTGTATTGCATGTTGTTCGATACAACTAAATTAAAAAAACAGTTAAGTGTTTGAAAACAGGATTTTTATATCCAGTATGAATAATGTAAATCCAAGACGCATATTTCAATTATGCAGTCTTTGAACTTGGCTAGGATTTACATTGAGTCAAAATTGGCTCAATCATCTATTTTTGGATTCCTGCTCAGTGGAAAGAGGCATAATCACAGTGATTCATCTTGACTTGACAGTAACATCTGCAAGTGTAATCAATTTGGAACATCTGTCTTTTGACTAAAGAGAACTTTGTTCCTACACATCAAATTTTAGAAAACAAAGTCTGGAATTTAAACTGGAGTAGTTGTACCCTACCATGTGCTTCAGGTTTTTTATTGCTATGCTCTTAAGTAGTAGATGATGGAGGATGCCATCTTTACAGTGGTATTCATTTTGACTTGTAGGTTATGACTTCAATTCCTGAAGGAGCTAGAAATCGCAAAATTGATGTAGTCAAACTTTAGCTAAAGGTTTAAAACAAGTATTAGTCTGCTTAACTAAGACTGGTTTCATTTGCTTATACATTCTAAGGCTGATACGGTTTTTTTTTTGCCACTGTTTAACAGTTCTCTTTACACTTCTATTTGATGTTGGTCTTACTCTGACTAGAGCATGAGATTTTCTAGCAACTACTGAAATGCACTTCCAGTAGTTTGCTTTCCATACTGGGTTTTTACTGCACTTCCTGTTTTCGTCTTCATGAAGTTCTACACCTAAAGAAGAGAATGCTAGAGGAGAGCTTAATTAGATTGAGAAGTACTCCTTTGTTCCCTTCCTCTCCCTCTTGTTCTTAGCCTGTAGGTTAATGATGCTTTTGGTCAGTAGCAGGGTTTTGGAAATAATGAGATTTAATACAGAAAGTGATTTTTCATTACTTTTTTTTGAAAACTAATGTCTTGCCTTGTGTACTTTATGACAATAATTTGCTGTTTCATTTTAGGTTTAGTCCTTATTTTCGTACCAAGGAAAAGCTGTACCTCAGTTCAATAACGTATAGTAATATGATTGAGCCAAAACAGTGTTTCTGCCGCTTTGATTTAACGGGCACGTGTAATGATGATGACTGTCAGTGGTGAGTACTTCTTAATTTTCTTTACTTAAACTAAACCTCTCTTCTAAATGTCTGACTCTTGAGTCTGAAATAAGTATGGTTTTCTTTTCTTTGAAAGATCTGGATATGTGATCCTAGGCACAAGTTCTAGATAAGGTTATTTTTAATACTCTATTGCAGATACTTAGTTGGAAGAAAAAGCCCTTTCATCTAAGCTATGGAAAAAGAGGAGGCTCTTTAGATGTAAATTTAGAAAAGTAGTATGGCCTGTTACAGAATATTTCACCTTTTTCTAGTTCCAGTTCAAATGGAACTGGTCTCATACAACTTAAGCATAACTTCAACTCATTGTAGAACCTCACATAATGGTTGATACTGTTAAGTACACTTGAGATGAAAAGTGTGTATCAAATACGTGATTAAGTGAAAAAATAACGTCGTAATACTGTAATTCTAGTTTCCTCAGAAAATACTGGCTAAGTTTGTTTCTTTAAAGGCTGGTGTTAAATTGTATTAAAAAATAATTTGTTTAATGATGTTGTGCAGTATATTTAAAAGTGGATATGAATTGGTTAGGAATGAACTCAATATGGAAACTTTGCTACTGGAAAAATGGGAGTGAACTTTATTCTGGATCAGCTTTTAGCTGTTGTCATCAAACCATTGTTTGACTCCTTAAAATGCAAAGCAATATCTAATTCGTATAATTACCTTATTTGAACTGGAAAGTTCTAAGTGCTAGGGTTTTTGTTATTGCAAAATTAGTGTGTAGACATGTAATTTAAAGAGTGAGGCTGTAGTGAAATAATGAGGACTAGGATTAAGTTACTTATGTAGGTTTAAGTTTGGAAAAGGCCCAGGTATATTTAACCAAACATCAAAGCAAACAATAGGTTTTTTTATGGGTATTGTTTTCTTTATGCCTCAGCCGAGTGTGTACTAAAACTTTCATAATAATTTATTGCCATGATAAACATATTAATTGCTTATTTATTCGTTTTAGGCAGCACATGAAAGATTGCACTCTAAGCCGTAAGCAGCTCTTTCAGGATATTCTCTCTTACAACTTAGAACTGATTGGCTGTTCAGAAAAAAGCACTGATGAGGAAATCAGCGCTGCCACAGGTTATTAAGAGTCTTTTGTATCTAAAAATTCATATCTGAAGGGAATGAGTTTCATTAAAAGCTGTGGGTGCAAGGACTTTGATGTGAAGCAATATATAAGATACAGCTATATGAAGTTTCTTTTGTTGTCCATTTCAGCCCTTTGTAGTGGGTGGTTACCTAGTTACCTCGTTATCTTACAAAACGAAAACAATCAGTGATCTGAGAAACATTTCACTCAAAAAAATAAAATTGCTGGGATTCAGGGTGTTGGGGAGCAGTGAGCATGGAATCTTTACTCTCTCCTTCCTCAGTTCTTTCTGTAACTACTGGACTGACCTGTTTCGGTGGAGGTGGAATTTTATAACAATGCCTTTGCCATATAGGCAAGTTGCCAAACAGAACTTCCTTCTTTTTCATTTTTTCGTGCTAGCGTGTTAAATCACCATGCCTCTTAAAGCAGTGATAGTTCATAATTTTAGTGTAGATTGTATTAAATTGCTGTTAAGTTACTTAACTGTTTTCATCTATATGCTTGTCTAAGCTGTGCTAATTCTTGTTTCAGAAAAATATGTTGAAAAACTTTTTGGTATAAACCGAGATCGTATGTCAGTGGATCAGATGGCTGTTCTTCTGGCCAGCAACGTCAACGAGAGTAAAAGTCACAGTAAGTAACTTGACAGATTAAATACAGTATGTATAAACTTCTAAAAATTATGTAAGTACCTTGATGATTTTGTAAACCAAGAATATTTTTTCTTATTGTTGCTTAGTTTATTTATCTTAGTATTATAAATTCTGATTATGGTGAATTCAAGACAACAGAGTCTGTTTTAAGGCAATAATATAATAGTTTTTGAGTTCCATTTGTAGACTTTGTTTATGCACTTAGGCACAATAAATTTCAAATAAGTGGTACTGAAACTTACACACTTCTGTTGAACTCACAGAACCTTTTTATCTAAAACCTTTATCAGGAAAAATATTTTACTCTTGAATGCAGAAAAGTGAAAGAATTTGTACTACTTTGTTTACAGCACCTCCACATACAACTTGGAAAGAGAAACGGAAATGGAGACCAAAGTACTGGAGAAAGCCTCTGTTAGATAGTAGCAGCAGTGAAGAGGAGCAGTTTGTTGGACCTATTAAATATGGTAATCTGGATGTGTGGTACCCTCTAAAAAGAGTACTGGAGAAAAATACCCACGCACTTCTTTCTAACACTTGATTTTTAAAGTGGTTCTTGAGAAAACCAGTGCTTTTAATAGGTCTCTTGACTTTATACTTCCTGTATGCAAACTTTATTTTGCATAAATCTATAGGTAAAGGTTGACCTGCACTTGTAATTCTGTTAGATTTTTTCCTTTAATGTGACTGGAAATTAAGGTGTCATTTGTAATTACCTGTTCTCAAAAGGAGTATAAGGACCTATTTCCCTAGAATGTTTCAGCCTTGCTGATACACCATTAGAATTTTTAAAATATTTTATTTTGCCTCAGCATCCCCACCTTCTCCTTCCCCCTCCCCCCGAACTTTAAATAGTAGAACATCAGTGTTTAGTTATCCTAAATTTTTGCAGAGTTAGTATTTGCTGTGAGGTCAGGAGTTAAGAAAAAGCCTCTAGTTAAACAGGATTTTGAAGCTGCTAGAGCATCAGTAGCCTGGCAGTGTTTCACATGTGACTCTTGCAAGTAGGAGCTTTAGGATTTGTTAGCAGATCCCCTAAAAAGGATTTTTTGAGACTCAGAATTGAGATAAATTATTCTTTGTCAAATGCGTCTAGTTCCTAATGGTGCCTAATGAACTGCCTCAGCTGGTGTCTGTTGATCAAGGCAGCCTTTGCTGCTATTTATTTCATTCCTTCACATTTGAAATATAACCAGTTCTCTACAGGCAATATAGTTTGAAGGATGCTGGATAATGCTATTTAGTATTGATCAATGGCTGTACTTGAAATTTATAAATGCCACCTCTTGTGAGAGTTACAGATCACTACTGTTTTGAAAAGGAAGTACTTTTTTTTCTAAAATTTGTATATTATTTACAGCCCATCCCACAGAACATAAAAAAAGAGTTCCAGTGCTTGATGCCGTGGTGACTCCAGATGATGTCCGGTATTTTACAAGTGAGACTGATGACATTTCCAACTTGGAAGCAAGTGTCCAAGAAAACCCCTGTGATGTACAGCTTTGGATTAAACTTGCATATAAATACTTGAATCAAAATGAAGGGTATGTCACTACATTTTACACACTTGCTACATTTGCCTATACTGCTATGATCAAGTTTCCTATTTAATGTTAAAGAACTTCTTCCAACAATGGCACAAATAATTTTTTACTTTAAACCAGGTTAAAAAATAGATCTGATTATATTTCTTACTGTATTTAGTATAGTATATGAGTAGTAAATTACACTGATGGTTTATCTTTGGGTGGGTTCTGATTCAGAGCAGAAGTTGATGGAAAGTAGTGTGGGAGAAGTAATTGTTCATGCTTGAAAAGTGCTCAGTGTAATATTACAGTGGAATGTTGTACTTCCAGCAGTAAAAGTGGACCAGTGAACTCAAATCATTCTCTACAGAGTGAATGGTTGGAATAATGTTTGAAATTACTTTCATCTGCAAACTTTCTTACAAGAGCAGTTCTGCTAGTTGGTTTTATCCCCATAGAAATGGTCCAATTGAACACTTGGTTTCTTATTTTGTGATTTTTTAACTTTGGTTTTCTAAGTTTCTCTAGCTTATTTTCCTTAAACTTATACTGCAGGGTACTGTGTTTCTATTGGCAATCAGATAATTTCAGTAGGAGTTCTGTCGTGGTGGTTTCATCCATTATGACGATTGACTTCAATTTTAAGTGAGGTACAGCTGAGCAGCTGCAACAGGAAGCAAGGGGAAGCAAGAGGAGCAGATCTACTTTAAAAGCCTTATTTAAACTGTGGATAATGGAAAATGTAGGAAAAAATTAGTTTAACTGTATCAGTAGGTGCCTGAACAATAGAAGGGGTAGAACTGGAAAGGCCAGTAATCAAAGTATTACCAGCAAGTGGCAGCATGGGAAGAGCATACCTTCTAAAAAGAAGTGTTCTTGGGAAACAACCAAGAAAAGGGAGAAAACCTAGTGGAAGATAAGCATCCTTTTCTTTAAACAGCCACCTCTCCCATTTCCCCCTTCCTCAGTACTCTGAAGAAATTTGACTGCTGTAGTAGGTGAAAGTAGTGGCATTGGGAAAGCTTCAGACATATACATGGTTAACTGTGTTAGGGGTTTTTTTGAGACTTGTGGTTTTTTTCCTTGTAAATGTCCATGCAAAATAATTTCTAAAGATGTTTTCAGAATAAATGGGACCTCAGAAGCATTCTGTGGTTTTATGCAAGGTGTGTTTATGAATTAAAGCTCAGCTCTGTGGTTTGCAGTATAGTCAGTTATTTCAGCTAATCATATATTACTTGGTGGGTATCATCTCATGATTCGTTATCTCAAAAAAGCAAATTTCTTTTTTTTAATGTCTTAGAGACAGAGAACCTGCATGGTGTGCTGAAATAAAGGCTTATGTTTAATGACTGTAGAAACTTTCATTCTTTTACTATTACTCATTAAATATTTAACAAAAATACAGCTTACTTTACTACATCCTTAAAATCCCTACTGAAGTTCTTAAGCCTGTATGACGTAAATGTCTTTATATCCTTGCAGCTTGAGATCTTCGCTTACAGATGAATCTTACCCATTTTCAATTAATTTGGACTCTTAGTAGAATTGGCAGTCTTCATAGAATACTTATTTCCGTGCACTATGATAATTGTACCTGATAACCTCTGAAGGTTGAAAACTTGCTGCAGCTTTGAGACCTTGATAGTAAAGGACAACATGTAAAAAAAGATGATGTACTGTGTGTGACTTTCATTCTAATTAAAAGCATCTATTTTCATATTTGATGTTGTATAAGTCATAATACCAACACAGTTGATGAGAGTGCTTTTTTAAATTTTTAATTTTTACAGCTCGTCGTCTGAGTGTTTAGATTCTACTTTAAATGTTTTGGCTCGAGCCCTTGAGAACAACAAAGAAAATCCTGAAATTTGGTGTCATTACCTCAGACTTTTCTCAAAAAGAGGAACCAAGGAGGAAATACAGGAAATGTGTGAAACAGCAGTGGAATATGCTCCCTCTTATCAAATCTGGTGGACAGTAAGTAAAAATTTCTACGTATATATGAAATGTTCCTGTAAATGTGTGTTTTCTACTGTATAAAGTCAGTATGTATGACAGGGAAAGTGTCAAATAAAAAATACTAGCTTTTTGAAAACTCAAAAGTTGAAAATGAAACAAATCAAGTTCTTGCAGGTTATTTGTAGAAATCATCACTTTTCCATAGGTAGTAAAAGTTATTCAAAATCAAGATGTTACATTGATTGCAAAATTTGGCTGTTCTTGTACATTTTGAAAGTGGTGTGTTTTGGGGTTTAATATGAAACTTTGTGAGGGAGGGAAACACAGTTCATAAGATATAGCAAAAGACATTATTCGAGTTTGTGATCTGTATGATTTTTAACCTAGAAGCCTTACTTGTATTGTGATTATTATTATTATGATTTATTTCTCTCTAGTTTTTGAATTTGGAGAATTCCTTTGATGGAAAAGACTATGTTTGTGGGAGGATGCTGCAGTTCCTAATGGAAGTGAGAGGGGGAGGAGAAAATCCAAATCTTGTGTCCTTTCAGCTGCTGGAGACTCTGCTCTACAGGGTTCATTTAAGCCTGTTTACCGGAAGACATCAGAATGCTCTTGTTCTGCTGCAGGTAACTTCCAAGTTACCACGTCAGGAGTATTTTCATAGCTTTACCTTTTTAATGCCTGTGACTGTGATAGTTTGAACTTTACAGGAACTGCGCCTTCATTTAGGAGAATTCCTTCAACAAATAGAGGCTTCTGCTTTGAGCTATGATGCCATTGTAATCTGGATTTACCTTTGGGGGGTTTCATTGCCTACTTCTTTTGTTTGAGTAGCTAATAGCCTAGACTACTATGTCTCAAAATAATTCCCAGGGAGATACTGTATTTTTTGGTTTCTAGTAAGCTATAGATCAGGCTTTTGCAATGAAGGGCCTGTTAGTAATGCCTCAGGTATTCAAAATTGCTACAGAAATTATCAAACCAGTAGTTCTTGGGAAAGAACATAGTAGTTATCTAACAGGATTGCCCTGCTGTTAAATCTGGAGACTGTTAAATCAGATTTTATTTCTCCTATGAACTCCGAAGTCATTGAGTTATCTCAGGCCAGAACTATGTAGAAATAATCTAGGTGACTGTTAACTGTTGTGTAGATGATAGAAGTGGTGGCTGAGGGTGAGAAATGGACATCATCCTCTCTCATAGTGGGAGCTCTGTCCTTTCAGTTGCAGGTTATTTCATTCCTGCCAGCAGGTGCCGCCTGTTGCTTGCTGCAGCCTGTCCTTAGACAGTTTTAGGCCTTTAGGCTTTTGTCTGGCTCCGGTTGGAATGGGAAAGTGCAATGCTGTGCTGGCTTTCCCCGAACGTACTGAGAAACATAAGTCTGAATGAATAAAAAGAACAGAGGGAGAAAGGACTCCTTGTGTCAAATCAACATGGAAATCCAGGGAGATGAACACTGGTTGGTTACCCTTACCTTTCTGTAAAGCATCATCACAAAGCCAAACTTTTTTTTTCTAAATGAATCTGAAATGTGTAGTTGAACAGAATGGCTTGAATAATCTCTTGCCAAAGAATGGCAAGAGATTATTTAATCGTATTTCAGAGAAAACAATTTCGAAGTAACTGCTACTTCAGAGTAAATAGCAGTGTGTATTGGAAAACTTGAAAGCAATTTCTAAGTATTTTGTGGCATGAATAAGTGAAATGCTTTTGAAACACCAGTTTTCACTTACTTCAGGGCATGTGTCCTGCTGAATTCTGCATAAATTTGCAAGTGCATTCATTCCCTTGAAAAATGCATTCTTTGATCATACTGTGTTTGTCCAGGAAAATGTTGACACATCAACATTTCATTTCATAGTCATGAGGTTCTGTTGTGTTTTAGAAGGAATTTGTGTTTAGACTTTATTTAATTGCATCCTCTAATTATTTTATTTGGGATCTGCTAGTTTAACTAGACTATTCTATCTTTGCATATGACTAGTAGAAAAATTTTAAATAGTATCCTTGTTCTCAGTAAGGATTTCAAAACATTTTTTAAAACATTATGTCTAGAGATGGTGGCCCTTTCAGTAGAACTTGAATAGCTGTAACTTAGTAGCTTTACAACTAGAATTTAATAAATAAAAATCCCAAGCCAAACAGGCAACCCCAAATGCACAAAACCTAGTAGGATGTAGTGAGTTGAATCCAGGTTGTAGATGAGTTGTATCTAGAGTTACTGTATTACTTCTATGGAATTGGAGGTAATAGGAGAATAAAGCAGGAACATGGAACATATATGTTGGGAGATGCATGTTTTCAAAGTGTCTCTCTCTTCACTTTTTGCAATAAGAATCTTCTGTGGTTTCTCTGAACCTTTTACTAGAAACAGCATAATTTGAATAGCCACCCTTTCACATAAGCTGAATATAATCCTAATTTATATAAAGAATTAGTTCCTGTATTTTCTATGGAAAAAATTTGAGAATATTGAAACCTACTCTTCCTGTTTTCTTTTCTCATTCTTAAATTCTAAGGACTTTGTGGTTGAAGTGTAATGTATTTCTTTTAACCTTTACAGAATGCTTTAAGATCAGCAAATGAAAAGATAATATCAGAACACCTTACTGCAAGTGACCGTTGCTTGGCTTGGCTGGCTTACATACATCTAATTGAATTTGGTGTTCTCCCAGTCAAGTTCTATGATCCAGCTAATGTCAGTCCTTCAAGGATTGTGCACAAAGAGCCATTTTTAATACCATGGCAGACAGTTCAAGATGTAAAGACTGATCCTGATACACTCTTAGCTATGTTTGAAGGTAAGATTGAGGCAGTAAATATTTAATACATTCTTCACATGTTGTAATTCAAGAAGTATTATTCAACTTCTGGAATTTCAAGGCAGTGCAGTGTTGCTGGTGACTTTGTTAAGCCATTGAATTAATCCAGTGTATTCATTTTGATTTGAACAGAATAGTGAGGAAAATCCACATTCTTGAGTGCTTAACAAACACGAGGTTTTCGTCTGTAGTTCCAAGCCACAGCTTTATCTTGATAGAATATGATACTTCAGAGAAAAAGACCAGTCAGTGGCTTGTAATTGTATGACATTGCTAGTTTTTTGGGGCTTATGCAAGCATAAAGCCAAGCTTCAGTTGTCATTCTTTCTTACCCTTTCCCCTTTTCTCTCACTAGGATGTATTTATTGGAAAGTTACTTTCCTGAAATATTAGTGTATTTCCTTAAAAGAGGCAGAACAATGCATGTGTTTATCTTAATTCACAGTTTAAGTAAATTGAATAATTTTTTTTTAAATGTAAAATGAAGATATTAGAAGAAATTGAGTTTATAACTTATGGTGGTGCTGTCAGAGGTAGACTTCGTGGTAGCAGGCAAATGCTGTTATATAGTATTTATAAATGTCAGTATTTAGTGTGTTAGCCAGCAGCAGTATTGAGTTGCCACTGAGAATATATCTATGCTGCCAGTGGTAGTGCAGTGTTGAAATACTCAAGGATCAATGGAGTAGCCCAGCTGTGTGAGCAGTCTAGCTATGGTAATGGCGTGTTCATTGTTGGGTAACTTTTTATTATGCTGAGGACAAAAATAATATCCTGTATTAGCATTTGTCTCAATAGCTTTCAGCAGCTACACTGGAAATGCTGGTGTGTGATTTTAAATCTAGGGATATGCTTCTATCTGAAACACTGCTTTAATGTTTCATTGGTAGGATGTTTCCTGTTTTTAAAATGAGTAAGAGATGAAACTGAAAGATTTTTTGTCTTTGTACTGTGGTGATTAGTGTAAAGAGAGCTTTTCCAAAGATGATCATCTATTTCTAATAATTTGCGAAAACAGCACTCTCAAAATAATCTTTTCACGCTTATGTGTTTTCCTTATGTTAAAGGAGAAATTTTATTATGTTAAGGCTTCATGTAACTTTGACACTGCTTGAGGTGTAAAGGCTTCGCTTTTTACTTTTGTTTTGAAGATGCAGTCAAAACATGTACTGATGAAAGCCTTGAGGCTGACAAAAGAATAGCTATCTGCTTTCCTCTCTACAGAAACATGATAGCTTTGCTGAAACTCCTTGAAAGGTAAGTTGTTTCAAGACTTTCTTAACTGAAGTACTTGATTTTTTTTTTTTTGATTTTTTTTTTAAACTTACCTTTATTTTTCTTTAAGGTGGGATTCTGCTGCAGAACTTTGTAGATCTTTATTGGAGCTCTGCCCTAACAACTGTCAGCTCTTGGAGAGTTTGGCCACCTTGTATTTGCAGATGGAGCAGTGTGAAAATGCCCACAAGGTGTGGATTGGAGCTTTTGAGAAGAATCCTCAGAATGCAGAAGTTTTTTATCAATTGTGTAAATTTCTTGTTTCACAGGTAATACTCCCTGTCAAAACTTTATTGCTGGTCTGCTAGCTCTATAAAGTTTGGGGTTTGTGTTGTTTGCAAAGCTTGTCAAACTGATTCAACTTAGTGATATTTTTATAATGTCTAGTACTCCTTTATATAAATAGGAAAAGTATAATTGTCAAGACAAGTGAAATGATAAAAGATAATCTTAGAAATTGCGTGAGATCATATATTTGTAGTTTGGGTTGTTGTAATTCAGTGTTAATCTCAAGCAAGAACAACAGAAAGTAAAAGCACGCCTTGTAATATTTTTTCAGCTTCTTCCACTGCTGACTGCCCTATTTAAACTTCATTCTTGAGAGAATGAAGACAGTGGAGCATTGCAGAGATAAACACACCACTTATTTATTTTGCTTAAATTACTCTTACCATGCTCAGGTTGATGTTTGATTTTAATTTTTTTATTTAAAAAAAAAAAACCCCAAACAACAAAACAGGAAAGGTCAAGCAGCATTCTTCCACTGTTGCAAGATTTCGTGGCAGCTTTCTTTGAGAACACATGCGAACAGCATGGTCCCATGGATCTCTTAAGGTATGTTTAGAATAATTTTTAATTTCAATTTTGGCAATATTGGCGTTTTCTTGAATAACATGATAGTCTACAACTTTTTAAACTCTATTTTTTAGCGTGGCATATTTTGCCAGATCTTCAGTGAATGATGGTTTGGTATAAGGTTTACACTTGTATTTGCATAGACACTAATTTATAAAACCTTGAGCATCTAAAAATAAAACAGCAAGCAAGTGGAATGTCTGGATTTGGGCAATGAAAATTAATCATATATACGCCTAAGTTGGTTTTGTGTATTTTTTTCCCCCTAAAGCCAGGAGCCTAAAATTGCATATATGAAATACACTGTTTAGGCACTTGTAAAAGACCTCAGTCAAGACATCCAGCATGTTATTAATCACATTACTATTGATGAAAAGATACAGCCTCATGATTTTGCCCTATAATTTTAGCACCTAACTGAAAGACAGAAGTTTTGAAATCTGCAAGTTCCCTATGAGCAAAGTAGATGCCTCTGAAGGTCTTCAAATCAAAAGCCTTCCATGCTAGAGCTCATTCAGATGAGCTTTGGAAATGTTTTTATCTCTTAAGTTAGGTGTTAGATTTTATTCTTGCTCACGTTTGTTTATGTGCTTGATGTATTTTATGCAGGAAGGGGAAAGTGTGTCATATAAGGCAATATTTAACTTTGTACATAATGAGAGAGTAAATGCCTTCTGTATTAATTAGTTCTACATTTCCGTGTAATGCTTTCTGTACAGATTTTGTCTGAATATAGTTAAACTGAAATCTAGGAAAAGTGCATGTTTTTTAGTATTTTCTGTGAACTGGACTTTGTAATTGAACATTTCATCTACATAGGATTCTACCACGTAGAAGCATATTCTTGTTTACTACTCCTTTTTTCTCTTGTAGATATCTCTTGAATTTTCCAATGCCAATTGAATTTACATCACCTCTCTATAAAGAACATCTTACAGATGATGTTGTTAACCAGCAAATCCCATATCTGTGGCAGATCTATTGGTGAGATTTTCTAAGGAATTTCTGAGAAACAGCTGTTGTAAATTGCATTTTCAAAAGCAGAGTATTCATTACTTGCCTAAGGGTGTATCACTTTGGGTTCTCTCAATAAATGATTAGCCAAGTCTTTAGAGAACCTACTGGCCTGCTGCACAATGGAGATAATTTTATGAAACCGAGTTGCACATCAGCTTAAATTTTCCACTTGAGAAATCTTTCAGAAGTTCTGACCTATGGGAATGATAAAAGGTGTGTTCATCTCAAAATGATTTTTGTGTTTTACTTTTGGTTTAGGTTAATGCTGCTAGTGGTGTTCTTTGTTCTTGTGGCTTTCAGTTGTTTCCCTTCTATTTTACAATAGTTCTACTTTGCAAAAGTTTCCATTCTGTTTAGTCCTGTTCTCCCCAGCTCCTTGACTCATTGTTTCAGCTGTTCACAGAGAAGCTCCACAGCAAAGTAATGCAGGGGGGTTACCTATTCCTCTGCAAGAGATTGTAAAGGAACAGATCTTTGTCGTGTATACACAATCTTTTTTTTCTTTTTTTCTTTTTCTTCCATCATTCCTTTTGATAGCAGCATTATGCAGGATTGCCAGACACCACAGTATTAGCTGTCTGTAACTTACACTAGCTACTTAACTGTGGTTACTGCCATACTTGCTTAGGCTGTTTAGGAAATTTACCACTTTGTGGTCTGGGTTTGTCAGTCTACACACGTAGCTGTTTGGCTTTTCAGATATGTAAAAAGGCAAGGATGGTATTGCTTCACATATTGAGTCAAGACTCCTCAGAACTTCTTTAACACTGTTGCTTATTTTAATTGGTGGACAACTTACAAGTAAAATGTATGGTTTTCAAGAAAATTTAATCTAAACCTTATTTAAAGATTACCTTTGTGGGATTTTTCTTACATTGTCTATTAATACCAACTTAAATTAATTTTTTTTTTTACCAAAATACCTCTTGAGAAGCTCAGTTCTGGGTTTGGCACTTACGCAGTAGAAGTATTGTTACTAATACACTTGAGATCACTATTTAGTCATAAGGTACCCTGACTTAAACTCAGATTCTCCTGTACTTTAGCGCCTGCTTCTAAGAGGAAAAATAAGTGTTCTTGAAAGAAGTGCCTAAATTACTTTCAGAGCTAATAGAGTGTTTCTCTGTTTGAGTTTTGCTACAGTAAGTGTCTAGGTACCTGGGCCTGTGTATCTATATTTCCTTGCTTTTCAGGTATGGAGGACAAAAGATGTAAAAGTTCACTTTTACCAACTGAAAATAGATTGAAATCAGCAAAGCCTTAAAGGTCTTGTAACAATGTTTTACTTGGAAAGATCTTATTGTGTGCACACACAAATGTGTACACACTATTTTGGAGTAGCAAATTGGTGATTTAGTTCATAATTGCTGGGAAAAGCAGGAGCAGAATCAGGCACTGATGATGTGACTTCAGTCAGGAGGGTTTTGCAGCAAGGTAGCAAGGTCAGCCCTGTCTTACTTTATATACTTCTGTATTGTCCTTCTTTGAGGTTGTTAGATTTCCCCTCGCCCCCCGGTACTTACTGAAGTCTTACCTTTTTTTCATTGTTACTTTACGCTTTGAAATACGGATTTTTCACCATGTCTTGATCTAAGAATGTGTCTGCTCTTGTCTTTGATGAGGTCTTGTGTGTTGGTCTAGCTGTATGTTTCTTTGAGAAGCTGTTAAACAAAATTAAGGGGTTTGTTCTGACCTTTCTTGTCAGTTCTTTTGCCTCTGACACAATCAGTATGTTTCTACTCCAGATCTTGAAAATATTTGTTTCAGAATACTAACTTTGTTGCCAGAGACTGATACTAATTTCCCAGGTGGCTTTATTCAGAGTTCGAAATTTATCATTTGAAACTTTCCAAATGGAAACTCAAGACTTGTCTCCATTCTGTAGCAGTTAGAGCATTCCTGTTAGAAGGATTAGTAAAGGGTACTTTACAAGAGTAGAAGACAGTTTGTAATATTTAATTTGTTTTTAAGGGTTGCATTTAAAATTTCATGGTTGCTTTATTATTCCTTGTTACTTGCTTTTGAGACTTACCCATTCTAGTGAATTGAGTGATAAATTAGTCCATGATACTGTTAAACTGAAAGCACTGTTTTCTTTCTTGCATCTGAGAATGGGAAATTCTTAATTGTATCTTACTCTTAATATGTAATTACCCATATTGTTTATGACATACAACAGTTTTTATCTTTTTATATAAACAGTTTGTGCCAGTCTCTTCATGCAAGTGTTGGTGAAGCGCTGGATGCTTATGAAGCAGCTCTCGGGGCAGTGATGCAGCAGGAAACTGTTCAGAACATTTGGTTGGAGTAAGTTCTTAAGGGAAGAAGGTTAATTAATCTCAGATATTAAGTGAAGGCTACCAGAACCATCTTTTTTCTTTTCTTTTTTTTTTTTTTCTTCCAGTTACCTTGTTTTTCTCAATAGCAAAGTTGTTGAATCCACCAACAAAGTTCAAGAATTCAAGCTTTTTACTGATCTAGTGAACAGATGTCTGGTGACAGTCCCCACAAGATATCCAATTCCATTTAGTACTGCTGATTATTGGACCAATTATGAGTTTCATAATAAGGTAAAAATGTGTCTGTGGACAGTTTTAGCTAAACAAAGAGGCTGGATGACCTGTTAGCAGGTACCTGTAATCTATTTGTTCAAGTACAGCATCAGTATATGAACACTGAGAGCTGGAAAAAGAAAGAAGTGTCTGCGTGTAGTAGTGTTTTGAGCAGAAAAGTATCTTGCAGTGACCTTTTCAAATAAAGGTCATGTAATGCAAAGAGAAACTTTATGGCATGTTAACGATAAATGATTTTTTTCTAGAGATAGGAGAAAATGTGTAAGGGAGGGAAGATAAGGTTAAGCAAGAAGGGTCTGCAGAGCTATACCACTGGCAGATGGAAACAGGTTTGATCATAGAAATTATAATGGTTGAGAAACAGAGGGAATAAAGTAGGAGGAAAAAGTTGAGCACTTGTAACAGACAGAATAAAGCTTATAGAAATCTAAATCTTGGATCCAGTTTTGCTAACAAGCAGTGCATTTATCTTTATGCACTAAATGCAGGCTAGAAGGACTAAAATACATGGTACTAGCAACTTGACATCAACTTTATATTATGCAAATTGATTTCTGTACCCTTAAGGGATAAGGTTTGAAGGTGATAACTCATTTTAGTCATAGTGTTCATAGTTTGTCATACCATTATTCTTAGCAAAATAAGAGCTATAAAGTGGATTAATGTTTATAATTCAAATTCTACAGGTAATTCTTTTTTATTTGAGCTGCATTCCAAAATCTCAGCATTCCAAAACCTTGGAACGGTTTTGTTCTACCATGCCTACTAATCCTGGACTTGCACTGAGGTATGTAAAAATACTTTTAATCAAGGCAGACAGTTAACATAACTCTTGCATTTTGTGCAAGTCATGCATGATTTGCTTTCTACTACAGAAGTGAAACTGTTCCTCTATTACTGCATGTTGCTTGAGGTATATTGTGCCTTCTGACAATCTCAATCTTAAATTTGACAATGTTCTGTTCTATCTACAGACAGGTTATAATTATACAGGAACTAATTCTGCATTGTACATGATGACTACAAATGGTCAAAATTTCAAGTGGGTAGAGAAACGCCAGATATATATTAAAATCTTGTTGTTACTTGATGATCTATTACAAGTATAGTTCCAGAACAAATAAAAATGGATACACCAGTCTATAACAATGCTACCTTAAGGCTTAACTTGACATTTATTTAGCAATGATAAATCATAATTTAAAGAAAATCTGACGGGAAACAACCAGTTAATGTAAGCATTGCACTGACTCTTACTTGAACAGTATTTCAAAACGTGCTCTTCCAAGATTAGAGTCCATGTTTTACTGTGTTCAGGTGCACTGAACGCATGAATATTTGAGTAATATTGAGAAGTCCCAAAACACTATTCATCATCAACAGTGACCCCAAAGAACTCAAAGCAAGGCTTGAAGTGGGTGTGTGTGGTTGTGAGCATGGGGAGAGTGTGACACACCTGCCTTAGGCACATGAAGTTGAATGGCTTCATTTTAAACCAAGTTGCGATTCTGTCTAGATGGAACTTGCAGCTCCTTTAGACAATATTGATACTGCATGAAATGGGTCAGCAGAACTGACTGAATAGCGTCTCTAGCCACATGACTATAAAACTAATTTATCTCCTTTCAAGTGTGCAATTACCTTGTGCGTGCTAAAAGTGGATGTGTAATCCACTTGTAATCTTGTAATATGCCAAGATCATATTTTCCTCTGATTTCACACTTCTTAGTTACCCTCTGAAAGTGTATCTTAACGTGTTTTGTTTTGTTCTGTTCCGAGAGCATGATCAGTCAATATTGTATATGGTGGCTTGGGCTTTTTCCTACTTACTGCTCTTGACTCAGACTAGGTGTAATATATTTTGTGTAATGTGTTTGTATCTTTGGATAGCTTTTCTGTTCCAAGTGATTAGAGCAGTGTTCCTTTCTCATGAATGCCTTTTACAGACTGCTTCTGCGATACTGGGAGGAGAGCAATGTTCAGATTCTGAAACTACAAGCCAAGATGTTTACATATAATATCCCAACATGCCTGGCCATCTGGAAAATGTAATGCAACAGTCATACATCTGTTTTCATAGATATTGCTTTTGTTTGTAAGGTTTACTTCACAAAGGTAAATCTGAAATGTCCTTCCAGTTGGGCTTGTACTGGAAGCTTCTCTTTCGTTAGCTTATTATTTAGAGAGTAACTGTTCGTTACAGCAGAGATACTGTCACTTCTTTAAAATGAGAAATGAAATTTCCCTCTTGGGGGAAACTTAAATGAACGGATATTACGCAGATAAATATGAATGATGTATTTACAAGTTGCCTTTTTAAATTCAACTATTGACTTCTGTCTCCCCCTCTCTACCCCTCCCCTTTATATATCGCAATAGCAGTATTCTCCATTATCCAGTGATGCTGAACTGATCTTTTTCTTCAGTGTTTGTTCATAATGGGGAACCACTGAAATGTCTTGCTCATGTAAGGTTGTTTTTAAAAAATGGCTATTTTTATCTTTTCACGATAGATTAACCTCATTGGAAGTTAGTTTCTTCTCAAGGAGTTAGTAATTCCATTCCACAGTCAGTATTCTGCCATTAATGGCATTTAAAATAATTCAAGAATAAATGTTTTTATATATTTCTTTTCCTCAGAGCCATTGCTGCCGAATGCTTTCTAATGGGACAAAGAGAAGTAAGTCAACACAGTGTACTAAAACGAGTAGTTACGAAATTCTGTAAAACTTCTCATACCTTGGCTTTACCCAAAGCAAAGGTTGTCTCGTAAAGCCAAGATTTCTAGTTAGTTGAAGTACTCTAGTTTATGAACACCAAAACATTTGCCTCAAGTGGGAGAAATGTTTTTGTCAATTGGGGTAGAATGGATTATATAATGAGTGCATAGTCTTTCTGTGTATCTTTCCCATACTGGGAAGGGTGTATTCTTCTCCCATTTTATTTTTTTTTTTACCTGGAGGAGATTGTTATATTTTAAGTTCTAGCAGAGGGAAGCAAGACTCGTACTGGAAGATGCTAATGACTATCTTTACAAGTGGACAAGAGAGCTGGAGAGCAACTTTTTGCAAGGGCATGTCATACTAGGGCAAGAGGGAATAGCTTCAAACTGACAGAGAGGAGGTTTAGATTGGATATTAGGAAAAACAACTTTACTGTGAGGTGGTGAGACACAAACAGGTTGCCCAGAGAAGTTGTAGATCACTTGTAGGGATGAGGTTTCTACGCCAGACTGGGTGGGGTTTTGAGCAACCTGGTCTAGTCTAGTGGAAGATGTCCCTGCCCATGACAGGGTTTGTGAACCAGATGATCTGTAAGGTTCCTTCCAACCCAAATCATTCTTTGGTTCTGGGAAAGTAGTTGGAGGGGTGGGTCTGCCATACTAATGTATGGAAAGAGTTTGCATAGTTCCTGACCACACAAAAGGTGCCTGTTCCTTTTTTGCCAAAAATAATAGGTTTACTTATTAGTACTTAGGGTAAGGAAATACCACTCTATGTACAAACACAGAAGAGGTTTTTGGGCACAGCAACTGAATCACTTTTCAAACAGAATGATTTTCCTGGTATTGTTGCTGTCACCTTCAAAATACTTGTCTGCCTGTGGAAGGATGTGTATTTGAGGGTGGGGGTTGTCATGAGGCCCTGGATTTGCGACTCATCACTTGCTTGTGGTATTTGAGCTACTTCTGTGCTTGTATCTGGTTGCGTGTCATTCTTGTGACTTATTCTTAGCATTCTTCTGTTTTTGTCAGTGGTCTTTCTTCTGAATCAATATTAAAGCTTTAATTGATCCATAAAGGGTAGCATGGCTGTTGCTAGGCTCACATACAAAATGTTTTCTTTCCTTTTTTACCGTCTCCTAGAATGTTTAAAAAGAACGTCCCCTAAGCAGAATTATTTGTTTTGTTAGATCAAATAGCTCAAAGTCAGGAGATATCAAAGGCTGGGTTGCCTATTCAACCTTAATTCTGTCTCTGTGTTGATGGTTTGGTGTAATCTGTAATTAGTCACAGATCCCTGCTTCAGTCATTGTATTAGATGGACTACATCTTAAGACACTGCCTATAGTAAGGCTGGTGGCTGGTTTGTTTGGTTAGAAAAATATATGTCAAATGCATAAAAAAGAGGGCCCTTAGAGAAAATGAACCAATTAAAATGAAGGCATATGTGAAACATTGTAGCTGGATTACACCCAGAAGAAATCTTGCGGTTTTCTTCTGCAACCACCTCACTAATTATACGGTATGTGGTAAAATCACTTCAGTAGGCACACTCAGTGCAGTTGGGTTTTTGTGGGGGTCTTGGTTTGGGATGTAGTGAGCACTTACAACTGTTTACACAAATCAGTGATTGTTCCAGATAACTGGATTTTCTAGTAAACAAGCAGGATATTGGTTTAAAATTGAATTGTGATTCAGATTCTGGATTTCCTGTTCCTGGAGAACCCGTCATTTATTTCCTTCAGAGGTCATGTAAAGGTTTGTTAAAAGAATATGAAAATGGGTACAAGTATTTAAAATGCCAACAAATACCTCCCCTAGTGACTCTGATTGAAGTTGGGACTTTAGATACCAGTAGTTGAAGGACACTTGAGTAAGTACTAGTATTAAATATTTTGGTCCTCTATTTTGAACCATAAAATGGTAAAACCATTTGTTTTGAGAGTTGCAAAGACTCATACTGATTGTTAAAGCATAGATAGATAGATGGATGCTGAAGGAAAAAAGCCCATGAAACAGTTATTTTCATTGCAGGATTTTGATGATATGCAATAAACAAGACTTGAGACTACATATTGAGTGGTGAAAGAAATACTCAGTAAGCTGCTTCATTCCCTGAATGTGTTCCATCCTGTGCAATGAATGAGGCAAGAATCTTGTGAAGAAAAATAGCATGTCCTCATGTAACTAATCATGTTCATACAAGGGTCAGAATTAAGGTCAGACATAAACTTGCCTATGCTTTTAGTACCAATTTAATGCTTGACTGCAAAACTATTTTAAAAATTACTGCAAGAGATTTTTGTACTTCAGATACTTCATTTTGAGTGCATGAAATTGTGCTGACTTTTAATACTTGCCTTTATTTTACAGGTCCATCATTTATATCAGAGAGCCCTTCAGAAGTTACCTCTATGTGCAACACTGTGGAAAGATGTAATGTTTTCTCCTTATGATTCAGTTTGAGGTTTCATATAAATTCTCTGCATATCCCATATCCATAGATGTGGTGATGCTCAGGCTCTGGCTAAATCTTATATCTGCTTCCCCATCTCTTTCAGCAACTCTTGTTTGAAGCATCAGGAGGAGGTAAAACTGATAACCTGAGAAAACTAGTTTCCAAGTGCCAAGAGGTTGGAGTCAGCCTAGATGAGCTTTTAAATTTAAACACTTACAGAACAGAAAACAAGAATCACTGAACACTGGGTATGGTCAGCCCTAAGTCCTATAAAATGCCAAAATCAGTTGAATGGTTCTTCAGGCTGATCCATGCCCTAAGATCTATGTAAGGCAGATGAGTATTGCTGAGCATATCAAGTCTCCAGTCTGCTTTCCTTGAACCTGGAAACAATTAACATGACCTTCTTCTGGAAACATGAACTCCCTGTCTGGCCTTGCTTCTGGGCCCTGCCAGATTCTCATAACGTCATCTACGTAAGTATAGTTAAATCAAAATGACAGACTTTATTTTTTTATGTTTTCTTTTTATTTGCTGTTTTTGTTTTGCTGTTCCTGATTCACTTGACACTCTCGCTGATGCCTGAGAGATCTGTGTTTGGGATTAATTTACTGGGCTGTGTTTACAGTAAAAAGCAACTAGTCCATTTTGGGTTTTTCCTTTTTTAAACCTTTTTTGAGACCTTTTCATTACAGGATTTAAAACAAAAGCAGCCGCTCTTAAGGAAAGTGTAACTGCCGTGGCCACAAGTATGCTTCTTGCACTTGAAGGCTCTAAGAGGGTTGCTTACTGCCCTTTTCTGCATTGGACTCATGGCAGAGACTATTAAACTTGAAGATTAAAGAAACTTTTGCAAATGCCAGTGCATCAGAACCTAAGAGTGGTCAATTATGTGCAATTTTTTGTAAAGAAATTTTAATTTATAATAAAGTTTAACAGTTTAAAGAAAGATAATATTCATCTGTTTTGTTTTGGTACTACTTAGCGCTATTACAGGAGTTTTTGCAGAGGTACTTTCAATACAAGCTGACCTTTCAAAAAAAATCTGTTGTCTTTTGTTATTTCAATGAAGAGATAAGCAAATGTGATTGAGCTGCCTATTGTGGATGTAGAGTAACTGTCCCCTTGGGTTTTTTTTTCATCCCCTTGCCTCAGGTACACAGTTGTTTGTCCCATAACAACTATTCCTATCAATGATACCACTTCAGTAATGGAAAATGCGTTTTATATTGTCCTTTTTGCCCTTAATGAAATGACACCCACTTTCCAAAGTTGCTACATCTACACTGTAGAGAGAGATGAAATATGTGCCAAATCATATCAAAAGGTGCCTGTAGTACCTGTTGCAAAAGGATTTCATTAAGATGCCAGTAAATGAGTGGTCTTCATGGTAGAGAGTGACGCAAAGCAGTTTGTGACATATAGTTCCCAGTAACTTTCAAACCCCCTACTTTATCTGAAGCTAAACATGAAGCAGCTCCTAAAGGAGGAAAAAGTGGGAAACACCGGTTTTCATCCAGGCAAATGGAGAGTGTTTCTGTACCTTAAGTCCTTTTAAACAACTCATATGTAATTTTATCAGTCATGCTTAAATATAAAACTTCAAGTACTCACTTTAATGGCCGGGTTTTCCTGCAGACTACAAAACCAGTATTGTAAAACTGACTCAGACCTGTTCTTTACTGGAGTAGGGTGGTATCCTGTTTTTGTTCATACTTATGTAGTATGGCACAGACCGCAAAAGTGTAGTATTTAATTTTTTCTATGAAAAAACCCCTTAAGTTTGATGAATGCTGGCTTACATACATTGGCCAGGTATTTTTTTACAGTTTGTCTTTAAAACTTTTCAGGTAAACAGTTGATACTTTTCTGCAGCAGTGTTTATTTTAGTGGGATGCCATTTTTACCTATTCCACTATTAAAAGTGGAAAAGCTGTCAAGGGTTACAGTGCTTGTCATGCTGCCCTGTATTACCCTTACCTTAGTCTCATCTTGCACTTAGGTCACAAAGTGACAGCCCTTTCTTGCCTTGCTGTACAGTGACTTTATAGCAAAAGACCTTTATAAAGAAGACATTAAGCTTTACATTTTCATCAAGGATTAATCATGTATACTCTGCCTTAATGGCTTCTCAATGTACTTGGAGATAGGGCAGGGGAAACCAAAAGCCCACAATGTTCTGATTTCCATTAGCCTTAATTAATATTTTTCTGATTAAAATACTCATGGATTGTGCATGTGGCCTTTTGACCTAAACTTGCTTGACAGTATATAAAAAGTGGCTAATCATAATAGGAATTGTTAAGTTAGAAACGGAAATGAAAAAATATGAAGAAGCTGTATGGTCTTCAGAGCAACACAATTTTTTTTTTTTTTTTTTTTTTAACCAAAAAAAAAAAAAAATGCACTGCTGGGTAATGTAGAAGTTCCAGGAAGGAGTTAGGGCTTCCACACGTCTGCACTAAGCATGGAATCCTCTCCAGGCTCTGGTATTCTGCTAAGTGGGCTGTCTATTCCAGAAACAAGGGAATTTCTAGCTATCATTTGCAGAACTCCATTAATTACTCAGCAGGAGGAATTAAATTTACCAAGGGCATTAATTTAATCCACATACTAATCTTTCAAATTAGTTATCTTTCCTAAGGATTTCTGTTCTACAAGCAATTTTTTATTACAAGCAATAGTGGTGAAGAACTGGGACTAAAGGGTAATTCCAGTCAATCAAGTAAACTACTAGCTGCTTAAGAGGAAAAATAAAGGGAAAGCACAGTAATTTATACCATAAATTTATGCTGCTACTTGTTCTGTGCTCAGAACAGCTACTTTAGGAAGGGTGATTTGATTATTTGGTCTTTCATTTAAGTCTTTCTGGAAATAAAGTCTAGATCTTTAATAATATTGCACCAAACTACTCCCACTACACTATTTTTCATTTCCTGGCTCTTGCAAAGACACATCAGGATGAGCAAAACATTCAGCTGCATTTATTAGGAAGAATAAATGGAGATTGGTGTTTGTTTTGTTTATCTTCATGTAGGTCTACAGTGAATCTACTAGTCTCATTCAGTGTTGGTTATTTTAATGCTCACTAAAGAGCATGTGGGACAGCTCTTACATTGGTGCTGTTACATTCTGCTGTGGCAAAGGCCATTGCCCCCCTCCTGTACTCCCTTTTCTCCTGGATTTTAGTATAAATGTTCTGTGAGATGAGTTTGTGTCCCTGAGGATCCAGAGCACTCACATTGACTCATTAAGGTTGGAAAAGACCTGCAAGATCATCAGGTCCAACCTTTGCCCTCATACCAGCATGCCCACTAAACCGTTACCACGAAGTGCCAAGTCCACTCATTTTTTGAACACTTTCAGGAATGGTGACTCCACCACTTCCCTGGGGAGCCTGAATCTCTCCTTATGCTGGTCAGACCTTGACTGAGCCCATTCCTCCTCACAGGTAATTTCAGTTGACATCCCATTAAATGTCATTTGGAATTACAGGGCAGTGAGCTGCATCTTACCTGGGGAATCTAGACTGTGTCCTTACATGACCTCCCATTCACCTGAGACTAGGAAGCATCCTACCACTGATTTTAGGGAGCAGTCAGAAAAGAGGTGAGAGCAGAAAAGGTTTGTTTTCCAGAACAGAGCAGGAGTATCAGCTTATTCTTATCTGTAAGGTGGCTTAATGTTTGTAAGGAGCCCAAGATCAAAATTTGGCTTAAAAGTGGATATAAACGTTAACTGCTACTTTTCTTTTTTATTGCATGCAACTATTTGTTATTGTCCTACCAGAGTAGCAGATAATAAAGCAGAGTATGGCCAGTAACTGAAACTTAAACCTTGTAAAGCTGTTAGCAATGAATTATCAAGGTGTCTGTTTGTTCTCTGTTAATGGGAGCATAAAATGCCACCATAAAGTTTGCACTGCTGCACCTGGGGTACTGGCAGCAGTGACCGTATCATGGCTCAGTAAAATGTTGACAAAGATTAAATGGGAAGAAACCTTTCAGTGCAGTCAGGAGGGCCTGATCTAGCAGAAAATAGCACAGAAAACACAGTGATGTTGTTCTATAAGTGACCTGCTTTGAAGAGTCTGAGCTGGGAAAAACTCTGTGTCTTTGGAAAAGGTAATGATTTTTAATTTCTCGCTGTTGCCACAACATGTGATGGCCACAGGTCATCTGTGAGGAACTGCTCTTTGAGGTAATAATCCTCATTGATTTCTCCATTTTCATGACAGCTGTCAATCTGGCTCTCATTTGTGACCCTTGGAGTTAGGTTTTCTGGTCAGTTTGAGAAAACTCTGCGGCTGGGGAGAGGATCTTGGGGAACTTCTAAGAATGAGTCTTGAGGGCAGTGATGTTTTTGCTTGTATTGACCAGTTTTAATACAGCATGAATAGGAAGACAGAAGAACTGCTTCTACTAGCTTCCATGAGGAAGTTTTAGTTGTGATTTTACGTGATGTGGAAATAGCCCATATTTTTTCAGCTCCTACTTTCTGTAATCACATCAGCTCTCACCTTTCCCTCCTGAGGCTTTCTTCTTCCTTTGTGTTATGGTTTAACCCCAGTCAGCAACCAAGTACCACACAGCCACTTGCTAATACTGCTCCCTTTCCTATTGGGTCGGGGAGAAAAATGGGAAAGAAGGTAAAATCCATGGGTTGAGACAAAAAAAGTTTAATAATAAATAATAGTTTTTAGTATTTTCCTTCCTTTCTCAAAAGATTCTGCTGCTTAGTGCTCCACACGATGACATCGTCAATGTATTGCAGGTGTTCAGAGTTTGGAAGGTGATTCCAGCTGCTTGGTTTCCCTATCCTCTAATTCCACACTACTAGCCCTGTTACTCAGCATTGGGGCAGTCAAGTGATCATACGCTCACCCATTCTGCCTCTTCCTCCTGTTCTTGTCATGGCCCTGCTTTGTTCTCCTTTACTAAACGAGCTCTCGTGTCCATTTCTCCTGGTGAAAAGGGGTGACTGACACTGGCAGGGGTTGGTGCTCTGGTTCAGCTGCAGGGCCTGGGGCCAGGGTTGGAGTAGCTGCAGCTCCTGTCACTTTGTCATCAAATCCAGGGAGATTCTTTTCCCTTGAGGATCCTCGATTGTGTTGAATAGGGCTCAATAGGCCTGGGCCAGGACCCAGCACGTTGCAGTGATTTGTGCCACTCTGCAATTGCCAGACTGATGGCATCCTTTTCCCAAATATTTCTCTAATTTTTCTGGATCCTGCACTTGTTCAGGGGAAGTTCCAAAATGCTGGAGTTACCCACTGTCCCAGCTACTTGTCCATACTATCCCACACACCTATCAACTCAGAGCTGTCCAATCTCAGCACAGATCTCTGGGTGGTTTTCTTAAATAGTTGTTCAACAAGACCTGGAACACAGTGAGAAGACAGCAATAAAACCATGCTCGTTTGAATATCCCAAGGATATTTGAAATTTGCGAGAGCTGTAGTAATTTGCCTGGAGGAGAAGAGGAAGACGAATGGAGTTGTCTCTCCCACGGATTGGGTCTCCCAGGGAGAAAAGGTAAAAGATACCATTATGAATAGTTTCCAATAGATGGCTCACACAGTATGAAGATGACAGCAGTGCTGAGTACAAATAACAGGTTAGTTTCACAACCAGCAATTCTGTCATATCATAAGCCAGCCTTAAAGTACAACATGATGCAACTCAGATAACAAGCACAACAGCTCTGAGAGCAAGTAAATCAACATCGTGATCAGTGACTATTAATAATGAGTGTTTATAACAGGTTTGTTCTAACATGTTCTAATCATATTTGTCGTTATCTCAACCCTTCATTGCCCCATTCGAGCGCCAAAAAAAAAAGGACTGTTGTGGTTTAACACCAGCCAGCAACTCAGTACCACATAACTGCTCAGTCATGCCCCCTCCCTCCCTGGTGTGAAGGGGAGGAGAATCAGGAGGAAGGTAAAACCCATGGGCTGGTGTAAGAACAGCTTAAGAACAAATTAATAATTGAAATAAAATATAGTATGCTAACAATAACAATGGCATAGTTACAATGAAAAGGGAGAAAATGAGAAATAACCCACTCCTCCCAAGCCCCCCACCCAAACTCCCAAGTGATGTACAATGCAGTTGCTCATCACTCACTGGTTGATGCCCAGCCTGTCCCTGAGCAGGGATCCCTCCATCCCGACCAGTTACAGTTTTATTGTTCAGCATGACACCATACAGTCTGGAATATCCATTTGGCCAGTTTGGGTCAGCTGTCCTGGCTGACCATGAGAAGCTGAAAAGTCCTTGACTTTGTATAAGCATTACCTGGCAACAACCAAAACACCAGTGTGTTACCAATATTATTCTCATACTACAACCAAAACACAACACCATACCAGCTACTAAGAAGAAAATTAACTATACCCCAGCCAAAACCAGGACTTTGAAACATTCTGTGAACTTCGTTTCTCTTCTAGAAGAGATCTTAAGGCACCTTTCTCTGCCAGGATAGATTAGACTGATTTCAATAGGAAGATTAACACCATGAGCTGCACTGTTCAAATCTCTGTACAGTCAAGAAAAGTCAAACTTTGTCTGACAGCTCTTGTTGGGACAGCAGGAAAGAGTGGCAGTACATTCCTTACATCACCTTAAACAGACCAAGAAGACTGAAGCACGCTTTCAAAAGGGCAGTGGCTCCAAATGGTGTAATTATAAGTGTGATACCATTATTTCTAAAGTGATTGTGAGAGGATCAACTAAAAATCTCTCTACCCAGAGGACAAACCCCATGGTTAAAAAAATTATAATCACAGAAGTCTTAAGATAGATGAGGCTATGCCTAAAGGCAGCCATGCAGTCTGTGCTGAGGGTTTAATGATGGATGCAGGAGATGGCAAGACCAAGCCCTGTAACAGGTGCATCCTACAGTGCTGTGCTGTCAGAAGCCAAGTGTAGGAGACTTGAATAAAGCCAAAGACTGAATTATGGGTAACAATCTTGTTCAGACTGCAAAGAATTTGGTTTTAGAGTGCATCTGTTTGCTTCAGCTGAGAAATGCCAAGGACTGGCATGTGGTGCTCGTGCACCAGCTCAGTGACATAGTTTTGACTCTGTAAGTAGGAAGTCCTGCTTCCACATGTTTTCTGGATGTAAAGCCACAGCATAATCTGACAGATTGTCTGGGGATTACTGTGAAGAGAGAAAGATACCACACCATATATAATGTAAGTGGATTTATAATTACATGATAGGAGGCAGGAAAATGACCAGGGGAATTCATCTTGGAGGCAAAAAGTAAATGTTTTTTGTCTGAAATCAGCGTGTGAGAGGGTCAGGGTCTGTAAAGTGCCAATGAACATAAATGCTTTTATGCTTTAATACGAAAGTGCTTTTATCACTTGTTCAGCATAATCCTTCCAGGGTTCTATATTGAGTTATTTTTGAAAGCCTTGTGCCAGCGATTTATCATATGAACTGAGATCAAAGGTTAGACTTGGTTATTATTTTTGTGTGTCTTTCTGCCGTTTTTTCTGCCCAATTCTACTAGACAGTCCAGAGGCTTTAAGTAATGAAAAGCTTTCGTGAAAATGGAGCAATGAAAACTGTTTCAGCCTGGCCTTCTCAACTAGCACTTAGAGGGGCACAGAACATGCAGGTACAACGCCAGGACCTGAGCTCACTTTGTGTATTGAACACTGATTTTTGATGTAGTGGAAGTCCTAAGTTGTAATATGTAGAAATGGCTGCATAGAGAATCATCCATAGAAATCTGGAGTTAAGAAGCCTTGATCCAGCCACAAAGCAACCACTGATGAGGCTGGCTACTGGGCCTTATCTAACACTTGGTTTTGTGTTTCCTAGATTGCAGGCAACTGGACAATGGAGTGGGCTGGAAAGTCTCTAAGCCAAGCCAAGAAATACATCCAGTTGCCTTGGATATCCTGCATCCAGTTCTGCTGGACACACTGATAGAATACTAAGCCTACACCCTGGACTCTAGCCCTCTGAACCATTGGATTTGTGCCAGAAACTTCAGACACATCGATTGCAGTAATGGATTGGGCAAGATACAGACTTAAGCCTGCTGTTAGCAGGTCCCTGACATGGTTTTGGGCTGTACAGCATCTGTCCCAGTTTTGTTTGGCGAAATAATGTGTAGATCAGACACTGTTCCTGAGATTGTTTATGGACAAGACCATTCTATTTTGGGGGAAAGAGGGATTGGAGTGAGTGTGTGTAGACCTGGATAATGCTTTGAGAGCAGGCAATATCCCCAGACAGTTTAATTCACAGTGCAGAAGTAGCCACTGTGTCTAGAGGCAGGTGTCAGGTTGTGTGGTGGCACTCTGGAGCCAGAGGAGCTCACAGAACCAGCCACACTGACTGAAGCCTCCTGGCTTTTTGCTGGATGGAACTGGGATCCTGGAAGTCCTGAGTGCCCAAAATGCTGAAGATAGGATCCTGACGCCTTCTCCTGGAGGCAGCAGCTGGGCCACTGGCACTGCCTGAGTGCTCTTTCAGCTGAAGCTCTCCAGTGCAGCTCACATCTCTTTTCCTCTGAGCTAGCATGATATGTCAACCTTCCCAGGACTGAAGGGTTAAAAGAACAAGTATATTAACAGTTATACAGGGTGAAAGAGGGGATGCTTTCCTAATAAAATGATTCTTTTTCTGTCAGGCCTATAGAAACTGTGGTGCTGGTGATGGCAATAAGATTCCCCTTTGACTGAGCAGTCAAATGTGTGCAGATTGAGGTACTTTCTAGGACATTTCTGCTTTTGAGATGTGTATAAGGCTCTGGTCATACATCCTTACTGTAATTTACCCAGCTGCACACTTGCTGGGCTGCCAGTATTTAGGTTGTGCACATGGGCTCTCAAAGTCAGCTGCAGTATTGACCATGTCCTTGGCTTCTCCAACACAATTTCTAATGTCCCAACTGCTGTATGACTTTGGAATAGATTCAGGACATCCCTGTCCTACCTTCAGCCTTCCAAATACTCTGGATTTAAAGCTTACCTTTTTAGATAGCTGAAGAAAACAGGAATATGCTCCTTTTATAGAATAATAAATATGTAGATATGAATAACAGTGTCAATGCACTTAGTTTCCTTGATTTCCTGACCATTCTTCTGTTTGGACATGGGAGTCCTCTGCACATGATTTCTTAGCCACTGCTTTCCCAGATCTGCTTGGTTGGGGTCTGTTTTCTGTGCCTTTGACTTTCCTGATGTAATTTTCCTCGTGGATTGATGAGATCCTTTTCTCTTATAATGCTGGAGCCCTTTGATCAGTTTATCAGTTGATCTATCCTTTGATTGTTTCCCTTCTGCATGTAAAAGGTTTTGCTGTGACTTGAAACCATCTTGCTGATCAAGGATGCTCTGTTTCAGACTGGAAAACCATTAAAGCCGAAGGGCTCCCATTGCCGGCCTTTTGTCCATCTCTCCCACCACCAAGGCAGGAGAGGCTGGGAGCGTGCCTCCTCCCAGAATTCCTCAAAGTTGCACGGGGAGTTTTCTCAAAGCGTCCCTCTGACCCTTTCAGAAAAGGGAGGACTCGCTGAATCAGAAACTGAAAAGGAAAATAAGTGTTTCCCGGCGGCAGTGAGGCACACTTGGGCGCATGGTGGCACTAAGTGCCTGGCAAAAAAAGGCTGACTTTCTCCATCCAGCCCTGACTGCCTGCGACCTCAGAGCTACATCCCTGATGGAAGAGGCAAAAGGCTGGGTATTGCAGAGCAAGACAAAGTAAGAAATCTAAGCTTCCAATGGGATGCCTGGGAATACTCTCTTAGCAAGTGTCTTCCTCTGTCATCTGTCTTGCAAATTCTGCTTCTGGTCATATTACACCCTGAAATCCCTTGGGGCAAGCTTTTCCTGGAGTGTTTTCACACGTCTCCCTTGCAAATAAAGCCAGGGCCCATTTCTGCTACCTTATTAAATGATCTATGACATTTATTGAAAATTTTGCTCACATTTAAAAAATACGTTATTTTTAAAAGGTGATGGCTTACTTTTTAGTCTGGGTCCTTCTTCTGAACCTTTTAATGGCTGGTTAACATCACATTGGCAGCCTCAACTTCTGAGCCATAAAATGTGAAACTTTAAAATTTTTTCCTTATGACAGAGGTATTTGGGGTAGAAAATCTGAATGACACGAAAGGAGAAATTTGCCAGGGAGCTCTAAGGGGGAAATAGAGCTGAACAATCTTTTTCTAATTATTGTAATAAGAGTGCCATTATCAGAAATGCTCTGTGCTCTATTGGGAAAGAGAGCTACATTAATAGGAAACAAAGATATTTGATCCTTCATAGATCAAAGCACTTTTAAGATGCTGCTGTCATTATGAAAGGCTCCTGGTGTAAGAATGGTACTTAGTGGAAAGTAGCTCTATTATTTGTCACTTATTTAAAAAAAA
>VZRS01014633.1:839494-914098 GCA_013398055.1 Ifrita kowaldi | reverse complement strand
AAATAAAGCCAGGGCCCATTTCTGCTACCTTATTAAATGATCTATGACATTTATTGAAAATTTTGCTCACATTTAAAAAATACATTATTTTTAAAAGGTGATGGCTTACTTTTTAGTCTGGGTCCTTCTTCTGAACCTTTTAATGGCTGGTTAACATCACATTGGCAGCCTCAACTTCTGAGCCATAAAATGTGAAACTTTAAAATTTTTTCCTTATGACAGAGGTATTTGGGGTAGAAAATCTGAATGACACGAAAGGAGAAATTTGCCCGGGAGCTCTAAGGGGGAAATAGAGCTGAACAATCTTTTTCTAATTATTGTAATAAGAGTGCCATTATCAGAAATGCTCTGTGCTCTATTGGGAAAGAGAGCTACATTAATAGGAAACAAAGATATTTGATCCTTCATAGATCAAAGCACTTTTAAGATGCTGCTGTCATTATGAAAGGCTCCTGGTGTAAGAATGGTACTTAGTGGAAAGTAGCTCTATTATTTGTCACTTATTTAAAAAAAAATTTAAAAATCAGACATAATGTTTTATTTACAAGATCCCATATTTGATGAGAAATGCTTCACTCTACCATAAAGCAACAGTTTTTAGGTCTATGGTGTAGTTAACTGCCTACAAACGTGAGAAATTTCACTGTGCAAATAGGAATATTTGGTGTGGGAATAAACACTTGCTGAAATCCACTGAAGTGAAGAAGGTCCTTGGAAAGCTTCTGAATTCTACACTGCAAAGGTCTGTGGGCTTTTTGACCCATTTTTCTCCTTTCTCTTTATGCTCACGTGTGATCAGGATATAGCTCTGAGAGCTTCCAAACATGCTTTTTCTTTTTGTGTTTTTGCAGTGCTTAGAGCAGTCAGATTCTGGTCTGAGACCAAAGCTCCAAAGTGCTCTCCTAACACAGATAATAATAAAAGTAGAGAGAAATTGATACTGATTCACCTATGGATCACAAAANTTGGTTTCTCTTTGCTGCTTTTTTGAATGAGGAACTTGATGACTATGAGATTTTTAAAGTGCTTTTGCTCCAGCATCTTCAAAGGTTGTCTTTTCTTGCGTTTTTTTCCCACAAAAAGAAACTCAATCTGTATACAACCTCTCTGTGCTTGCTCTCTTAGAGATGGGCAAACTTACATTGAATGCTCTGCCTGTGGTACTTCTAAGCCTAGAGCAAGGAGGGCTCATGACTTTCAGTTGCAAAGAGAAAGAGGAAGCCACTGAGGCTCCTTTCAGTTCCAGAGGTGGCATTTCTGGAGGCAGATATTTTGGCACCACTCACTGCACAGACAAAAGCCTCCTACACAAGAGTTTGGGCTGGAGAGCTGGGGCACTTTCTCTGAAGAAAACTCCAAAAGACTATTTTTCTGATATGCAGTCTCTATTTTTCTAAGGTAATTGCACAAGCTTTCTGGCCCATGGTGATCGTACAGAGTTTCCAGTCTGCCCTGACTTTACCTCCCTGCCGAGTGAAAACGTATTTTTCTCTGACAGAGCACATTGACTCCTTGTCTTTGTCATAATGAACACATGCTAAACTCTGCTGTCAGTGCTCCTAGCTTCCATCCTGTGTGCTTTATTGCCTTATTTCAGCTCAGCAAGAACGTCATTGTCCCTTAGAGACATATTCTTCAATGTCTTTAGGATTTGGTGTCTTTAGCTCTCCAGAATAGGATGGAGAAGCCCACCTGGGTGGCCAGGTTGAGCACGACTGGGTATCCAGGGGAGTAGAAGTTTTCCAGAATATGTCCTGTTGTGCCAACCTACCAAAAAAACCCAGAAAAAACCACAAACCCCAGCAAAACCCCCCTAACAAAAAACCCATGGGAAATTCCAACAATTTGGAGAATTATCTGCATACCGGGACAAATATATATCAAATAAAGCTAAACTTCTCAGACTTTGCATTCGCAGTAAGGCATTCAGTTATGTCAGGAAACTTTTCCCATGTCAGGCATTAAGATGTTGCTGCGCCTCAATCCATTCTATGGGCTTGGAGGAACGTTGTTTGATTCACTCTGGATGGTGCACAGGAGAAACAACAAAATTCTCAGGAGGTTCAATAACAAGCATTTGCTTGCAAACCTTAGAACATTAAGGTGGACTAAGTACTTGTCACATTTTAAAACAAAATACAGATGAAGTAAGGAACTTCACAAACTTTAGCTTCTCAAACTTGAAGGTAGCCACCTTTAACTTATCCAGACAAAACAAGGCACTTACTAAAGCATTGACTAGAATTGTAGGCTTACAATATGTTTTGAGAAGAAGAAGTCAGGAGCAGAAAGGGAGAGAAAAAGAAAGAAAAAGTAGAGAGGAAGAAAAAGGAGGGAGAAAGGTGTACAGTCACCATCCTCAGATGCAGCAGTGAGACTTGATTGTTGCAATTTAGACATCCATTGCTAAAGTGGTGGTGGCAGTCTAGATCTGCCAAGGGTGGGGGAAGCCCATGAAACACAAAGGCGGATGTGTTAGTATACACTCAGGCTCAGTGGCAACGCCCAGGTACCTCCCGAGGGAGGCAGTTTAACAATGTCCGATGCAACACTGTGGGTCATGTGGCACTTCAGAGGTCTTTGATGGTTTATGACACCTTCTAAGACATGACAGCTGCCTCTCACATCAGCACAATTGAGCCAAGTATGCCCCATCATAAGGGATGAACCTTCTGACCTATCTGTGAATGTCCCATTATCTCCCCCAGAGGGAAGTTTTACACTCGAAACAGTTATGTAATGTAGGATATTGGAGTGACAAAAAGCACTATCCCATCTCCCAGGGTCTGCTTCTTATAGGCCTCTTCCCCTGTCTGGCTCAAAACCCTGTTTGTAGCCTCTGGTGGAGGGTGTGCACTCCCTCTGCACCTGGGCTGTTCCCTTGCAAGTCACTGTCAGCAAAGCGCCCACTACTGTTGCAAGTGGCCAATTGTTTGAGCCATCCACCATTAGCATTTCAGTGTCTCACACTGAAGCACTGATTTCATATTCTAGAATTCATTCTCTGGCCACACAAACCTCTCTGGAGTTCATTTTCATAGTCTTTTCATAGAAAAGAGACTAGAAGGACTTCCCAGAAGGCTGTGGTACTTCCTACAGGAGATGAAACACCTGTTTTGAGTAGAACAATCTCCTCTATTACTTTTTTCTTGCGGGGCTGGGAGAACTCCTTCCTCCAGGAATAGGTTAGTTCATGAATGGGAAATGCTGATAATAATTGCAGTGACCTCTACAGATAGTCCTGAGAATTAGTTATGCATGGAACCAAATTAATAACTGCGGACACCTGTCAAAACAGTGATTGCATATAGAGAATGACACCAGATGCAGAAGGAGATGTTTGAAACTTCCTTCAAGAATTAGTTTTGGAGTCCTCAGACCTTCAAGGCTGACTGCAGAAGACTCTGGTATGTGCATGCATAAAACTTAGTGGAAGTATTTAGATTCACAGATGGACAGTTTTCCTCTTGTAAACAAAGCATATTTTTTACTTGACAAGTGGAAATGTTGCCACCTGTGAAAAAATTAAGTAGGGATTTTGAGTGGACTCTTTGTGACTAAGATTTTTAGAAATCCTGGCTGTGGGCCAGCTCTCAAGAGGAATATTCTTAATGTTTTTTTTTCTTATGACTGAAATCGGACTTTAGATAATTTTGACAATGCCACAACAGATTTTTTTTTTTTTTTATGGAGAGAACATACTCATGTTTCCTATGTCTCCAGAGTCACTGGAGCACAAGTCTGTGATTCTCATTATATGAACAAGATGTTCTTAATGCTGATACTGCCTTTTCTTCCCAGTATACTTGTAAGGGTTGGGTGTAACACATGGAATCTCTTCTGCTTTACTTATTAGCATGGGTAAATTTGCATTTTTCTTTAAAATTTCTAATCTAATGTAGATGGGATTCGGTTCAAGCAAAGACAGAGTTCAATCAATTTTCTAGGCTTAGCTTCACATTATATTTTACAATAACATTTGTTGCAGAAGGACAGACTTGTCCCTTGTCTGGCACATGTTAATGAAAGAGAACATGAGGTGGTTATTATGGCTGGTGGAGATACTGATCCCTCCCTTGCTGGTGGAAGCAGTACAGCTCTCCTGGAGTTTGAGACCTGTCTTCTGCAGCACCTGAGCATCATGCATGCTTCATGGATCTGGAAAGAATTTTCTGACACTATTACTACTGCTAGTGTGATCCTGCTTCTGCTTTTACATTGTTAGATTTTCGTATCCATGTTCTTACTCCTCTGTCTCCATTTCCTTGTCTTCCTAAGGAAGACATTACTTTTGCTACATTTTTAAATTATTTGAGCCCTTCTTAAGTGATTGATCAATGACATTTCCAGCACCTTAACTTTCATATAACAACCTAAACTGATGAACAGAGAAATGTCTGATTATGATATTGTATTTCATACAACAGTCAGAGGAAATAAGTGGTGCTCCTGTTAAGATGAAATTCCTATTACAGATGATTTGGATAGGAGATAGTTTGATACTTTATATGGTAGCAGCTCTCTCACTGTCTAGTATATATAGGTCACTGCTGTCTAGTGTATGTAGGTCACGGAGACAGGAAGCAAATATGGAGCAGCAGCAACAGCAAGGACTGCACAATTGGCTGGTCTCCATCTGAGATCAATTAGGACCACCAGATTAGTCAGGGATGTTCTCCCCTCTTTTAGGGGTGCAGACTGAAGCTGCACACCCACCTGGTACAGCATTACTTGTGTGGTGTCATTCTCTGTGCTTCTCTGCTAGTGTCTGCTAAGGCTTGGCCTTTATCCCCATCCATTATTTTACAGGTGATCCCATGTTCTTTATGGCTTTCACTGTATCACTGACTAGCTCTTTTTTCTTGGCCATCTGAAACTTCTCTGAGGACAGAGTTCCTGAATAAAACTCAGTAATGTATGTAGTGAGCCAGAGTAATGGCATGCTCTGGCTGCTCTCCCTTAATAACCCTTTGTATGAGCCTGCAGATCTCCTTCAGATGTTACTGCAGAGAGCACTACATGTCTGTGGCATGAATGCTTTCAGAGAGAAGTCCCCTGTGCATGTGTGACAGCACATTGCCCAGAACACTGAAGTTGTGACCTCAGGCACTACTGCTCACTATTTGGTACATGAATTAATAAAAGTCTTTCTTCCATGTATCAAGATGCCTGTTTTTCCATTCAGCATTGAAGCTCTTATCAAGCAGCTCATTCTTCCTTTGTAGGTATTCTCTTTTCCTTCATTATTCAAGCTGTAGTATTTTCCTCCTAAAATAACAGAATTTCATTCTTCTTCCTTATGCTTCCTGGCTCTAATATTGCTTACACTGTCTGGTGCACACATGCACGTGAAATCATCTTTACTTGCTTGTTTTCTCACCATTTCAATGTCCTCAGCCATCACAATGCTTCCATCTTTTTGTATCTGCTTCAAGCTCTCCACCCTTCACAAAACTCCATCATGCTTCTTAATATATCATAAAACTCAACGCATTTGCATCCTGTCTCTTGAAGCCCTCTGTCCTCCCTGAGTTATGCACTGCCCTTTGCTCTTTGTCATGCTTCTGCTTTTTTCCTCCTAAAGATAATTAATGACTTTCTTATTACTGTTCTCTGCTGGTCCTATCCTATCTCAATAAGATTATTCTAAAACTCACCCAACAAACTTTTTTCTCCACAGGCCCTTCTGGCTGAAATGATCTTCCCCAAACTAGCCTCCTTATCTACTCTGGGAACCTGCATGCTCCTTGCTAAAATCCATTTACACACAGGACAATTTTACTATCTTTTGTTAAAATCTTTGTAATTTGTTACTTGCCATACGAAGTCCTGACTAAACAATTGCTTTCTGAGAGTTTTTGCTTCATTGGTATTTTACCTCTGTCTTTCAAGTACTTCATAGAAATTACTTACAATCACCATCTCCGAAAAACCAAGCACATCTAACTGTCCCGTGCTGCAGTCCCTCTCAACAAGAATGCATGTGCTGTTTCATCTCTCCCTGTTGCCCACAAAATGACACGGCTGTGCTTAGCTGCTGCCTGCCTTGAATTCAACTGAGCTGGAAGTTCGGGTGCAGCCTGAGCAGCCTGGCTCTTGCCAAGTCCTGTGTTTTAAGCCCCACCTTTCATTTGCCCTTAGCACCTCCATCCACTTCAAACCTGATGGTGCTACTGCCTCTCTGCCACGCATCAGATGAATTTTGCCAGCTCTTTGGTTATCCCCTCACCTGCTTCACCTGTCAGATTAGGGGTCGGAGAGAAAATAAGGAAGGATGTGGGAGAATTTGCTGTCTTATTAGAAGCAGCAGCCTAGTGCAGTTGAATTGCACCTCTCGTGTATGGTCTGAAGGTTGTGGGTAACTTGTGCCTGACCTGATGCACACCCTTGTCACTCAGCTGGAGATGCTGGTCTCACCTGTGGCAATTGTGAGAGGTCATCAGCGAGACATGGCAGCATGCACAGGGAGCAGGATCTGTTCGTAAGGGTCTGCAAGTGAAGTCTTGGTAAAAGATATAGTATGTGTTGAAACACTGTTATCATTTTTTTTTCTCCACTATCGTTCTTTTTTTTTTTTTTTACAGCATACAACCTGTAACTTATACTTTGTTGAGAATTTCAGACACCTAGGGAGGTTAGTGTAAGTATTGCAATAACTCAGGAACGATTAATTGAGAATGCACACCATTTTGGGAGGTGTTAGGTCAGGACTAAATGCTCTTTACTGTGTAGTCACATTTTATTACAACTTTCATATGTTCGGAACACTGATAGAAAAGAAAGCATGTCACCTATTTACAATCACTACACATTTACATTATATTATTTACAGATAATGAATTTAGTAACATATGAGCAGAAAATATAGCAAATATCAATAAGAAACTGTACAGGGCTTAATCTCATGTCCTTTACTGTAGTTGCATTTCACTGTAATAATAAATACAGTTCTATATTTACACACTTTACTTTAAAAATCTATTAAATGAATTTTAACAATTTCAAGTTTAAAATATCTGATCAAAATATTTCAAACATGCTTATAAAAATAAGACACAAAGCCTTTAGGACCTTCTGCAAGCTAAAAAAGTTCTGATAAAAGAAGCTTTCTTTAACTAGTCTTTAGAATTATAACATTATTTTGCTTCTCAAATTTCTTTACAAACTTCTTAAATATAGCAAGCTGAAAGGAACCTCACTGACATTAAGCAGAGCAGCACAGATGGACCCCAGTTAAATTAAAGCTAAGTAAACATCGTAATAGGTATTGTGCAATGGTTGACTGATCCTCTGTTTAATCCAAAGTGGTTTCAGGCATCATTTCTGCAGCTGTGTGCTGCACTGCTTCAAAAGCCACAACAGATAAAGGATTAAGATAAGTACCCAGCTGACTTTATCATACACAATTCCAGAACTGGTTCCTTTTTTTTTCCCTGAAGGATGAACCTGTCAGCCAAAGTCAACTGATGCCATCTGTAACTGCAAAACTAAAAATACGCCAGTGTGAATGGACAAGAAAATCAAGGCATATGCATTGTTGGCAGCAAATTCTTCATTGTGAAAATCCATCCTTGGAGTCCCAGGAAGTTTTATATACAGGAACAGATGAACAACAGAGATCATCTGTAACTGATTACCTTAATTGCTGAGCCTAGCCTAACCTTCGTAATGTTAAAAAATTAGGCTCATTCACCTGGAGGCTGAGTGGCCATTAACTGAGCAGTGAGTATTGGGTTATTAAATGTTACTCCTCAGGGAGCTCTTTCTAACAACAACAACAAAAGGTAAATTTGTGCATTTTTCTGTCTTAAATGATCAGCTTACTCAAGCAAAAGGTGCCAGGTCTGAGAAAAGAATACTGGAATATCTCCTGATGGCTTGGACAAGGTCAAAGAATTATATTCTAGATGGCTCTGTTGTCTGAGATATTTTAACAGTAGACTTGGCAAGGACATGAAGTCTCTTCTTTCTAACTGGGATGCTTCTGATGTGTAAACATACATGCCTTGATTCAGCAAAGTATTAACAGATTTAAAGTCAGAGAACTCTGTTAATCTAATCAAGCTTTTTCCTAAACTAAAGCCATCAGAAGTCCCTGAATTTCAACAGCTGCTCCAGTATCTTTTTTGGCAATATATCAAATATGAATTTAGATATTTTCGGTGACAGATAATTTCACTAGCTAATGACCATCTCTATCAACAGAACTTGCACCTTTATTTCTATGCTGCATATCCCTAATGACAATTTCCAGTTGACCTTACCAGATTCTTCTCCTCTCAGTTGAGTAGTCCTCTGCCTTCGAACTTCTGTATCCCAGAAGCAGCTACTTATGAGCTGTGATCAAATCACTTATTTCTTATGTTCCTTTAAATTTATGATAGTCATATCCTTTTCAATTTCACAATGTTCTTTCCAGCATGCAAATGTGTTTGAAATATCCCAGGAGTGCTTGCATCAGTGCTAAGAACACAGATCACACAAACTCTTCACTCCTACTCGATATTGCCTTAGCTGAGGATGTTGGCTATCCTTACCCAAAAGGACCCAGTGACCTCCAAATCTTCAACTGACTAGTGACTATGAACTAGCAGCCTTCTAGAATCACTGTTTCATGAGACAGACATCATGCCATGAGCAGGACCACAGTTTTTATTCCTGCACAAATTACCTTAAATGAATGTTTCTGTCTGAGTGCCTTTGGTGTCCTTTGATACTTCTCAGCATGCCAATTTTTTTATATTGATGACTTTCTATTTAGTATTTTCCACCTTCAAATTATATGAGTCATCTGCCAATTTTATCATCAGTAATTCTGGAAGTAATTCTACAGGCATGAAAGCAATTCAGGACCAAACTGTGCAGAACCTCATTAGAAAAATACCCATGTGACAATGCCTTGCCACTTACAATTGCATTTTAAATGCTTAACAGGATTTTGACTAACTTCTTTCACATCATGCTAATTTTTAGCTTTTGCCGACAATTAAAAATGCTTTGTCAAGTTAGATGACTTCCAAAATCCAAACCCAATGCCAGTTAAATCATTTAATCAGCTTTATCAAGCATGGAACTTCATCAAAGGGTATTGTGCAGAAACCTTTAGGACTTCAACAGGATTACTCTTCCGTTTAGATACCTTGCTGAACAAAGGCCATACACAGATGCTTATAAAAACAATCATGGCACTGAAAAACTATTATTAAAACCAAACTGCAATAAACAGGAAAAAAAAAACCCCCAACCCCTGAAAATATCAGGGGATACTTTGAAAAAATGTTACAAATTTAATATGCTATTTTTGCTTTTGACCAACTGATGCCCTTTCTGAGTAGTGCTACTTTAAAAGAGAGCAGCTGATACAACTGCACAAACTTCAACAGCTTTCATTTCCTCTCTTCATCCCAGCATTCTGGGAGCAGGCTGAGCAGGCTCAAGTATTGAATTTTCAGCCTGTTGCAAGTTTTGTCATTGTCTGCTTTCTGATGCATGTCACAATAATTTAGAGGCAGTCTAAACTCGTATGCACACATCCACACTTTTGGGATTAAAACTTTTGTAAACAGAGATATTTTCTGTACTGCTACTGCAACTAGCGACAGGGAACAAATGCAACTGACGAAAGATTGCAGCCTTCTGTCATTTGATAAGATGGTGGCATTAGTGAACTGCTGGTGGGCATATCATATGATATGCTGGCACTTGTGAAGGTTACCAATGCTTGTGTTGAGTCACAAGACTGTTTTTCTATGTCTTCTGAATTCACAGAGATCAGACTAGCATGTTTTGATCTCCTCCACATCAAAGTTTGCTTTCGCAGACTCCCCAAATCCTCCTTAAAATGTGGATTGAAAAGTATATAGAGCAGTGGGTTTAGACATGCTGGCAATGGGACAATCACTAGAAGTATTGACTTAATCACTTCTGGGCTGATAAAAGTGAGGTTTAGTAAGGAGGAAAAAGATAAGAAGGCCACAGGGCAATAAAGAATGCAATTTGTAAAAAGTAGCAGGGCTATATGTTTGACCATAGAGCAATCCCAAATGTTGTCTAGTTCTCCCTTTTCTAAACTACAGTAGAGCTTTGTATAAGCAACAGTCATTACCAGAAAACAAAGGGAATTCAGCAGTACCAGTGCTACCATGTAGCCCATAGCAGTGGACTCTCCAAACGGGAGTGGCAAACAAAGCGGAGAAACCCCATACTCCCTTCCAGTGAGGAGGGGTATCACTGCAATGATTAGTGCCAACATAAAGCAAAAGGAAATGGCAATTTTTACACTGGCAATGGAGGATTTTGTTTCAAACTTTGTAGCATGCTTTACAGAGAATGCTCGTTCAAGTGCAGCTAGGGTAAGGAGGAATATGGAAGCCTCTGAAGCAAAAATGGAGAGCAGGCCCGTTATTTGGCAACCAATTCCACTTTCCCATTGTGCTCCGTACCGAGCAAAGCTACCAAAAGTGGATGCATCCACGCTAGCCAGCACTCCGCTGGCCAGACCCATCGAGGCATTTACAATAGCTATTAAACCAATCAAAAGTTTTATGGAGGACATATACAATGGAGGTCTGAAAACTGTAGCAGACACCAGTGCATTGCAAATAAAGGTCAAACCCACTATGGTCCACACTCCAATTCTGATCAGCCAGCTACCAAACAGATGGTCACATGGTTTGAAGGGACCTGAAATGACAAAATAAAAAGGGTAAGGGGAACCTACGTAAACAAAAAAAGCCTTGTGCTTTCTAAGACACGAAAGTTCATGGTTCTTGCAGATTCTCAGCACAGCCAAACAGTGAATTTCAGTCTAAAAAGTGAGCCGGAAATCTGCTCTTTCTTTGGAGTAATCTGAGACTTTGATAACATGCTGCTAAACGTGTGATGCATGTTGCATTACTGGTGCATGTAAGTCTTTGTCCTTCATCACAAGTAGTCTGTGAGCTTCTTTTTGTGCCTGGCAGTACTCCTGCAATATGAGTGTCAACTCTTGTAGTTTCAAGAAATGCTGTGATATTTGTCAGTGTGTGAAAAAAGCTGAAAATGTTACCTGTCACTAAATTAGAACAGGTTCCTAATGAGTCCTAGTGAAGTGTGATGCAATGGATATGGACAGATGTACTTTGGCTACCTTATAACATGTCGTTACATAGTCCAAGAAAATTGTGTCTGTCTTTGCGTGTCTCTTAGGGTTCCTGTTTGGCAGTTTCATACCTGGAGAGGGTGAGCATTGCACTGAATGATGAGATTTCAAATCTTCTTCAAAGTCAAGAAAAAAGTCCTCAAAATCACGTTCATCTATAGGGGAGAAAATACCCAGAATTGTTACTGCAATTTTCAGGAAGAGTTTTTTTAGTAAAAGTTGCAAAATTGTCTGTCGTATTTAAGGCCTGGTCTTGTCCCTTTGCCTGCCAAACTGTGAGCAGAAGCAGACATATGCCTACTTGGTTTTGAATTACTGTACTTGGGATTATATTTTAAAAGTTGGCATCTTTGCTTCTCTGAAAATAATCACTTACAGGTACATTCTCTATTGCCTAATTTGCAATGGGATGACTGCTTAGGAAGGAGTTTAAAATATGCATTCTGCTGTTGTGCCATGCTAGTAGGAATTAATCAAGTTTTCCGTGTTTTTTATGTCATGACTCTACCATGTATTCTTGGCTGTATTGTTGCTGAACTCTGAGACTTACTGGTTTGCAGGAGCAGTGATAGCACAGAAAGCAACAGGGTGGTATAAATGTATGTGTGCACCTACATAACAGATCAAGTAACAGATCTAGTGCTGAAGGGGAAGAAAAATACTGTAGTCTTGTGTCCTAGAGAACAAATGCACTCTCTGGAAACCCTGGTTATGTGCATAGACTGGGGAATGAGATGCTGGAGAGCAGCCCCGCAGAAAGGGACCTGGGAGTCCTGGTCTGTGGCAAGGTGAACATGAGTCAGCAGTGCCCTGGCAGCCAGTAGGGTGAGCCCTGTCCTGGGGTGCATCAGGCACAGCATCACCAGCCTGGCAAGGGAGGGGATTGTCCTGCTCTGCTCTGCACTGGGGCGGCCTCACCTCGAGTGCTGGGGGCAGGTCTGGGTGCCACAATATACGAAAGATATAAATCTATTGGAAACTGTCCAAAGGGGAGCCATGAGGATGATGAAGGGTCTGGAGGAGGAGGTGTATGACAAGCAGCTGAGGTTACTTGGTTTGTTCAGCCTGGAGAAGAGGAGACTGAGGGGAGACATCATTCGAGTCTTCAACATCCTCACGAGGGGAAGCAGAGAGGCAGGTACAAAACTCTTCCCCTCACGATCAAGGACAGGACTCAAGGAAATGTCATGAAGCTGAGCCAGGGGAGGTTTAGGTTGGATATCAAGAAAACGTTCTTCACCCAGAGGGTGGCTGGGCACTTGAACAGGCTGCCCANGAAAGATATAAATCTATTGGAAACTGTCCAAAGGGGAGCCATGAGGATGATGAAGGGTCTGGAGGAGGAGGTGTATGACAAGCAGCTGAGGTTACTTGGTTTGTTCAGCCTGGAGAAGAGGAGACTGAGGGGAGACATCATTCGAGTCTTCAACATCCTCACGAGGGGAAGCAGAGAGGCAGGTACAAAACTCTTCCCCTCATGATCAAGGACAGGACTCAAGGAAATGTCATGAAGCTGAGCCAGGGGAGGTTTAGGTTGGATATCAAGAAAACGTTCTTCACCCAGAGGGTGGCTGGGCACTTGAACAGGCTCCCCAGGGAAGTGGTCACAGCACCAAGCCAGTCAGAGTTCAAGAAGTGTTTGGACAATGCACATGGTGTGACTTTTGGGGCTGTCCTGTGCAGGGTCAGGACTTGACCTTGATGATCCTTGTGGGTCCCTTCGAACTCAGCATATTCTATGATTCTATGATTCTATGAAAAAATATGCCAAAGTAGCCACATACTTTGGCTATGACTCATCCTGAAGCATGTGGGTAAGCCAAGGATGTGTTCCATTCTGAGGCTGGCAAGAAATGACATCTTTGCTGGCCTGCTCTCGTATGGAGTTACATACCAGCTGAACTACCCTGTCTCTCATATAAAGGCAAGATTTAATTTACCACATTACTATAGCTATTATTTGGATGAAAAGATAAGTGAGTGAGCTTTTGAATGGCAGACCTAAAATAATGAGTTTGCTAAGCACAGGAATGCTTGAATAACATTACTGAGCAAGAGAGATGGAGAGGCCACCTCCGTGACTGTAAAGAGTATTGGATTTATTTAACATCACAGGTTACTCACAGCCTTCAGGTAGACTTAAAAGCCTAAGATGATGGTTACCTTGAATTTGTAGCAGTCCAGCATCCTTTCTATGAAAGTCATCAATGCTGCTGTTCTCATCTTTGCTCCATTGGCTGGAGATTCTGTAGTGGTTCTCACAAGCTCCAAAGGCACAGCACTGATAAGCATAAGGCATTTCCATAACCCTGCAGAAGAATAAGGAAGCATGGCATGAGACTGGTTAAGCACCAGAGTTACTGGATTGTACTGCTCCTCTACAGTTAGCACAAAGGAAAGTAAAACTATCTCTCGGTAAAAATCCGTCATGATAATACAAAATGAGGATTCACAAATAAAATTATTCATCAGAAATGCAGATGGTTTCTAGGCTAATTTTAGGAAAGACACAACGAAGTTTTCTTATGTGTTTTCACAGGAAACATGAAAGTGGGAGATCTGTGTCTTGCTGTTGAGTGAATGTTACTCAGAGCTGTATTTCTATTTTTATGATTTTCAATGATTTTACTGTGTAAATCAACAGTTTCTCCAACAGTTACTTTCTTATTGGTTTGGTTAAAAAAAAGCACATCCAAAGATAACAACCTGCCTACCGGGCAAAACCAAAACACTTCCCAAATTGAATTTCTCCACTTTAGGGAGAATGAGATCTTTTGGAAATCAAGCTTTATTCACCTCTTTCCACATTCAACTCTTTTCACAGTAAGATGGCAAAAAGGAGATTGTTTCTTTGCAGAAGATCAAGAAAGCAGTGTTCTAAACCAAAAGGTAAGTGAATCAGGCACTGTGTGTGAAAATGGATGTCACTGACAGCAAGGTTTTACTTTATTAATTGTCTTAAAAATGAGAACAGTCATTGCAGGACACAGGATACTAATTCCTAATTCTTTGAAGATCATGGTTATTCCTAACATAACATTGACATAACCATATACGACAATGAGTTCCAATCATTATGAAGCCTTCTGTTGTCAGAAAATTGCATATTTCTGGTATGCTGTGAATTTAATTCCTTTGGGGACGTGCAAATTCTGGGGCAGCATAGAAGAACTACTATCTGAGTTCTATAGACTACTTCTATTCTATAGCTATATTTTATGCTTTGGAAGCAGAGAGATTTAATTTGCACAGTTCACCAGCAGCACTTAGTAAAACCTAACAACTCACCTTAATTCTGAAAGCCCAATAAACCAAAAAGTTCAAAGATAAAGAAGTGATTAGAAATTATTCTGAGTTAACTTAAAAGGAATAAAGTAGAACTAGATCCTCCTATCAGATTACTTTCAACAGGTTAATCATGTAAATTAACATAATGAGTGTAATAAGCAACCTCTAACCCCCTGGGAAATCAGAGAAATCAAGCTGAATCAGGCCCGGTGCCAACAGGACTTAAACTTGTGCACTAGCCAAAAGCTTGGTACAAAGGGGAACAAACGGAATGTTAAGTTCTAAAGTGATTTTTAAATTAGTGCATTTGGGGGCATTTAGATTCTATGCCCTTACATTTCTGTTGGAAATTAACCACAATAATCTGTACCCTTGTACCCAATACAAAATTTTTAGGGTACTCAATAAAAGTTCAAGATAACCAAGATCTAACTGTCAAGCAACCTCAGACCAGCAGATTTAAATATTTAATTTCTAACTCATTCATCTGCATGCCATCTTTTAACACGAGGAGATTATTAAACATTTTTGAACGCATTTCCCAGAAGCCCTTCTTAAATAAACTATTATTAAACCCATTGATTACTAGACTAACCCATAGCTAATCATTTGGGATAAACCCAATCCCAATCCCCAAACAGAAATTTCCTTTCTTTGGAACAAAAAAAAATTATTAAAAGTAACTGACAGTTCTGCAAGGTGATCCCTGCAACTTGTGGCTTCAGATCTTTGGAAGGACATTGATACAGCTGGGGGAATGAGCAGTTAGTGGATATTTTAGGCACAAGAGTCTAACAGAAACATATTCTATTCTCTGGTTATTCAAACAGCTCTATGTACTTAATAATGATGGATTTCCAGATGGTCTTGTGCTTCTACCAACCTGCTGGTCTGTCATACACTGGAAATGTGGATGTCCCACATTGTACTGGTCCACTACTTTGATGACGTAGCAAAAAACATTCACGGCTTTTAAATGATCTTAAAGAGCAAGATTCCAATTTCTTATCCTCTCTGTAGGTATTTCTAGCATCCATTTTTAAATCTGAACAGTTTTTGTTTGTTTCACCCCCCAGCCTGTGTTACTAGGATATACACATAATCCTTAAATTAGCAAATGTTGCTTAATCTGTGAGCAAAGTCCAACTGCACACAAAGGCTGCAACCCAGAACACAGAAGACAAACCATACTTTGCAAAGCAGGGAAATAAGTATCAGATCTTCTTGGTGACAGAGGAGCTTTTTGTAGCAACAGCTACATTTAACACACAAGAAAAAAAGAAGGAGCTCTCAGGCATACAGTGCTGGAGGCAGTAGTTTTTATGGCTGGTGCTTATTTGATGTGGGTGATTAGATTTGGACTTTGTCAAATTAAACTCTTAGTAATACTGGCTAACTTTATTTTTATATACTCCTTATCTTACTAATGATATCTGTATCCTTGATAATTTTTTTCCTCTAGTGAGGAATGCCTCTTTTTTCTGTTTTTAGATTAAGCAGCAGAGAACACAAGGTCGTGTTCTCCCTCACAAAGGTGTGGAGTTAATGGTGAACAGGAAGGCACAGTTACGATGAATGGAGCAAAGCACTGAGCTCTTTTCAGCGCTGAATCAAAGCATCAGATAAAGAAGGAAGGAGTGGCTGGCAGCCTGACTTTGCTTCCTCAAGGCTTGCTGTAACAGGCTGGGCTCAGCTCTGTAGAGTGTACTAGTGCTATTGCTGATGATAGGGAAGGGGATGCTCAGCTCCTTGATGTGTCTGTATTGACGAGTTTCGATGAGTAGGAAGTTTTTATACAAGAATTTGTCTTCAATGTTGTAACCATTGGCTAGTTACAACAATTACAAAGGGTGAATTTTCATTTTGTTTTAGATCTCTGTTCAAGTTTGGTGCTTTGTGCATCATCTGTGCAGTGATCCTGTGTGAAATCCTGACCTCATTTTGATTTATGGTAAAAGTCACACAGACTGTAGGTCAGGATTTTACCCTATTCTCTGCTGACTGGATATAATTTGTTCTTACAGATGTAATTAACTCTAGATATATTAATCATACTTCGAATATATTTTTTAAAAGAATTAAGTTAATTTGACACATTCTCATTAACAATTGTTACATTGAAATACACTGTACTTTCATTTGAGCAATGTAGACAATTTTGCTGATGGGAAATTCATATAAAGTATAATTTTGAGAAAAGAATTAAAAAAATCTCAGTTATACACAATTCAGTTGAATAATGGATTATTCTAGGATTACTGCAGCACCTCTTATGCCTCTAGGTCATGGTATATACACCATTACATATTTGCCAGGCTGGAGTAATCCATTTTCTTGTGTGTATATTCTTTTAAAGAAACTTCCTTTATTTTAGAATTGTCATCTGCCTTAGCATTTGGGCAAAGCCAGTGAGAGAAGAAAAGTATGGTATAAGCCCAGTCTCAACCAATCATGACTTTTATGGTACTTGCTCCTTGGCCTCTGAGACCTATCTCAAGATCTCTAATGTAAAAGAGGCCTCTAGTACTTTGAATGTTAATGTTATAGTTAACATAAAATGCAACATTATCTTGCACTTGATGAAGTCATTGTCTAATCTCCTCTGTGAAAAACTACCAATTTTGGGTTTATTAAGACTTTTAAGGCATTGTTTCCTAACCTTGGAACCATTTTTTGCAGCTCTTACCTCAGTTCGTATTAACATGCTATCACAGAATTGTTCTAGGGTGGATCCCTCCAGTGCTGTACTCAGAGCTGAATCAGCTCCACACTTCTATTTCTCATTCCCTTATTGATAACTCCAAACATTCCAGTCCTTGTCGTTACTGGTCACATCTTGAGCTGTCTGCCTGCTAAGAATCTTGGGCCTTTTCCAGCACAAAAGGCAAATCTAGTGAAAACATAAGGATGGACTCTCCATCTTTGGAGATACTCAAAAGCTGTCTGGACATGGTGCTGGGCAACTGGCTCCAGGTGCCCCTGCCTGAGCAGGCGATTGGACAAGACAGCCTCAAAGATCCCTCGCAACCTCAACCACTCTGTGATTTTGTAACTATGTGCACACTGTTTAGTTGTTTCATATTTTTTGATACCAAACTTTTTACAGTAAAATGTGATAAAATATATGTTGCACTTAGCATCTTCTAATTAAAATATAAAAATGAAAGGAGAGTTAGGGGACACTCCCAAATACCCTGAAGTCACAGACAAAATCTCTTTGCTGTGACCCTGAAATTAGTTCAGTTGGTTATAGCATGGTGCTAATAATGCCAAGGTCTTGGGTTCAATCCCCACATGAGCCATGGTTACCCAGCGACTGGCAGAGCTGCAAATGATCTTTAGAGGATGCTTCCTTCCTGTATTGCAGAGGACTCGCAGAAACTATTAGTATTAAAAAAGTGTGTTAGTAACACTGGCAAAGTATTATCTGAATCTTAATCAAAAGATTACAGAAAAATCATGTTCAAACAAAAGAGGTCAAATCTTTTGGTCTTTCAGGAGTATATTCTTCCCTTGTATTTGCAGTGTTCTCATTACATATAATGGGAGTTCTGTAAGCACAGTCCAGTAGAAGAAGGACATATCACTAAGCTGCCAGCGATATTGTTTTAACAGCTTTTGAAACATATCACCAGGAAGCAGATGTGGCTCGTACTAAGCAAGTACTGGGGTTAATATTTCAAAACCTTCATAGTTTCTTCAGTTGAAAGTGAGCATAATAAAAGAAGTCTATCATTTTTATCATATTTGCTTTAGTTTTAATGGCACAGATCAAAGACTGACAATATGAAGTAACATGCGTTACACGCTGACACACCTTCCATTGCACATGAACACAAATGTGGCTTATTAGTTTTAATGATATACTCACTTGAGTTCTGGAAAATTTTCAGATGTTATCAAACTTTGTAGGGCATGATTTCCTGTTAATTTTAAATGAGTTAAACCATGTAGCCCCGTCACAGGAAAAGAGGACAAAAGGTTGGATGACACATCCCTGTGTAACAGCAAATAAAAATCAGCTTATGGTTTTCATTTTTTTTTCAGCACTAGAAGTGTCACATTGAAAAAACAGGTTAAAGTTTTCTAACTCAATAAAAAATGCCTGTATTAATCAGAGGCCCCAGTGAACGCAGCAAAGCTGCAGCACTGCTCAGGAGTACTCACCTTTATGTCTAGCAAAAAGCTAACAGTCACATCTAGCAGTTAGTTGGATCTCTGTTCCCAGACTTTGACTCTAAACATTCATAATGTCAGTTTTGAGACTAGCAAATGAATTTAAAATCTTCTCACTTGACTGTTTGAACTCAGAGGAACCAGAACAGCTTCCCACAATTTAAAAGGTTTAGTGGGATGCTACAGGGCATGGCTGCCCTGAAAGCTCCCCAAGGAGCAGGTCAGGTGTATGGGGAAGATGTGTGTTCCAGGAAAGGACAGGTCTGAGCTGGAGCAGAGGGAAATGACATTTCCTAGCTGAGGTTTGTCTGAGTGGCTGAGGGAAGACAGAACAGTGCAGATGAACACAGATACATAACTTGGGGAAAGTAAAACAGGTGAATGAAAATGTGGTAAGTGATCAAGGAGCTATTGCAAAGCTGTGAAAGAAGGGGAGTCCAGAGGTACTGTTTTCTACTTTGCGCTCTCTCTCGCTCTCTCTCTCCCTCTCTCCCATTTATTCAATGAGTCTTTTCAGTCCTCCTCAAAATTATCTACTCTGCAATACTCTAGATGGTCAACAGTCAAGGGGGAAGAAGTGGAGTCTGATGCAGTTGAAATGCTTTTATGTTCAAGGCTGAACAGCAAAGTCTGGACTATACACTGAAATCAAAGGCCTAGGCATAAAATAGGGTATTTTGATGGACTGGGCTTCTACCTATCTGGTTTACCTTGTGTCTTGCACACAGCACCATTAAACACCAAAGCTGAAATTCAGGTCCTACTGCAATGGTAAAAATGACTTGAGTCGGACCAAGGTTAGAGACTAGCATTTCAGGAAACACTGGTACACTGTGTTACTGTCTGTGTGTTCAAGGATTTTTTTCTTTAACCCCCTCTGACTGTCGTATGTTATTGTCCAAAGCTACCATTTACTGCTCACCTCACAAAGTACGTAAGTTCTCAGGAGGGCTCCAAAAGGGATATTATAGACTAAATTGTCTGGGTGGACATTTGTCAGTGCACCATTCAGAGAGCTTTGCACATCAACAGAAATGAATACCTCTCCAAATTTAGGCTTCTTAGCAGCTACCAAATTATCTGTGAGTAAATGCCCAGCATCATATCTTTGTGACAAACATACAGCACGACTCCAGAGGAATTTCTTTTCACATCTTCCCCATACAGCCAATGCCTCAGGGATTCATATTAAAAAAGCATTACAGTGACAGTTGGAAGAAGGAAAAAAAGTAGTAAGCACTGAGAAGTGCTTGTGAACAAGGCCTACAAAAATGGCTGCTGATGTTTTCACCACTAGATGCTCTGGCAGGACTTACTAAAGAAAAAAACTATTTCATCAAATGAGGAACAATGAAATAAAGATGCATTCTGGAAAAAGTTTCTTATTTAATTTTTAATCCAATTCCTGAGGCCTGAAACACAACTAACAGGAAATATTTCGCACTGCTAAAACAGACTAAACTGCTAACAAACTGAATGAAAAGAGGCAGATGCACTGATTGTCTTTGTGGACCCCAAATCATTACACAATGTTGTATGCAGCTTTGCTGTAATACCTACATGAATTGGGGAAGTACAACAAAGCAGACATTTAGATACGGATTCAACAGACCAGATGATTAGAACAGAGAAACCCTCCTTTTCTGCTGGGACACCCAAGTTATTAAATTTTTGTATGCTCTTGCAAGAAAAATGGAAAAATTTGAATGTGTAAGATATACAAATACTTACAGTTTGATCAGAGATGGTAAAGAGGAGAAGGCATTGGGGTGAATAATTTTAATTTTGTTCCAAGCTAAATCCCTACAAGAAAAATGAGTAGAAAATTACATACCCACTGAGTGAATATGGAAGTTTTCAAACACTTGATTAGGAGGCCTGAATATAAAAAACGTATTAATTACATGCCAATATTTTCAATAAGCTCCTGCATATCTCATAGTGCAAAGTATTTTTTTAAATTTTCAAATTGTTAGTCAGTCGTGGTGCTATTAAACTGACAAAATGTCTTAATGCCTGCCATAGCCCAAGGCTTTTCAGCCTGCTTCACTGCCTCCTAAGGCAGCAGAAAGAAGGGTGGGTTATATGGACTAAGTCTTCTAAAATGTTCTCATGTGACTAAGAACAGCAAACCCATGGTCAATAGGCTTAACTTCCTAATCTCAATTTTCACTGCCCCTGAAAAGTCAAAAAGACTGAAAGCTGCTCTTAAAAAAATGGGTTCAATTCTGCAAAAAAATTACAAGCATGAGTAATTTCTTGACAAAATTACTCCCCTAGCACATATGTCTGTGTGAAAACTGGAAACCTGCACATGACTGCACTCTATGTCTTAAGATGCTGTTCTCTGTAAAAAGATTTCCCACTCCCTAGAGCTGATTATAATGTGAACCTGCCAACAGATACCAGCTCTGGCTCAGTAAGTCTCTCCACCTCCATCAGAAACATTTAGAAGTAACAGTTTTCATGGCTATAAGCTTACATATTTTAATTCATTGCTAAAACTTCGCAATGTTTGCTCTTCTTTCACAGTTATGAACTCAGGGCGAGAGATCATAGTGAGGAAAAACTGAAATAAGCATCTTTTGGGGTACATCATGAGCAGACATTATACACCCCATATTTTTGAGAACCTGTGTGAATGTCTGCTAGGGGGTACTCACAGAGACCGAAGAGCAGCCAGCTGCCGAAACGTGTCTGCTTTGATTTCAGCGATTTCATTGTGGTGCAAGTCACTGAAATACCAATAAGAATCTCCTCAGTTTCAAAGACACTTGGAGGGCACTTTGAGGTGTTTTAGATCGTGTTTATGATCCACTTCAATAAAGTGTGTCTGGGGTATGTCAAATCAGCCAGCAATAACCAAGTTAATTATACTCAAGCGCATATAGATGCTTCTTTCTAAGCTTTTTAGAGTGGTTTGACACTTACATTTTTTGGAGTTTTTTACATGCAGTAAAACAGGGTAAATCTTCCAGCAGGTTATAAGACAGATCCCTGAATTATATGAGAAACAAATAGATTAACATCAAAGGCATGTTAAAAGAAAAATAGCTTTCATTGTGTACTTTCATGGCCAATTAAAAATAATTTGTTTTTATCCACAGTCACAGAAGAATAGAAGTGTACAAACTCACTTATTTCTTATCTGTCACATTTTGATTTCTAACTGAAGAGGAGAGAGGAGGGGAAAAGGCAAGATCCATTAACTCCATATCCACATTTGCAAATTCCTTGCATTGTCTGATGATTTCCTGCCTGAAGTGTAGACTTCTGCTGAGAGTTCTACAGTAATGATATTGGCCACCTGGATTTATATCACAGACTTCATATTTATCATGTTTAAATTCTGATAAATATTTAAACCATTTAAAATAATCTACTAAGCATATATACTCATATTTTTTCAGAGAAGATCCTGTATTTTTCTGATAAGAATCACAATCAGCTTCCCACTCTACATTTTTAATTAAGCAGTATTGCCTCTGATCCTTAGACTGCTACATCTTACAACTGAGGGAAATGGTCAAAAAAATATTGGAACTAACTTTGAAATCAATCACTACATGGGGGCAAAAAACCCTTAAAAAGACTTGAGCCAAAACGCAACAAATTACAGAATAACTGAAACATCTGGACTGATTTATAGTATAATATAACTAATCAAAACCAAGCCCAGGCAATTTGCAGAAACTGAAAGGAAAAAAAAAGAGGAACCAAACACCAGCCCCCACCACCCAAGAGTCTCATCCAATATATGTGTGTGTGCATGTGCATGTGCGTGTGTGTGTGTGTGTATGTTGCTCAGGGAAACCTAAATGGGAAATTTGCTTGTGAAAATAACAGAGAAAAAAAGCTTATGCCTAGAATTAGAAAAAATGTCCTTTTTCACAGTTATCCAGTATTATCACATTAAAGAATAATCACTTTTCACTTCTGAAATTCTTCTCACTTCTCTAGTTCTCTAAAATGGGTTCATCTCCACCTATTTAATTCCTTGGTAAAACTGTATTTTTACTGTTATTGTTCCAACAGGGGCATTTGGACTATTTTATACTTGATTTGTGGAAGTAGTGCAAGTAATGACTGTGTGTGTCTTTAAGGTATTCTACTCTGATTTTACTCTGTAAAAAGGCAAACATCAACATGGTTGTGTTTTGGGAATTTTTTTTGTGTACAAAAAAAGGTACATCGTGGTCAAAATCAGACATTACAAAGGAGGATTCAAGTGAGCTAGAGGCTTTTAGACCAGGGTAAAGGATGTTTTGTGTGTCTGGCAGACAGTGGCTATTCTGTTATCCACAGGTTTGTCACTTAGGTCTTCTTAAAAATATGTTACCAGCTTGAATGTTGTACATACTGCATGTGCGTCCTCACACACAGAAAAAACCCCTGAACTTGAGACTGTTCTCCCCGCAGTTTCTGTCAGAGTGCCAGGAAATATTTTACTTGTTTATTTTTAAGGTCTTTTTTCCCACTTTCTTAATACATGAGGCTCTTGGCAGCAGCAGAGGGCAAGTGGTTTTGTTTCCTGTGTTGAGGTGCATTCCCAGCTGTGCTGAGGGCAGCCTTTGGAGGACTGCTGGGACAGTGTTCTCTCACACACCTTTACTGCAGGTGTGCACATCCAGGAAGCCTCTGTGTACACTAATCCACACTTGGAAGTGTTGGTGGCTGGGTAGGATGCACACACTGCCTTTCAAAGCAGTGCTTGCACTTGTTGTGTTTGTGAGTGTATCTGAGCCAGGGAGCCCCTGCAAGGTCTCAGTCTCCAAGTGACTCATGGGTTCAGTGCACCATTATCCTCCATGGGACGGCCAAAACTGATGTGCAAACCGAAATGGAACTTGGCAGGCTTGTTCCAATCTGGCAGCAATGGGGAAAGAGCAGCTCTTGAGTACTTGGAATTGCTGATAAATCCGTTCCCGGCTCTTTTAAGTATCAGCTGTAATAATATACAGCTCAAAATACTCAAAAATACTCAAAAATAAAAAATGTGAATTTCCAATGGACAGTCCTACTCTACTATAAACTCTGTAAGTTATTAATTGCTGTATCATTTGTTTGCCCTCTGTTTTGAGATTATTTATTGTTTTTGAATGATACAGGACATACTTAAACTTAATTGTGTGTGTAGACTTTCTTCTGGCAGCAGATTCTGTGTTTTATCATTCTGGAAATGATTGAACTGAGTCCATTGATTAAAACTTAATTTTTTCTGGAAATGTTCTTGACATTCACTCTGGTATTCAAATAATGCATTATAATTAGTGTTATTTCAATGTTGGCCAGAGAATTAATACCAAATACATTCCTAGTGATGTAATACATAGAGGAAAGTGCTCTTGGCTCATTCTCAAAGAAGTGGACACAATGATTACTTTCGTTAGTGATTAAGCAAACTCCAAGGAAATTACCAAGTTAAAATAATATTGTATATTTAGCATATCAAATATGCCCAACTATGTCGAGGAATAGTCTATTAAAATTTCAGTCAGCTACTTATGTCTGGTTGGAAAGAAACTAAAAGAGGAGCATAACAAGAACTCAAAACTGCAGTCCTCAGTTACATTTTCTATTCACTTCAATGAATTATTTGCCTTAGTGAGAAAAAAATCCCAAAATACTGTAGGAGAGACAGAATGAATGAAAATAAGGTCGTTCTGTGTTTTTTCAGACAAAATCAAGAACCTTTTTATCCTTTCCTAAAAATATGCTAAGTAATCATCTTTCTCAACAATGTATGGGAAATCCTGATTGGTAAGTGGGTTGTAAAATTTTGAATAACTCAGCAGCCAGCTCCCTAAGCTGAATTCCTAGGAAGTAACGTGATACACAGAAATAGCAGTAACTGGGTAATTTTGAAATCATAATAGTTTCATTTGTCTATTAATCCCTTGCATTAATGTCATGTTAATAATCTTACTGAAACGTACAGCACTTGGAGATTAGGTAACTGGTCACAAGCTGATTTGGGGAGAGAGGTGATCTGTGCTCCTGTAAGTGTCCTGTTGAAAGAATTTATGAAAAATAAAAATTACTTTTTAAAGATTGAAAAACAAAAAAAATTTTTAGGACATCTTTTACAATAAGTCAGTGTACAAGGAAATAAAACAAATCAAAAATACGTCTCTAGCACTTACAAACTCTCCAGACTTGTAGTCCCTGTCAGATCAGGAAACTCTGTTAACTGTGAAGCACCATTTAAAGTCCTAGAATTTAAAAAAAATAATTTCAATAAAATTATGGTGATGGAAGTGTGGGACAACTCTAGTATTGCAATATAAAAAGACAACTAAAATAAAAAGTAAACACATACAGAGTTCTCAATTCTGGTAAGTGTTGAAAAGCAGATTTTCCAACGAGCTGGATAGGGTTATCATAAAAATGTCTGAAAAAAGAGGATAAAAAGATATTTAATGAAAAATATTTTAAAAGATTCTAAATATATTATATGATTATACTATAAACAAAAGAGTAAACTCTCTGTGATGAATCACAGACTCTGCCCCTCTGGTTGTAGCAGAGGTGAACTTCTGGGCTTTTCTCACCCTCTAATCTATATTCACCAGCCACATTTCACATTTTGAGCATTCAAGTAGTCACCATTTTCCTGTTTTAAAGCCAGAAGCCAGTCAACAAAATATTCCCTCTTCCTTCCAGGTTTGCAAAGACAAAAATTCACATGTGAAGAATTTTCTTATGACCTGAGACAAATTTAAGGATAGCACATGAAGAAGTCAGAACTTCCCCTATTCGGGAGAGGTTCCTTTGCCCTTTTGAAGTCATGGTGCTTTTGCTCATAGAATATTACTCGAGTCATTATTTTTCTTACACTTGCTTGGTAATTTCTTAATTTGAAGTTGTTCGTTAAGTGCATTTTCACGTAAGATGATGGGAATTCAGACCAGAGTCCATCAAGAGCAATTTTTACCAGCTTTTACACTGCCAGTAATGCCAAGAGATTTAGAAGAAACCATTAGAAAGAAAGGTCAAAGGCCAGAGACCACTACTTGTTTCCCTTAAACAGGGCATACAAACTGCCATTCTTTCCATGAAGCTGGAAAGGTATGAGCTTGTATGCTTGTATGGTGCTACAAAGTGTACTCACAAGAGAGGCTATTTGACAATTAGCTGCAAATATGATACTTCGTTCCACGTTCTCTAAAACAAGGAGTGATCGAAAAGATTCTTATCACTCACATTGTAATAAGTGATGGATTACCCACAAATGCACGCTCAGGTATTGACTTGATGTTATTGCTATGAAATCCCCTACAAAAGAAAAAATAATTCATATAGTAAGAAAAAAAAAAGAGAAGAGAAGCAGCAAAATTGCTGAAATCTGCACTTTTCTAAATGAACAAAACCATTCAGATGAAGTACATTTCAAAACAGCATTTTAAAATTCAGAGTATATGCATGTATGCATATAGATATAACGTAAATATATACATGTATATGAACTAAGAACATTAATAGTTAGATATTAATAATTAAGTAGCTAACAATGTATTTCCCCCTGTGCTTGTTAAACTGCAACTACTTCTTTTGCTGGATGGCACAAGTTTATCAAGTAAATTATTTATACACCATATTGTAATGCTGATCCCTGCACAACCACCTTTTTGTTGAGGTATTTTAAATGTGGACACAAACAAAATGTAGTTGTGCCTGCTGGATAGAAAGCCAAATCTTTGTCTCATCATTAATTACTGGATTTCATTCATATGAGTAATTCTCCATTGTGAAAAACAAAAGGAACAACTAAGATTTCAAAAGAACAATGATGATTTGTGTGGGAAACTCCTGTTAGTTCAGTCGGGTATGAAGAACGCTTTCCAGCTTAAATTTATGCATTACTAAGCCTCCAATTGTTCACTGATGCAAGCACACTTGGCCATTACTTGAACAGGTCCCACATTATTGCCTTTACTTGTTTAGGCATTGAGCTCCAGAGCAAAGCTTTACATCCCTACTTTGCATGCAATAAAAACATGCAGATGCAGACTCTAAGCAGTAGGAGCATCCCATGTAGAACCAGCAAACTGACTGGTTTTGAATGGGATTCCTTGCATTGCAGAAAAACAAGGAAATAGCATGACTAGCTCCCAGAGCAATATCTGCTACTATCTGTGGACAAAAAGGTCACAGTTTGTGTTTTCAGCCCAGGCACAAACTCTGAGAGAGACACGAGGTCCCATCCAGGAACACCCTCACCAAGGTGGCCCAGCAACGAGCTGAGCCTCTGTGGGGCTGGGCTCCCACATGGATCTGTGGAAGACATCCCGTCCTTACAAAACCAGCTCCCAGGGCCCACACAAAGCACAGAACCACACGGTCTCATGATCTGTGCTGGATTTGGGATGCCAGGTTGCAATTTCAGACCCCAAATGTTTCTTGCACACAGGAGCTTGGGTGGAACAGTAAGTTTGATCCTCAGAGGTGAAATCCTGTGAGGGCCAGCGTGTAACCTCAGGCACATCAGGAACTTTGCTGGACAAAGTGCATTTGCCGCAAACTGAGTTACCCATTTTTGGCTATTGACTCCAGAGGTCACCAAAAAGGCAATCCTTTGAGGTCACTGGATTTTATACCAATTATTTTACGGCATAAACAGCAGCTGAGAACCTTTGGGCTGGGAGACTCATAGTCCTGCTGCTGCTTCCAGAGCTGCATTCTGGCAACACTGGAGGTGCTGAGCAGGAGTCCACAGTGTCCGAGGGTCCCTGCTCTGGAAAAAATCTCAGATAGCTACTTAAAATTTGTTTTTAGATCAATTTGTGATGTAGCAGGGGTACAGCCATGTCCAGCTAGTATGTGATTACTTATTTGTCTCAGGGGGGCTGGCGGGCTAAGAGCTCACAGCCCTCCACACTTATTTTTGTCAAAAGTCTATGCTGATAGTACCACTAACATGGTAAATAAGTCTAATGGAAAGAATTCTGAACACATGCATTGATGTGTACATTGTGTGTATGATGTATGAATATAATTTAATTACTTTTAATCTTTAACAATTAAACTGTTTTTCAAAATACACTTGATTAACTTCATTTAATTGTTGATTTTCTTAATGCACACTATGCCTGTGCATACAAAAGTGTTTTATTCACAACATTACAAAGAACTGACTATACATATTGAAAAGAAATTGCTTTAATTTAATGGAGAAGAGGGAGGAAAGTTGGTAAAATTTAATTAAACCTGATGGACCGGTTTAATAAGAATGCCATGCCTTCTTAGCTAGAAGACTATTGGATTGTTTGCAAAATCTAACTGTTGTGTTTGGGACTAAAAGTGAATTAATTGTGTTTATTATTTATTGTATTCCAAAGAGGAAGTTCCTGGAAAAAACCTAATGCACAAGGCAATATAAAAGTAAAAGTTGTCAGAACTTGAATGGTCTAAGCTGAACATTGAAAATTATTTTTTATGTATGTTGGCATGTTTATTAGTTTTTCCTAGGATATCAGTTTTTAAGGATTACTGATAAAATCACCAGCATTAAAAAAAAAAAATCACATACTAGACAAAACATCCTTCTTCCTAATATGAGCTCTGTACTTACAGTTCTTTTAGGTTTGTTAGTGTCCTGATAGCAGTGGGGAACTCATCCAGACTGTTGTAATTTAAATCTCTGTGCGAAAATAGATTTTGTTATTTTGGTTATGCACTGCATAACAGATAACACAGCATTGTTGGCATTTGTAATGAACTATCATCTTCTATGCATTGAATAAATACATACAGCAAAAGGACAGGAAATCCTCAAAAGTGTATGGATATTTTCCAACAAACTCTATTTAGAGCACATTATCGTTCCTATTTTTTATCAGCGTTCTATTTTTAGTTACATTTTAGCTATTCTGTAATAAAGTCAATGTACGGGAATTTGAGTACTACTAAGGGATTTTCTGTTTTATAAATTGCCCAATCTTTTCATTACATTAAAGTATGAACAGGGAAAAAGTCTGTTGAAAGAATATTCAATTACTTTGGTGAGCTGTGCTTTACATGCGTAATACATCTCTCTACAAAGATTTCTAACTGAATTGTTAATTTTAAGACTTGACAATAGTCAAGAGAATACTTCTAACCACATGAATTTTAAAAACAGTAGTGACTTCTGCTTTAAGAAGTGCTCATCCTCCAGCAGAAATTAGATTTTATTCTGGTAGGCTGAATGGATTATAATCCTACTTCTGCCCTCAGCATGACATGTGTATCCTTTAGCATTTAGGAGATGGCTGAAACTAAAACCGAGATATGCCAGTTTACTGTGGTGCTCTCTGGCACTGCTTGTGAGGAAAACAGTCTGCAAAACTGGTGCAAAAGTCTTTTTAAACAGGCAAACCCCAAGCCACAGTTTACAATAGATCGAAATTGAAATAGTATCAGGCTGAAGTAATGCAGGCAGGAAACTGCTGTCTGAACTCAACAAGGCTTTCCTTCCTGCTTGTAAATCTCTCCTGCTTATTGACAAAAAGAGATTACAGGCATGTACAGTTTGGTTTTGCCCTCCAGTGATATGTAATTTCCAGACCTATGCCTCAATGCAAACAAATGATCTTCAAGCTGGCGTCCGTCATTTACACCAAGATCTCTTCAGATTATCTTGAGACTATTTGGGAACTGGTCTATCCATTATGCAATTACTGTGCTTGAGGCAATATTAGGCTACACTGTCCTGTTCCAGGGAAGTGGCTGCACCTACATTTATTCCCAGGTTTGTGACTGTCCTCTGTTTTCATCTTGCTCATGCCAGGTGGCTGGGACTGGGCTTGCAATTATTTATTCCATTGTTCTGTTTTTCCCCATTTGTGACCAAGTGCCATGTGAATATCACTTAAATAAACAAACCAAACCATTAGATTTTCCTTCTTCCTTTCCCGTCCCCCTTTCCGGTGCTACACTAAGGGACTTCCTCTCAACTCACAGATGGCTAAAAGTCCAAATTGTAAAACTGCAATTCAGTGGCAAGGGATCAATGCAACCAAAACTGATGATAAAAAAACCCAAGAAGCCCAAAACTTCTTGCTTCCTAACCTTAACAAAAAATGAAAGTGGTCAGTACACAGGTTTGTGGATGAGAAAGCAAATAGTCACCTTTAGGCAAGCAATATCCATGTCTGAAACTATTTGTTTCTCATAACTGGGTTTTTAACCTCTGTCCTGGTTGGGTAAAACATCCAAAATCTCTGGAAATGATGCAGCTGACTGCAGCAGGTGCTGGAGGAAGCACATGCAAAGTTTTACTGTCCCTGTAGCATTTCTGGGGTCTGTGGGTGACTTTAGCAGACAACATCTGTATTTGACTAACTGTAGCAAAATACTTTCTGCTAACCATTAACACTGCATTCCTGTTTGGAATTTTATGTAGAATATTTTTTGCTACAAAACTCAAGAAATTTTGAATTGGTCTAAACAGAATTACTGTGAAAACTTGAGGATGTTTCAATCTTTGCCAGTGCTATTCCTTATCAGAGCTCTCTAAAGACAAAAACTTGGATACAACTGAAACATTTCTCTTCTCCCACTTGTAAAGCACATAATTTGACTACCTAGAACTTTTGCTTTTTTCAGGTATAAAAAAATAAACCCATCTAATTTTATAACTCTCCTCTATGATAAGACAGTTTCTTAATGTTAAAGCTTTTCACCATGATAATTTCCATATCTAGCTACTAGCTTTATTGATTGAACAAGACAAATAAATAGTACTAAAGTAGGCAATCAAAAGTTCATGAATAGTCACTTCTTTTTAAATGCTCAATACAGTTTTCAACTGTCTTTCAAACAATTTATCAATTGACAATGCTTATTAAAAAAGCAAACTAATTTTATAGTCAAAAATAGGATTTACTACACAGAGTCATTGTGAACTATCACTTAGATCCTGTAGCGATTAGGCAAGCCCAACCCTGCATTTGGCTTTTGGGCTATTTTTATTCTTTCAGAATATTAATGAAAACACTCTAAAAAAGAAGAAACAAATAAGAGGTCAACTCACAATGTCTCTAGGCTGTGGAGCCCATCAAAGCATTTCTTTCCCAGGGAATAGATTCTATTGTTATGGAGATGTCTGCAGGGGAACATTAAGTACGCAGTCAGGAAAGCACACTGCACAAAGTGGGCTAAAGCAAAACATTTTGATGGTTAAATCAAAAGAAACTTATTTTCAGGCATGCATTGATTATATGCAATCACGCTTTTGCAAGAGCATTTATAGCAGGCACCTCTACCACCCTCCACCCTTTCTCCCAATACCTCTCCACCCTTCCATTTGGTTTCACAGAGGGCATCTGTTTTAAAACCACCTAGATAGTTCAAAAGTGTTATACCCTGGAGTTTCAGGCTGGGGTTTGCATAATGAATAGACATATTCTCAATGACAGCTCATTAGTTAATTAACACATCTTAAAAACCGTGTGCGGGATGTGAGGTGTATATTTGGAAGATGTATATGCAGAGAGTGTTAAGGGTATGGCCCAAAAGAGCAGCCATGGAGGAGATGGATAACACAGCAGACAGGTAAGGGGCATTAGGCTTGCAGAAAGCAGAAAGACACAAAGCCATAACACAAAAAGTTGTAGCTTTCCTGAGATGAATAACCTAAGTAATCTTAGAAGCACTGTAACTTGCCTTTCTTTGAAAATATAAAAATTAGTAATGACTTCCTAAAATATTTAGCAATTGAAAGTAGTTTTTATATATTTTAACCAATTCTGCCCCCTCACTCCCCACGACTCTGAGTTCTGCCCATTTTTTTCTTTTAGGCTGACACGGAAAAAAACCACCGAGTGAAGCTCATTAATGTGAGTAGATTCAACTTGTAGCCACTTCAGGTCATTTAATTTAAAAAGAATGCCTTCTTCCCAGATTTTTCCTTTTATTTTGTCCTCAAAATCCTACCCCTATAGTGGAGGGAAACTAAGAGAGTAGTGCTTTAAGAGAAAAGAAAGGCTGTGAATGAGTGGCTGCCAAGCCCCTTCAATACTTCATTCTACTCTGAAAATATTGTTAAAGATCAGAGGCTCTCTGACTGCTCTGCAGAACCTACAGAAATCAAATCTACCTGTCCAGCAAAGGCAGGGATTCTGACAGCAAAATGAAAATGTTCTGTGGGTTTTTCCTTTCCTAGGAAGAAACCTAATCAACTCTATTTTTAATGACTACTCTGACGTTTAATGCTTTAGTTAGCATGAAGAGTGCATCTTCGAATTCCAATTACGTTTGGATCTTTAATTATAAAGGTTTTGACCTGCTCCAATTGACCATGCACTTTTGCACTGCGTTGAAAGTTTGCCAGACTGTATATATAGAGTAGCAACCCAATGAAAGCAGAACAACGCAAAAAGATTTTGATGAGCCAAAAAGATCAGATGTTGTAGGTCATGAGGAATGATTCAATTATTAATCACTATAAAGCCCAGAAGGTTAGAAATAAGCAAGGCAGACCTCAAATAAAGAAACCTAACTGAGCAGAAGCAAGCACGGCATGAAAAGAAATTATTTTCTCCTGCATTTCTTAACTGTCCTCTTACTACCACATTTCTTGTAGGGATCTAGAGAACAATGTTCAAGACAGCCTTTGTCTTTTCCATTGCTGACATAAGGTCAATCAAATTACCAGTCCATCCATTCTTTAACTTGAATGAGGTTGATACTTAATGTAAAGAGAAGGCAAAGGTTTTGCAGCACAAGTCAGCTGTTCACCCCCATTTTTGGGGCCTCGTGTAGGCAGAGATAGTGACTATAACTGTCAACAAAGAATCCTGATGTGAGCCTGATTCAGTGCTTACACTGGGGCTAGTGTATGCTAAAACACGCTAAGTGTCTTACATAAGACCAGTTTCTGACAGCCTCTAAACCTCAAATATATAATTCTCTCTTTAATAACGCTAACATTTTCCAAAGCATCCTGAAGTTACTTCTCCAGCCAGTCTAGATTTTTTCCACTTGGTACATTCCCAGAAGATAAAAAGCTGAAACCATGCTTCATAGTATCCCTTCCAGATTTTGGTGCCAGCCGTGCATGTTTCAGTTAGTTGAACCAGTATGCAAACATAACCAAATACAAAGCTACATACACTTTCTATGAAGGGAAATGCATATTTTTTCTACTGGATGGCATTCTTTCCACGTCCCCCACAAAGATTTCCGTTCATTTCCTGTTTCTAATCTTCCCTCATTCAGTCTCAGGGAGCACACAATTCATCCCTTCCTGTTTGTTTTGCTGACCAGATACGGTGATTTTTTTAATTCCCCTGAATATTTTTTGAGATGGAAAATTTTAAGCTACATCAAAACAAGTGGTTAGCAAATGTTAGTCAAACTGTAGGAAGATGCAACAAAATCCGTTTCTCCAAGAGGCCAAAGCCCTGCAAGAAGACATTGTGTCTAAAAAGCAATCAATAAAACTTACAGAACTACCAAACTGGAGAGGTTTCCAAAGGCATAGTCTGGTATGTAATGAATTTTATTCAGTGCCAATGTCATTGCCTGAAGTGCTGGTAAACTCCTAAAAGCTTGGACGGGAATTTCTGTCAAGGAATTATCGTCTAGCCACAGGTGTCTAAGAGAGACCAAGCCATTGAAGCAGTTGGGGGGTACATAGTTGATGTGGTTGGCATCCAGACGTCTAGGAGAAAAAGAAACAGAGAAAACTGACTTCAAGAAAAGAACAGTGGCTTTGCACAATGGCCATCAGAAGTTATCACCATAAACATAGCCCCAAAGGATGGACACGGGTTGCCACTTCCAGTTTTCATTTCCTGGAGATTCTACATTTCCATCTTGCTTGCAGCTTCACCCTTGAGATCTTGAATCATGTTTACATGTCTGCTTGTCAGCTGGCTCTGCACAGACAGCTCTCCTTCAGGGCCATCAACTCACTGAGAGCACACACTGATCATTTTTGAGCAGTCTCTCTAAACACTGGGTATGACTTTGTTTCCCTTCCCAGTTGTTTGAAAGTATGGAACAAAAAAGTGCAAGAAACTCATCCAGAGATTCTCTTTCAGAACCTATAAATCACTGCAAGATAATTTGGATTTCCATATGCTAAACATCCATTCCAAGACCCATAAATAGAACTCATTTCTAAGTCTCTGGAAGTTCCTGCTTTACCTTTTCTTAAATATTATAGTTAAAGAATCACAGAATAAGCTGTGTTGGAAGGGACCCACAAAGATCATAGAGTCCACCTCCTGGCCCTGCACAGGACCATTCCCAAGAGTGACTCCATGTGCCCAAGAACATTGACCAAATGCTTCTTGAACTCTGTCAGGCTTGCTGCAGTGAACACTTCCCTGGGGAGCCTGTTCCAGTGCACATATTGTTTAATCTAATGATTCTAATGAGAACTGAAGTTCACATTTTTTTAGTAGTGGAACATAATGTTTTTTACCTAGAGATTAGTGTTGCCAATGTGATGTATTTGTGTTGAAAAGAAGTTACTAAATGCACTTTGGCTGCTGCAGAGCCAACAGAGGGAGCTCAACAGCATGCTGTACCTTTGCAGAGTCTGCAGGTGATGCTTTGTTCTCACACTTGGGTAAATAAGGATTAAATCTGCTGAAACTTTTTCAGATACGGTGCTTCAAATATAATGCCATTTATTCACTGGCTTTTGCTTTTGCTGTGTTTTACTTTTTCATTGTGATTCTTTCAGGGAAAGATTTAAAAGTGCACTTCAGATTTCTGAAACTTGGTGAAATATCCAGTCGGGGATATGGGCCCCAATACATTTTTTCTGCTTTTAATGTGTTGCAGTGACTTGTACCTTTTCCATAACATGAAAGCTGTGCTCTAAAAATTTTCATGAAACATGTAGAGAGGAATAATGAAGTGAATGCTAAAACAGAAATAAATTTAAATAGATGTTTGAAAACACTACAGAACAAACAGCCACACCCAGGGTGCAAAGAAGTAGTTCTGTACAACCTAAATTCGGTCTGTTTGAGAGAAATGCAATACTCTTTGTGGTGGGCATACTAATCTCTTTATTTAAAGCTGCTTCCTCATTTACAATCATGTAAAATGTCAGGTCCATTCTATCTCCTGTTCCATGCTGGCCCTACCTACTGCATGAGAACAAATAATGACTGCTAAGGCTCCGTGCCAGGCTGGCAAATAACTGAGACAAGGTCAGTTGGAACAAATTTATAAGGTTCAGTGTCAAAGCCCTTGTACAATTTAATTTTCAGTATAATAACTGACATGTCAGGCAGCAGAGACAGAGCTTCCAAAATAACTCAGTGGTCTGTCAACAAATGGGTAAGGCTGGAAATGTTTAGAAACACTCATGTTGTTCCTCCCCGCTTCCCCAGGCAACAACCTTGTTATGCCTGTGTTTTCAAATAAGGTATAATTTGAATGAGTAGATGAGGTTTCTTTGTGTTCAGTCAGAAGTAAATTTCTTCCCTGGGTGATGCTGGTATGTAAACTAAGAAGTTACAGTTGCCTTAGTTTGACAGTTTCACTGATTAAAGAATGGAGGCTTTATTCAAACTACATGTGTTGCAGTATTGCAGTTAACATCTTGTTCAATAGGAAGCCTGCCTGTGCAGCCCTGATGTCCCCACTGACTCCAGAGGAGTTACTCACAGGATGCCTGGCTGTGTGGAGAAGCCAACAGTCACTGGTTTGTATGTGACCCTGTGGCCAAAATGGCAATATTTCTGCTGTCGTCAATGAGACCAGGATTTTTATCTTACCAATACTTCGTAGCAAATCAAGGGACTGATTTTTTTTTTTGAATAGCTGAAGTTTCCAAATATAAACCCACCACTGGCTATGTAAACAAAACACACAGAACAGAAAGAAAAACAGAACTGCTGTACTGTAAATGAAATTCTAGATAGTTGAATTATTGTTTAAATAAAGCTTGAAAGAAACAAAAAAGCTGCAATGATTTGTGCTTCAGGTTCTGTAACTGGATTACGTATCCTGCAAGTACTTATAAGAAGTACTGCCTCAAGTGCTCTTTTGTTATCTAATCTTTTTTAAATTTCCAAGCACTGTTTTCCCCCTTGCAGATATTAAAAGGTTTCAGTAGTGGTTATATTTCCTGTCATACTGTAGGTAATGCACACTGATGTATAAAGCACTGATCAAAATCACCCTTTCCAGCCAATTGTTTTACATGTGTTGATCAAAGTTTTGGCACTTTCAGAACTAAACCCATTAACTCACAAACATGACCCTATTTATAACTGAAAATATATATAGATAACATGTGGTGAGTTTGAAAGCTGCTATTATATTCCAGAGAGGGCTTATTTAGGGCAACAGAAATACTTGATCTCTTCTGATAGGCAGCATGTAAATAAAGCAGCCACTATGAAATTCACCATGAGCTCACTTAAAATGTCTAAACCCTTCAAAGCAAATGCTCGAGCTGTGTGGACTGTAACCCACTAGTGTTTCCTGTGACACACTGTGAATATTACGACCATGAGAACGAATTATGAAAAGATATTGTTAATGTAGAATGAAACCTGGACTCATTTACTGGTACAGATGAAGGTAGATGTTTGAAAAAGATTTGATTTGCATTTTTTTATCAATTTAATATGAATGGATCTAAGTTTCATGCCAGTGGTAGGTTTCTAAGGGAATATATATATATACTTCCCCTCCCTTTTTTTGTATCTTCTCTCAAAAACACCTACAAGCTGGGTGTATCTCAAGATCGAGAAATTCCTTAATGTCTTGTTGGAGTGCTTTGCTCATTCATTCAGGTTTAAAACAAATGCTAGATATGGGATCAGGAACGAGATTTCTCCCAGGCCATTTTTCCCTCTGAAACAAACAGCTACTACATGGATTGCCTCATCTTGAATGGATGAGGGCCAGAATACAACGAATGGTCTGGAGAGGAGGGAAGCCACAAAGATGGATAGAGAAGTCAAGGATAAAATGTTTCTCCTGATGTTGAAAGTAGGACAGGTAAAACCAAAGGAAAATGGACTGTACGTAACAGGTAGGGGAGGCAGAGAAGTGGGAGCACAGGAGGACTGATTTTAGGCATGGTGGATTAAAGAAGGTGTGCACTTCTCCCTCTCCTATCACCTTCCTCTTCTCCGGACTCAGCTCTGTCATGCAGGGACCCTCAGTCAAGTCTCTCTACGAAGTATGGAGCACTGATGGACAGGGGTCGTGGACAGGGCCTGTCTGGGGAGGGCAAAAGGGCAGGAGAGGGTCACTTACAGCCCACCATCTTTGTTAGTGTGTGGGCACACAGACCCTCTCAAGGATTTGTTCACAGGAGTTTAACTAAAGTCTCTTTTAAGTAATGGCAAGTGACATCTAAACTAGCTCTGAAAAGTGGATGTAATGAAAATGTAGCTGGCTATTGTAAGACATGTTTTTCAAACCTGGTCTTTTATGCAGGATATCCCCTTCAGTCCACAGGGGAAAATGCTAGGACTATTGTAAAAAGCTTAATTACGGCACACCAGCCCAGCAGTTCTTACAGCTCACTTTTACAGTGTTGATACAAAGAATCCTGTATGGCAACATGGAGATCAAGAAAGACAAATCACAAGTCACAATTTAGGAGCATTTGTTTCTGTCCCAGTACTCTGTTTAACATGAGGAGATTTCTGCAGCCCTGGGAGTTTCTGTAGTGCTTCTCTTCACATCCAGATGTGCTGCTCAGGGGTTTTGTTAAACCTGCATTCAAGACGATGGATGCTAGCCCACTGCATACAGACAAGAAGCCAACAGCACTGCTATGTTTATACAAAGATTGGCTCTGATACGGGGTACTTTCAATCCCCACGACTGGGAAAAAGTGGGGGCTAGCAGGAGTTGTTGGGTTCTCCCAGGAGTCTGGCTGCAGACTCAGATCATGACTCCACAGCTAGGCAGGCATGTTTGGTGTGTCTGTGAACACTCACAGGTCCTCAGCCAACTGGCTCAGAGTCACCTCTCCTAGCCTCCCAAGTGAGGTGTCACCTGCTGGAGACAGTCCCAGGGGCATGTGATCTACCAGATGAACCCAGGAATACATTTCCCAGTTCAGGGGAATGTATTTGGCATAGGTCAAAAGTGTGCCAAGGACCCTGTCAACAGTGCAGCTGGGCGGGTGGCCATGGCCAGAGCCCAGGAGCGCTCTGAAGCACTGCCTGCTTTGCTTGACTGGGTGTGATCACCACAGTGTGTCTGTCACTGCACGGCCCCCAGGACCTGACTGGGAATCTGCTGTAAGCCCCCACACTGCCAAACACTCCAACAGCATCTTCTTGGCCTCCCAGATCTGCTGTATGCTCTGGTGGGCTTCAGCCATGCAGGATGATTTCTGGCTAGCAGTTCTGAGGTTGAGAAATTTGTCTGTCTTAGAGATGAGATAAATCCCTCCTCTTCTGAGATTACTCATAAGACAGAAAAGAGTCAGATGCCTAGTACCTTCTATTGGATGAAAGAAAACATCACCCGGTGGCCTGGAATTGCTGATCTAATACAGTCTCTTTGCACCCCACTTTGAGAGCAACTGGCTGGTTGACTTAGGCACATAAAATAAATAGTAGCAAATGCATTTTAGGGAACCTTGCACCTCTACCTTCCTCTCCTTGGTTATCAATCCAGAAAAATATCTGTGACAGAGATGGGTGGTCTGATACTGTACTACTGCTTGATGTTTCACTCACTCTTCTGCTGCCCAGTGCCCTGGGCTGTAGCAGCTCGGAGGGTGAAGGTGTGCAATAAAACAAGGAGACTGCAACAGTGAGTTTTGAGATGTCTTTGTGTATGTGTACAGACATCTGCATGGGTACAAACAACTTCAATTTAAAATGTGGGAAACTCCTCCTCTGGGAGTTTGTGGGTACCTGTTGAGGTACCAGCTTTCTTAAGAAGGATAATACCTTCTGTAGCCTTCATTATCATGGGGTGTGACATGGAAAACCACAACTAAGCTTCCTGTCTTTTAATGAAAACAGTTCCCTGGAGAGAATGTAATTTCATCAAAGTTGTTTGGTCTTTCAACTAAAAATCAGGATTATTAATAGAAGCATCAAATTGGAAAATAATTGTTCAAAGTTAACATTTTTGGGGAAAAAAAGAAGTGGCTTTTTAATTTCAAGCTTGAACTGGAAGCATTTCAGAACCATGTGCCCTCAAAGTCTTCCATTCCTTTTTTGACTAAGCATGGAAACTTCCCTTGAAATGTCAAATATTTGGGGGAGTAGGGAGCCAATGAAAAATCCATTTGCTGACCTGTTCCAGCCAAGCAACTACTGAGAACATCTGAGATGAATTCTAGGTAATATTTTGTGTAAAACCTTGTGTCACCATCAGGTGGTCTACAAGTACTGAAATACCTTATAAATAAAATTTAAGAACTGCACAAATTATGTTGAAAAATTCTAAAAACTTTCATTGATACTACTTTGCTGTCACTTGTAAAGTCCAATTAATTTGCTTAACTAAATTGAAACTTTGCAAGTTGTTAAGGGAGAAAAGATGGGTTTATTTTTTCCCTCTGTCAACTGTTTAAAGTGCTTTGGAAAATGGGCTATATTACATTCTGCCGTTTTCCACAATTAAAGTAGAAGTTCTTTAAATATCACAGGAATGAGGGCAGGTGATACAGTAAATAATGCTTGCTTTTAAGTGTCCTTCATGACTGGTTTGACATGAGGAGTGAGACAGATTAAGAACCCAACCTGTTCTTAATTTTGACTATTACTGTGTGTGACAACGCAGCAGCAAGAGCTGCTTATTAACAACGATGTCTAAACAAAAAAATAAATAGGGAATGAAGTTTCATCTGTACTATTCACTGCAAAGGGTGGTGTTACAATAGTCCCAGTAAAAGAATAGCAGAAGCTTTGCTTTTCCGTCTGCAATGCCAATTACCCTTTCCTCCCTTATTTAGCAATATTTGCAAATGGAGATTTGCAACTTTTCAGTGGCTAGTAATATATTAATATTAACATATTAATAACATATATTAATATGTTCAGGAAAAAAGTAAAAAGATTATTGATATGTCATTGCCAGTTTTTGACCTATCCCTGATTGTTCAAAAATACTGAAATTATATGTCAATTCAATATAACGGGTGTAATTAAAAACAAGATGATTACACTAGAGAAACAAAGTTACCTATTTAAACAAATACATGCGTTAAATGAAAAAAGTTTGACAGAAAAAAGCTGCTCATTAACAGTGACACTTGAAAAACAAATCAATATACATATGTAAAAAGTTTTTGAACTGTACATATATATTAAAAATCACTAAAAGTTTTCGTGATTTAAACACAGAATGGAGATATTGGTGATGTGGGAAACACAAACTCCAGAGATTTCCTGCTTATAGTCTGTAGTAAAGAAATACATTTGCTTAAGGTGACTAATAGGGATGAGAGCATTCGAGCGACTCTTTGAACCCTGCTGCCAAGTACTGAGTTGTGACACATCAGAGGCTGTGTGTTCCTCCCTTTCAGCCGAGGTATCTGCACACTCTTCTGCGCTTGACAGAAATAAATGCCATTTGAATTGTTAGGACTAGTAATCTGGATAATCTGTGCTCACACTAGATTTCAGAGGAAAATTATAGCCTATACAATAATACAGATATCCTTCTGCTCAAAACCAAGTCTCCAAATCAATGTGTGCTGGTAACTTCCCTAATCCTCCTGCCACCAAGGGAACTAGATTCCTATGCAAACATTGTCCAAGCCCTGGTAGCTGAACGCATTTATTAATCAAAGCAGCACATCACTGGTTTTAACTATTGAACTACAAAGACTTTTATAAAATTGTAGAATATTTTAACATTGTTCAATCTTATGTTTTTTGCTTCAGTGACAGAAAAAAATTGTCATTCATTTGTTAAGGTTTTCTCAGATTTTTCCTGTCAAAGGTGAAATTCACAAATCTTACATGTTTTTGGTTAACTGTTGTGCCTATTTCTCATTTTATAGTAATTATTGAGTAATATCTGCTGTCTGAAGAAGATTGATCTGTTCTAGAGGTAGGTCAAGCCTTAAGAAATTTATGAATATTTGTTACTCAAACTTGTCATACCATTCTGCATACTGGCAATAGTGCAACTTGGACAATAAAGTGGAATAAATTGTTTCTTGTTCTTGCAATACATCAGTTCTTGTTCTCTGTACCACAAGCCATTTAACATCAATTAATGGTTCTATCAGTATTGACAGCTTTACTGTAATTTTTTAGCCTGGAACTAGATAATAAGGAGAGCATACCATCCAGAAACACCCTGGATGCAAAAATTGGTCAGGAATTTGCATTATGAGTGAACGTGGAATATTAGTGTGTGCATATGTATGTATTGTGCACACACGCACAATTAGATATGGATACTTCTATAAAAACGATTTTAACATAATCCTCTTCACATTGATTAAGGTATCAAGGCAGTTGCTGTGGTTTGCCCCTTTGCATGACTGTCTTTCTTGAGTAAAACCACAAATGGCAGAGATCTGAGTCCTGTCACCAGCTTTTTTTTCCCCCGCATAGATGCTAACCTAAAGCAAAGGGTTAATGAGGCTTTGAGAAATCATGCCACCTGCAGACCTAAACATAATAAATAGAAGAAGTTGTTATCTTACAGAAACTGCTTTTGAGAAGGCTTTTAACCTCTTAATTACACTCTTGAAAAGACTCCTGCTATTTCAAAGGCTTCAAGAAATAATTCCTATTGTAAATCAGAAACCAATGCAAAACAACCTTGTGAACAGAAAATTCCTAGACTATACGAAACAAGAAATTGAATCTGTGCACACCTTTATCTGACAGGCACAACCCCTTTTAAGCAAACAAAAGAATAATAGTTTTCTTTTCCTCAAAGAGGTCTCTTTTGCCAGTGATCGTTTTTCAGGTGATAGCAGTTTTTCTGTACAAACCCGTATCGTTCCATCTTGGGTCTGCTAGACAGCTGTCTAAAGATTTCTACTGACCATTCCTATTCTCCCTCTCTTTTAATTCAGTCCCTTCCATAGGCTGCACAAACTCTGGTTTACTTCTTCAACTTCTTCACCCAAGGAAAAAAATATTTGCAACAAAGCCTGAGTGAGACTGTCATTTTGTTTAGAAACTGTACTGAAAATTCAACAATCTCTTTCAGAGCAACAAAGGAACTCTTGTTGGCTCGGCTTATCATGTTTTGGTCCAGAATGTGTATAGAGTGATGTGATCTCAGCAAGATTTTTTTTATTTGTTTAGTAGAAAGAAAACCTAATATAGTCACTAGACCAGCATTTTCTCATGACTTTTTCAAAGATCAAAGGAAAGAACTACAACCTCAAAAGTATATGGCTGAGATATTTCTGTCTGTGTCTGGTCAATAAAGAAAAAAGGCACTGACCAAATAACAATTATAAGATAATTAATTCTTAGGGCTGTTTCACCTTTAGAAACCTTAACAAATGCTTTGTATATTAAGGAGGTAAATGAAGTTCAAGACAGACATAAGAACATGGGAGCCATTACAGTAAAATGTGTGTCTGTGTAGTGCTAAGTTATACACAGAAGACATGATTTTTCTGAAAAGAAATGAATTTCATTAATTTTGGTCTTCAGATTTCGGCTGAACAAAATGTATGCAAAATATGTGAATCTTCTGGTGGAACTTCTTTACCCACACAACAAGAACAGTATATTCAACATAGCACATTTCTCAACCAACACACCTTAACTCTAACCAGATTGGCTCATTCTATCCTTGTCATTGTCAGACTTTTACCCATGATGCTGGTGATCAGTGCACACTGTAGCAACATTTCTTGTGAAACCTATTTGAACTTCTGGCTTCAATTCCCTATTTGGATCTTGTAAAGTTTCAGGAAAATAATTTTATTTGAGAGTAATTCTGCGACAATATAAGGTGGGCAACTAAAGCACAGAGAAGAGTCAGCTGACATTTTCCTCTGACCAAACAACTGCTTCTCTGTTTTCAATCATCTAGATATTTTACACTGCAAATTCCAAATCAGTAGATCCTTTAGAAAATTTAGTAATTTTTTTGTATCAGGTGACAATACAATTTCGTGGATAATTCAGAAACGAACTCAATTTACTTCATCATGAGTTTAGACAGCAAAAGTGTCTTTGTAGTTTCAAAATATGAACTGCAAGCGCAGCAGAAGAAACTCCTGACACCAAATTGCCTGAACAAGAATATGGCCGAAGAAGTTCAGTATAGATCAGTGCCAAGACAGGTACTTAGGGAAAAGGCAATTCAAACTTTACAGGACAAGTTCTTGAGTAGCTACTAACATGCTAGAAAGAGGTCCTGCAGTTGCAGTAAGTATGAAAATAACAGCTCAGCATTCAGTAAAGGTTAAAAAATTAAACAAAATAGAGTTTTGAATTAGTAGGAAAGCAAAAAAAAAGCACCTATTTTTGCCCTCTATAAACCCATGGTGTGCAAGCACTTCAAACATGCTGTGCAAGGCTTATCCCTCCTTCACTTGTCTCAGATCAAATACATGAGAACTGAAAAAAAGTTCAGTAACATGACAAGGATAACCAGAGGAATGGAATAGCTTCCACAGGAGAAACAATCCTAACAGACAACATCTGCAAAATTGACTAATGGAGAGACAAGAGAGGTGTATAAATCTGGTGTACGTGAATATAGAACTGCTGCTTCCACTTTCTCCTGATGTTGCAGAGAACATCAAATGTGGTGAGGAGTTCCAAGCAAATATCAGGAGGTACCTCACCATCCTGCACAGGCTAGCTGATCAGCAGATATGCTGCCACAAAAAATCATGAGTGTTTCACTGGCTCAAAAGGCAATTGTACAAACTCATAGAAGAAAACTCCATAGCTATCAAAGCCACAACAGACTCAGTGAGTCCCTGAGTGCAAATCTCTGGCAGCTGGAACAGTTTACAAAGCAGTATTAAACTCTTTGCTGGACCTTCTAGTTTTCCTTTGGCATCTCTTGTTGCAGGTTGGATGCTGGGCTAGGTCAGCTTTTAGCACAGCCTGGTACAACCATTCTTATGGGGCAGAAGCACACCAAAATAATTCCATTCATACCATGAAACAGCCAATCTTCACTCTTGGTCTAGCAGTTCTGGCAGGAGTTCTGTTAAAACTGAAGCTTGTGGACTGAGTCAGCACAGACACCAAAGAACTAAAAATACAGAGACCTGCCTGAAGCACAGAATGACTGATAGCATCTTCTAGTACACTTTGTTTCATGAGTTATTAGTGTTTTCCATACTGCTTAAAAAGAAAAAAATTACACCAAATGAAAAAAAAAAGGAGTAATTTGGGATTCCGTCTCTTCCCTGGTAAAGAATACTAACAAGAAACCATGTTCTTGACAGAAAGCATTGCAGGCCAAGGAGTGTCTTCTCAGATGTTGAACCAGTCTACAATGCTGCAAAGAAGGTGCCAGTGTAATGAAATTACTGGAATGAAATCAGCCACTTTTGATGTTTAATTGAGAGTACAACTCTCTCCAAAAGCAGCTCAAAGAGAATTAAAAGTTGATTCAGCACATTACAAAGTGATATTAACAGATAATTATTAGGTAATCGTACTTTGCTGTTCATGCAAGTCTGCAGATTGATTCATCAGGTATACTCACAGGGACTGCAGGCTGCGCAAGTTCTGGAGGGCTTCGGTAGGAACCTGGCGTAGCTGGTTATTCTGCAGCATCCTGCATTTTGAGTAGCACAAAACCCAGAATCAACACAGCAAAGGTAATTTCTTTCTACTGCAAATTTTCTTCCAAGCTTACCTTCTTTGTACTGGTTCTGCTTCAAGATTACAAAGAAAGTTACACAAATACTCCATCCCCCTGCCCCTGTCAAAAGCCCACTCTCTCCAAAGCAAACAAATACCTGTAGCATATTAGCTTTGTTAACAGCTAGACATCAGCTTTGAGCAGGATTTTCAAAGCAGCTAAGGAAGTTAAAAGAATAAATCCAATTTGCTTTCAGTAGGGCTTATAACCTCCTAATTGCCTACAGTGATTCTGAAACTTTCATTCTCATGTACTGATTTTGTTTTCCTTCTGAAGTGATTCTATTCTAATAAAGCTGTTGAGGACTGACTCTTGAAATCCTTATTCAGGAAAGTGCAACAATGGCAAATATAACTTTAACCTGTGTAAGGCCTAATGATTTAGTTTCAATAAAATTTTATCTCTATAAATAAACTGCTTTTTTTTTCAATGAAATAAATTTTCTCAAACCAAAGGTTGCTAGCAATGACTGGACAAAACTTTTTTCTGAAATATCACATCATTTAGCTTGCAAAGATTGAAAAGTCACTTTCCATTCCTAAAGAATATTTTCCTCCTTTTAAATATGGTTGCAGTCATACTGCCTAACATCCTTGTTTCGACCAATTCCTACACAGATAAATATTCTATGTGGATAAATCTGAAGTAGTACATGCTGCCTTCAAAAGGAGGCATATTCAATGGGACATTGTAAATGAAATAATTTCTGGCAGGCCTAAATCTGCTTGGGCCAACAAGAGCTAGAGCTTGCCAACTTAAAAGTAGATGGAGTGGGAATCCCTTCATACTTCTTCTGCAGCTGAGTATTTTTCAGTAGAGATTTGTACAGTAGCGTCAGGCCTGGCTTGATTAGAGGTTGGTGTTCTTCCTAATAATACAGTTTCTGTGAAATTTACATGGGCAAAGATCCCCTCTAGTGTAAACACTGTGAGATCTGGCCTGCTAATAATTTTAGTAACTGTATGTAATGTCTTATTACTCCAAATAATACAGGGTTTTGTAATATTTTTATAATATATGTAATAGTCATTACATTGCAAAGAACAGGATAGGAAATGTGAACTGTGTTTTAAATTACATTGTGTTGCATACAATAATGTTTTTTCCCCCATGTCTCTCAAGAAAAGGAAAAGGCAATTTCCCCCCAGTTTTGTGTGATCATGAAAAGTTCAGCTGAAATCAGGACTTTTGAGATAATTAAAGAAACTATTAACTGAACCAATTTTTACCTTTGATATTGTACAGAGTCATCTACTTGATGAGCAAGTTGTTTTTAGAATGCCATTAATGTTTTCCAACTTTTTTTTAGGATACTTTCTATGTGAAAAAACAAAGATTTAATGATGTTCATATGTATCTTCAACTGAATTGTTCAAAATGAGCTGATCAAAATATGTAATTTACTTGATCAAAACATCACTGGTTAATTAGTTCCCTGGAGCTTTTAGGAAATCAGAAATATATCAAACAACACACAGTTTACTTACAGCACTTTAAGACTGAAAAGGCCAGCAAATGCTCCCTTAGGAATGTATGTCAAGCCATTTCCTGCAAGACGTCTGCAAAGTTTGAAAAAGGAAAAGAGTGAATACTTTTTCTCTTCATGTGGAATTAATTTGGTTGCTAAAAAGTGCAACACAGCTATGTTTGAGCAACGGATGCCAGAGGCAGTAGTTTAAGAGCCTAGCTTTGTCATTAATACACTTTTAAAAGTAAAAAAAAGAGAGAAGCCTGTAACTGCACAGTTGATCCATGGACAGCTGGACTGCAGAGAAAAAAATTCAATTTCACTGCAAATTTGGTTTATGGTTTAGAATGTACACTGAATTCTTCATATTCTTTTCAAGGATTAGAGCAATCCCAGCAACTAAAATACAGACATACTGACAACCATTAGCATCATAGGGTTTACAGGCATGCAGTTTTGGAATTGTGCATGTATGATGGCCGTGAACATTTAACTCATTTGCACTAATATAAAAATATATCCACATAGCAATGATTACAGTTCATTTTGAAATAACTACACATAAAACTGCTGTACTGGTGGAATAATAGTGAGCAGTTACAGAATAGGTTGGCAGAAAGTGTATTTGTTAAAATTTGTAGGGCTTGCATCTTGCTCTCAGATTGCCTGAAGGCATTTTACAGATCTAGGTAAGTACATCAAATACCTCTGTAAAGCATGCTACTCTGACCAAAAAAACCCAACCAAACAAAAACAAAACAAAAACCAAAACAAAACAAAACCCCACAAAACCAAAACCAAACCAAAAAACAACTGCATCATTCTGTAAGGTTTGTGTCTAGGAAAGAAAAAATCTGTTTGATATGAAATAATGGTATCTCCATGTTCCCCATCAGTGCAACTCCAGAGGATCCTGGAAATGCTCAAGGCCGGGTTAGATGGGGCTTTGAGCAATCTGATTTAGTGGAAGGTGTCCCTGCCCATGGCAGGGGATTAGAATTAAATGGTCTTTAAAGTCCCTTCCAAACCAGCCTGCTCTGAACTTGCATTCAGCCTTCTGACATCGCAATTCAGCCCGAATTTGCTATGGTACCTGTACCCTACCTGGAAAACTGACTGGTAAGGGACAGCTTCCCAGTCAAGTTACTTTGAGTCAGCAGGGCCACAGTGTGTGCTCCTAGCTGACAAAAAATGCAAATTGATATGACGTAACCCCCTTTGCAGAACAAGCTAAGCCAAGTGGAATTGTATGTCCCATCAGCCAAGATATTGCACACCAGAACTGCAGAGCCCATAGCCCAGCTGATGTGATAACGGAGCCGATATTTGAGTCGGCCTCTGGCCCCTTAGGAAAGAACACAGGACTAGCTCCAGGAAATTCTTTAGGTGCCAAGCTGCCACAGAGGAACCTGAAGCACTGAAATAGGCACCAGATTTGCCAATACTGATCATGGAAAAGGCCAAGTACTTTTGACTGGAGTCCCAGAGATCCAGCACTGACTGGCCCTTAAATGGTGTCTTCTTTTGGGGTTGAGTTTTCCCTGAGCTAACTGCAGGGTCCTGTGCACACCTTGTTTTTAGTCACTACTTTCATACAGAAAATAACAAGATAAATTTGGTTACATTTTAAGAAAAAGAAGAAGAAAAAGAAAAAGAAAAAGAAAAAGATAAAAAGAAAAGAAAAAGACGAATCTAGACCCCAGCTGCAAAGACTTTTCAGGAGTTTTCAGTTAGTGGAAAAGATTCTTTCCTGTACAGACATCCCTACTGAGCTATGCCACCTGTAACGCTGAGCTACGTCTCTCTGCTACATGAATATAACTGCGCTCTGCAATGACAATCAGCTTCAGACAGAGCTGCTGGGCTTATCTCTCACTGTGGAGTGTACTGGAGTCTTATCTCCAGACATATGAGTATTGGGCACATGCAGCTGAATTCCTGCAGGCAGATGTGCCAACCAAACCTGGTTCACTCTTGCTCCAAGATGAGGCACTCACAGGCTCAGATGTGAGGGTCTTTTTTCAGATGTGTGAGGGCCTTCTGCAAGCTTCAGCTTTCATTCTGAACACAAACGGCATTGACTTCTGGGTTGTTACTGGATTAAGCAGGTGTGTGCTAGGTTAGGCACAACAGATTGTGCTCCTGAAAGTAAATGCCTTCTGTGCATCACTAACCAGAGGAGCTGAGGACCCGTCTAATTCTGATTTCAGTTTTTATGATACGATTTTTTAAAAGAAAACCTAAAGACTGCTTCACCCCCACAACACCCTTTTGCTCTGCCATTTTAATGACGTGACTGGACACAATTCTGGACATGAGCTTGGCATGAACCAGAAAGTCATGAGTGTGCAAAACCTCACTGGAAAAAAAAGAAGGTGCAGGTATTGGGATTTTCACTTCAGCTACTGCTGTGAGTGTTACATGGAAAAATTGATGACGAGCAGAGAACTAAACCCACATGTCTGAAGACTCAAGAGAGTGCTCTTTCAGGCTGCCATCCCTTCTTCATTCATGGCTGAGGCAATGCAAACTGCTGAATGCACTACATATTAATACCCCCTGTTGGAACTGTAATACTCTTTATAAAGTGGGCTAGCTGAGAAAATCAGACGTATTTAAGAGCTCCTGGAGAAGGGCTGCGGCAATTACCAAGCATGCACCACCTGGCTGCAAATGCAGGACGGCAGCAATATGATTTGGACACTGTGCAGTTTTAAAATTTTGTTTCAATTCTAAATACTCTCTTTCCCCAGCTTTGGAGCATCTTTGTGGCTCTCTGCAGCAAGCCTAATGTTTGGCATTTTTTGAAAATGTACAGCCATGTCCCTGAGCTGTTCTGAGTGGTAGTTACCTGAACTGTTAAACTGAAATGTAATTATTAATTCTTGGGGTTTTTTCAGATTCCAACCCTTTAAAAAAAATTTTGCTTCTTTTCCTTTTAGATCATAACTTCTTAATTATTAAAATTTTCTTGTACAAACACTTAAGATAGATCTAGAAACAGCATGTTAAACTTTTTGGTAGCCACAACTTCTGTATTTACTCCTTATGAGTTTTTTTCAATCTCAGGTAATTCTTGAAGTTCTGCTTTGAATGTTTTTCAGTTTGCAAAGAGCTCTCACTAATTTTACAGGCAGTGCTTAGAACCATCTTACATGATATTCCTCTGCTGATGCAGCAGCAGATGATGCTCTCCATGTACAGCCCTACATACTTCAGCACAGGGCTACATCAAGTATATCACAAATGCCAGAACACTTGCATGTCCTTGTAGTTCTCTCACCGAGCAACCTGACAGTGTCAGAAAAGGCAGACATCTGGCAACAATTATTTTTGATGTAATGATGTTGTCTGACTTTCATTTACTACACTAAATTCTCTCTCATGATGCACTTCTCATGATTTTCTCTGGAACAAGCTCAGCAAAAGCATCTATCTATTCTCTAGATGCTCTCTGAAACCACTTCTGGCACAATAGTAGCATCTTCCCAGCCCTTTAGAATTCCCCAGCACTGTAGGACTTGGTAAAAATCTGCAAAAACTATTCATTCGGATGGTTGTCTAATTATTTTAATATTCCTGGATAAAAGTTAGCACATCAGTCCTCTATGGCATGCTGCAAAGCTCAGGAAATTCAGCTTATTTATTCCTGATAATTCTTAATGTCTTCTTTGCAAAGTTTTTTTGCTATTACTGTGTTTCTATTCTCAGCCTCGGCATAAGGGAAAATTCATCCCTTTGTTGACACTACAGTATGTATCAAGTGGCTACCAGGGTTCACTCTTCTCCACTCCAGGGATTTTGTTTTCCACTACCTAAATTATTTGAGGGAAGCTCCCCAGTACTTTACTGAATTTTGGATGTACTTTGGATAGTAATTTTAGTCTGAATGGGTAAGTGTAATTTTCCCTGAAAAAATGAAAATGGACATGGTACCTGTCTTTACAGCTGAGCATTTAGTTACTGATTTCTGAGAGCAGGAATGATATTGCTTGTTTATAGCACTTACATTACCAAATGGTTGACTTTTACTGTTTGAACAATTTTGAATCTCCCTTTTTAAAAGTACTTTTATCTTACATATTTCTGACATTATTTAAAAATATCTGATATTAGAGATATCTCATTGAGTACATTCAGGCTTGTATGTATCACATCTCTTTTATAAAAAAGTAATCAAAAGGGATCCTTTTTATGCACTGTATTATTTTAGATTTAGATTTTACTAACACTGTTTTAAATAATCTTGCAAATAAATGGAGTCTGGAAAAGTTTACAGAGAAGTGCCACCACATATCTGCTTCAGCACTTGTTACTTGCTATGCTTGGTGTGAGGATACTTTCGGCTTAGGCATAGTTTTTATACTACTGCAAGTTTCTTTCTAAAAGATGTAAAATAAATGAGCTGAGAGAAAAACAAGTGGCCTCCATACTTTAAATGGCAGCAATTTACAAAATATCTTTCCATGCCATTAAGCCCCACGGGCAATCACTGCTCACTGCTGGAACAGGTGTAGCGCTGCAGGTCAGGTTTGTGGCCTATGGTCAGATCTAGGAAAAAAGGTGTCCAGGTTCTCCTTTGAGTGTTCCCCATCTGTTGACTCCTTTGACATATTCTGACTTCTCCTGCAGTGTCATAGTTCTGAGAAATGGTGGTTATCCAGTCAAAAGAACATTCTCAGACAAGAGAACTAAAGCTCCAAAAATAATCAGAAGCCTTTTTCCTGTTTTCCTTTGATTGTCTGAAAAGAAAAACTTCATTCATCAGAAAGAAGCAAGTAAATATGAGTTGTGACTGAGAAGAGTCAACTATTTCCTTTACATTTCTTGTACAATAATTTTTCTTTGCCAACTCAAAACAGCTTTTTTGCGTGGATGTTTTCTGCATCAGGACAAACCTTACCTGGTACCAAGCATCTCCTCTTTCTCTGCTGGAATGGAAGGTGAACTTCAAACACTAAAAAGTCTTCTCTACAGACAAACAACTGTGGCATTTAATAAAGAAAACACATTTCCACTAACTGTAGAAAGAACCTGTGGGAAATCTAACCCAGCTACTTCTCAGTCTGCAGCAGTGATAGTACAATATGGGTAGTGGCTGCTTTCTTTCTCTGCTTAAGTAAGATCTAGTCCAGCAAAAGCTGATCAAGCATCTGTGACATGTATTTCCAAATCTAGTAGTATCAAAACTAAAGAAAAGACATGAAAGGGAGGTATTCGTCTCCTTGGGGAAAAGCATACGTTTACACTGATCAATACTCATGCTGTGATATAACAGGATTAGCACAACGGAATTTTCTGGAAAAAGTTACTTATCAAATCTTGCAAGTGCTAAAATGTTGGAGAACAGATGACACTCTGGACCTCAGTGTGGCTCAACATATAATGGGAATAAACAATGTGAAAGGAGTCAAGCTTCACTATTACGAAGTGAAAATGCAGTGAAACTGTTGTAATTGTATTTCAGAACAGGTACAATTAAGTAGAAATTAATTACACTCAAATTTCTGATAAATATATTGGACTCAGTATTTGCTAGTAAACTATGATATGAATACCAGACTGACTCAATGTTTCTAGACTAATGCCAGTGCATGCCCTTTAATACAGATTAGGTTATATATCATTGCATCACTTGTGTTGCATTATACTTAATCAGTTCCCATGTAGTGCAATATCCTATACAGAATATAATTGTGAGTGCCATCTGAAATCATTCTTCCACTGGGCAAAGATACAGAGGGATTTCTACAAGAATAATTCTGTGAACTAGTAGCCTTTCTTTATGCCTCCTTGACTCTGCATTTTACTTCCGCTCACTAACCGGTTTGCTGATCTTATTTAAGGAATGAGAGCAAAGACTGCACATGCTGAGACAATGTTATCATGGATATGTTTATAACAATATATCTACATCTATGTTTATATTTATATATATGAGTAGGTTAATATCAACAGAGTCATAATCCAGTCAGTTTTATATTTGTCTTTTTCCTTGAAAAACAGATGTTCTACTCATCATTTGCTACATTATATGCTACAGCTAACAAACTCTCCAGACAGAAAAGTGAAAAGAAATTATGTAGAAGAACCTAAAGACTGTATGAAAAAAATCTTTGTTTTTGTGAGTAGAAATTGAAGGCTGAGACAGTGAAAAACCCCACCAGACGGGACTGTTCTGCTGTGTGTGGTACCTGAATTTGGTGCTAAAACACTAGTATGCAATGCAGAAAATTCCATTAAAATTAATGTAATCATGGACTGTGTCTTTTATACCTTGTGTACCGATAAGAGACTCTCTTTTGTAATTCGAAACTTCTTTCTTAAAAGCCTGAGCCGCCTCCTCCAACTGCCAGAATTGTTCTCAATGTCTGATAAAGATCCATGGTGAAATATCAGTCTCATTGAAGTCTGGGGAAAAATTTGTGCTGACACAAGTAGAAATGCGGCTCTTATTTGCATCCTACCACAGCATCACATTTGCCAGTAATTTACTTCTCTCTGAGGAGCAGCACCAATAACATTACTACCAATCCTAAACCTACTACCCCAATTTCTAATGGAGAAAATGGCTATTTGGGGAGGAACAACATGGAAGTATAACAAGAAAACATAAATTTACAAATCTTCTTCCAAAACAACTTGTTCTGGTATAAAAAATTGCCTTTGTTCAAGGAAGAATTTACCAATCTTGGATCTTGCCTCAATTTTGTTTCCTGTCAAACTTTGTTAAAGATTCACAAGCACAAAACTACACATATATTTACTCCACTTATATAAATATATAGCCAATATAGAATTTATATATTTTTATTTCTAATTTTCTTCAGCTTACATATACATCAATAAAAAGGCAACATGAAATGTTCCAGCTTCTTACACCAAAAAAGCTGTGACAATATGGATACTTATACAGCATCTAACCAAAGTCAACTAAAATTTTGAGATAAGAGTTTAATTCTACATTTATCAATGATTATTCTCAGGCTAATGCAATAGAAAAGTATGAAGTATGAATTAATGGGTGATTAATTACAGTGTTAATAATTCATGGATGATATCAACCCATATTTCAAAATGTTTTTTAAGAATTACTTTACTAGCCTAGGAATTTAAATATTAGTCTGTATTTTAACTATCTTTTTATATTTCAATCTGTCATATTAATTAAAACTATAAAATTACAGTAAAATGAAATGTGAGTCAAATGATCTATTACAAAATCAGATGCTCAGAGAGATCAAAGAAGAAAATGTAAAGATACCCTCCTTCCTTTAAATAAGGGGAGGGGAGTGTGCAAGTCATAATTGTGCTGTATCTTGTATTTATTGCTACTTACAGTTTAGTTGGAAATTCAAATATAGCACAGTCTGCTCTTGCTTTAAGGCCTAATTGCCTTTTAAAATGCTTGTGCCAAATTCTCATAGGGTGTAAACTGGAATAACTCCAAATGACCTAAAGCAGTTGGAATGAAATTAGGGTGTATTTGATCTTGAACTGGCTTTGATGAAACAGATCATAGATTTTTGTCAGTTAAGAATATGGTCTAAAACGCACTGTTTCTCCACTTGTAAAAGGCACAGACTCTTTCTGCATCTGGCATGGATGTGATCCAATAACTGCTAAAGAGAACTGATCTCTTCCTCTGTGAAGCTGTCCCTAGCCAGCGCTGACAACAAGAGGGTCCTTCTGCTGATCAGGTATCCAAGTACCTGCCTTCCAACTGCAGCAAGGACAACTTCAGCAGGGACTCCAGCATCAGCCAGGACATCCCACACTGATTCCCAGCAGTGGATCCCATGGATACAACCATTAAGAGGCACTGCTTCTGTGTTTGAAGAATGCTGCCACCAAGTCACAACTCCCAGACCAATCTTAACATTGTTAAAATTTCTTTCTCAGTATTTAAATGTTACAGCAAGATGGAGCAATAAATGGAGTATCATATACATAATATTTCCAAGACTGGGTATCCCAACTTCTGATGCTGGTTTTGGTTTTATCCCAGTAGTGCCAGTATCATCAGAAAAGGCAGAAATTAATAATAAAAATAATAATAAATAACAGGAACTGGCTGAAGTGTAGTGGAACACCATACACTATGATCAAACTGAAAATAATGAAAAATGTGTTAGCTGTTTAGTCATTTCAGTGGGATAGGGAAAGAATACAAATTGTGTAGATCCAAGTTTTGAGGTTGCTGCTGTTTTCTGAGTGGTACAATGAGGCAACAGCAATGAATTACTGGAGGAATTACAGCTACTCCTCTTTGGAAATTCAAAAAAACAACTTAGAGGGAAGAAGTTGGTTCTACTGTGCTCAAGAACCTATTAGATATAAATTTGATGTGGTCTGAATTCCTTACCCATAATCCTAAGCAAGTGAAAAAAATTGATCCATGTAGGTACCAAAAGTTCTCACCGCACTGAAATCAAGCAGTCTACAAACAGACTGAACTTCCACTGACAAAAAAAGGAAATTATTTCTGCATACTTGCTACTGCAGTACACAGAGAATGTGTAAGACTTAAATTAAAATCCTGCCTCAGGACCTACAGATACATAGCATGCTTCACCCTAGTTTAATTAAGTGTAATGTCACTATCTGTATTGATCGCAAAACACAAAAAGCACTTCCAATGAGTCCTTTTGATGTTCTAAACTAGTTCCTAATGAACATTGCTGGAAAATAAACTGCAAGTTCCAGAAAGCATTTATAAGCTACAAGCCATGAACAAACTTCAACAGACACTCATAAGAGTAACGCAGCAGCACTGACAAGGTTTCTTGGATATCAACCTAGAACACTTATTGCTTCTACTTGCAAGCATATCTGAATGCTTTCACTTCTCTTTTATCTTTTTCCTACCCCATCATCTCCCCTTCTTCCCCTTTACCCCACAGATGCACAGCAGTCCTAGTGTCAAGGCTGCTCCATGCAATTTGCATTAACATTTCCAGAATAATTATCTGTCAGCACAAGCTATTCAACAAGCAATGCAAGCAGCTCTGATTTAGTAAGGCATTTGCTCTGTTGTTTTTCTCTCTCTCTTTTTTTTTTTTCCTGTTCCTCATCTTGTTATTCTTGATAAGATGGCAAAAAGGGCAGTTTGGAGGATGTCAGGTTGACACATCCACATGGGTGAGTTCTTTGTTGTTACTCGCTTTGGTGGCATCAAAGGGACGGCATCAAAGGCAGTGACAGCTCCAGAACACCAGGGCCCTTGTTTTGTGGATGTAAAGGTTACAAGTTGTTAGCTCATACAGTAGGAATCTTCTGTGCTTGGGTTTGTTCTTTTCTAGTAAACCTGAACAGTGCGTGCAAAAACTAGGGGAGAAAACTGTTGTCACCATTTCCAACTAATTAACTAGGTAAAAATCTTCTTACTGTTTTTACCAACACATTTCAAGACAACTGGTGCACTTCCCTCTGTCAGGACTTCGAGTGCAGCCCCACGTTAAAGCAAAGTTGGGAAACTACAGTCCTCAGGTATCAACAAAGTCTGTTTTACAGCAACAGAATTCACAATGTGCCATGGGCCACTCGCTGGGCTGGTGACAGGTAATTCTGGCTGACAAACACCACATATTAAACACAGTGACAGAGTCTGATCCACATGGATGCACACATGAAGTGAAGAAACCAAATTTGCAATTTATATGAAGAAACTGAATTCACAACTTAGGTGTTAGATTGTGCACCGCTCTGAAATTATCTAGGGGATCACAAGTCATTTAGCAGTGACAGTTCTTGAAACTTTAGCTGATGGAGGTGACACAAACCAATTTCCACCAGGATCAGCTAAACCCTGCTGTGCAGGAACTGTAAAACTGGTATTGAAGTGACATTGGAATGTGTGGACAGTTTGAGACCACTAGATGATACTCTATTTTTATTTTAGTTCTGCTTGTCAGCTGCCACCATTTTTACTTTTTTGCCTTAGAGGTTTTTAAATTTATGCAGATTAACTTTTAGGAAATATTTTAGTATTTAACAATGATGTTCCAAGATTGTTGAAATAAATTACAAGATCCCCCCACTTTCTCAAAAAAGTTCTGGACTATGGCTGCAGCACTTTCATGTTTTCTACCAACTTACATTATAGTTAAAAGTACAGAATCTGTTTTCAGTGCTAGTCACAATGAGCCTGCACCAGCACAAAAATAAAGACTGTACAGGACCCCAAAAGTAAATGCTCTGTTTTCAAAAATGTACATGACCAGAGATCTCAGTCCCACAACTCAGAGTCAGTGGGGAAAAGAACACCCAATGCCCACTAACACTTTGAAAACCTCTTTGCAAGGAGAAAGTGCAAACAGAGAGAGAAATAAAAAGAAAAAAAAATAAATAAGAACAGCTGATAATGGATCATGCCTGGTAATTTAGGACCTCATTTTCACATATACAGTGGCCTCTTGACCACTTTTGCAGTGTAAAGGGATTTCAACAGATATAATGGTAAGATTCACATACTACATCTCTTATGTATTGAATCTGCAATTCTGCACTTCCGTATTACAGAAAAATGTACTTTTAAAGGCACTTTTGCCTGAGAGACTACTGTAAAAATGTTCAATCTGAAAAAATTTGTAGATATATTTATCAGATATATTTATCTGATTTTAAGATTATTTTAAAATAATCATGGGTGTCAGAAAACATTCTTGTGCTTGTATGTAGATTGCAATTAATTTAGGGTGACTTCATTGCTTGATTTTGTAGAAAAGAGATTATTTGGGACTGTCCTGCTCTGTAGTAAAGTAATTGTAACACAATAGTCTTTTGTTACTGTTTTATTAAAACACCCAATTTAAGTTGCTGAAAAATAGCAATTTACTAAAAATCACTTGAAGCTTCATTTATCTGTGGAATGTTCCTATGTTTAAAATTAAAATGAAAGTCTTATATACATGCATGCGTGGGTGTCTGTGCATATATTTATGCATATGTATGGATATGTGGATATATATCTAGTTGGAGTGATTTTATAGGTAGGTCTGTAGGTAGGTTTTAAATTATTATTGGCTTTCTTCCTCACTTTTCATTGAGACATTAATTTATAAAATAAAATAGTTTCAGGCACTGCTTTGAAGTGGATCTAATCACAAAATGTTAGGTCTGCACTCAGATGTAGTTGCCTCTAAAACTCTTAAGAGTCCCACCCTGAGTAAGTCTCTAGATTTTTTGAAAAACTTTTTTTCCATGCATTACTGAAATTCACTTCTCTTTTAGAACAGGCATTCTACACATCCTGTATAACGACAAATGTCTAGAAATAATCAACATGAGAGTGAGTCTTGGACTCTGTCAGACTGATAAATATCTGCAGTTATTTTGAATTTATAATGAAGAATTTAACTTAATAGTGTTGTACAAGTTCATGCAGAGCAACTTGCTGATAATCAAGCAGCTGAAACATACTTCTTTCTTGGTGGGAGTTCTGTCATATATGCTTTAAGAGAAAATTAAATCTGAAAAGCCCATCATTTTCACAAATAAAAGATTTTGCTCAGAATTAACTTTTCTAAGAGTTAGAAAGTTCCAAGTACTTCAGTGTTTTCCAAAATCTTCAGAGGAACATGCACCTCAAAAACACTCCCAATATGTTTTACTTCAGTGATCATAGTCTTTGGTTAAGAATAAATACCAGGCATGATCATCAGGTTTGCAAGAATGCTGCATGTACAGATGCCTAACCTTGGCTGTAAAAGTTGATCAGATTCAGCCTGGAAGGTCAGAACTGGCTGAATCTGTCTTATACACAACTGCTTTGGAGTCAAAACAATTAGTTTAAAAGTTTTAATAAAACCTCAGTTCTTTCAGGGTAATCACTGATTAGTATTGCCAAACCAGGTATCGAGGATGTAACATCTAAGCTAAAATTCAGTGATTCAGTCATGAGCTTTTATCAGATGTTTGAACCAGATCTCTAATAAAGGGATTAGTAACAGTTTGTATGCTAATTAGTTTTTTCAACACTAAAAACCCCTAAGAGCTGCATTTCAAGCTCCTGCTGTTGTTGTACTTCAAAGACCAGATAGACATTTCAAAGATGTATTTAATTCTATGAAACATCGCAAAGATCTCATAAGATTCTGTGATCTAACCATGAAATGAAAGAGTGAAGGTAACCTGGCTGTATTAGAATTTCCTTCCAGGAAAAGCCCAAACTTTTAAAAAAATTCTTTTCTTTAATGGCTGGAGAGCAATTGGGTTGGCTGGTTTTAGTAGGGTTATTGCGATTGACAGGAGATTGGACGAGCAAACACGAACATGACGAAGAACTTCACAAGCAGGGGCTCTGTGGCATGATTCACTCCATATGCACTTGATCCTCTTAACACTTGGTGTGTGACATCTCTCTGTGTTATGTTCCTATCTGTTACATTATCTGAAAGTTGCACTAATGGCAAGACAGATATTGATAATCAAAGAAAAGGGGTAAGTAAAGGAAGAGAGAGAGAATAAAATGAAATAAAGCTTTCTAAATAGAAGCGCTCAGAGTAATAAAAATAAGACATGAAAAGAAAACCTGCTTGCAAATAGGGTATTGTCCAAAGTTAGCATACGAAATGGTTTCAATTTATTTCTTTTGTTTTGTTTTGTTTTATCTGCTTGTTGGCTTTTGTAGATGCTGGTTGGAAAGGCCAGGTGGCAAAATTCAAATGAGCATTAGCAAGGACACCAAAAGTTGTCAGTGCAATACACACCTAAATTTCAGAGGACTGTACACATTTCATAGCTTAAAACAGACCATGTCTTTGCAAGAAGGGTAGGAACATGACTTTGCATGTCTTACATGGGTTTTATGGTGTGTTAGCTGCTAAGCATGCTAAAAAAACCCCAGGTTTTCACTTCTAAAAACTTAAAAGCCACATGTCATAAAAGGCTTTTAATCAATATTTAGAGGTACTCATGCAAATACAGGCGCCAGTTTTTTCCACAAGATCTACGGTGCATCAGTTATAGAGTCTCCATCACTCTTCAGAAACCTAAATTTTCTTTTAAGCCTGGGCCATTATAACTAGAGTCACTGCCAAATCCAGGTCTCATGAATGCACAATACTTTTCACTTTTGGTTAGTCACCACCACTTCAAGCCAACATTCCTCTTTTGATGTTGTGCTTGATCAGCTAGTTTCCACAAGGCACTTTTTCCCCCTAGTGAATGTAGTAGATAGCGTAACTAAGCTTTTTGCAGGATTCTGCATTCTACAGTCAGCCTTCAGGGATGTTAAGTTTAAGAGTAAGGAAACAGTAATTACAAGTGATTAGGACAAGAAGCCTTGATACTATGAAATGTGGACTCAATTGTCCTTGACACAGGCAGAACAAGGCAGCAGGTTTTGGTTTTGATTACAGCTTTACTTGGGATTTTAATAAACATGAGCCAGTATTCAAACTTTTAATATCCTGCTGCTTAACTATTTCCAAAAGAGCAATCCAGTTCTTTTAAACAGTCCTTGTTTAAAAATTTTAATTTGTTTGGCTCTGTCTCTGCTTAGAGAAGTTGTAGCCTCATGGTAACTCTTTTATAAGTTCATTTCCAGAATCACAAGCAATTGGTTTTTTTTTAACTGTTTCCTCATGTGCCAAAAGCGTCAGGCTGACAGCTTTCCTGCACAGTTTTATCTGGTTCCCACAGTAAGCATGAGAGACAAACACAGGAATGTGTCTAGAGCTGACTATGCCCATCAAGGATACAATGATACTTACAGCTCTTCCAGGAAGCGGAGATTGTGCACAGGGTTTGAGGGCAGCTTAGTAATGTTGTTCATACTGAGATCACTGTAGGGGAAAACAGACAGAGACTTAATATGGCATGCCACAACTGTGGCATCCAGCTGTTCATTCCACACATTTTTAAGTACTACATTAATAAAAATTAGCTCCTCTGCCAGAATTGATGAATCATTATCTAGTTAGCACGTTGAACATTCCTCTTTCGTACGAGCACAGCTTTGTCAAACCAAATACAGGCTGCAGCATGTTCCTCATTTCCAGAGATTTTGGAATGTTTTATCACACTCTATAAATCAGCTGGAACACTAAACAACACTTCTAGTCTACATAATTTTAATAAACCACGGTACTGTATTAAAATTTACTTGGAGTAGTAAGGAAAACTACTATGATTTTTGTTGTTGTTGTAGCCCTGTAGTACCCTTGGTTTACTAAAGCAGACAGGCAAAAGCAAACAGATACAAAGTATCTGCATCATCCCTAAAATTTCACGAATATGGAAACACTTTGCTTTTGCCATACAGCCTGTTGCATGGTCATACTGATCTGCCTTGCCCCACACAGGCACATCAGGTGTCCCCAAAACCCAACTTGATTTACAGAAATGACATATTTTCAAATAATAAACATTCCCTTTTTGAGTGCTCTTTTGTTACAGGTACTCAAATGGCATTAAATAAGTGAAATGAACCATAAAACAAGGGTGTAATGTGATCCTGCTCTGTAGCACACTTCCTGGTGGGGTTCCACAGTAGTTCCTGGTACAGGAAACTACCAGCCACATCAGCTCTGTCAGAGCTCATTCAAGCTATGTTTTAGACTAAATTTCATATAATACCCTTTTATTCTTAACTTGCCTTTTCATTGTTTTCCATTGTCTTTCCCATGCCTCACAGTATCATTATAATTGCTTTTCATTAAGTACCAAGACTGTAAAAAAATTGCATAATAAAATTCTGTGTGGAAGATACAACTGTATCAAAATTTCTGTAGATTCTTAAAATAAAGTTAAGAGCTGCATATTTTATGCAAGTGTTATACAGTAATTTAAAACTCCCCACTATTTAAACATATCTTTGCATTTGTAGCAGCATTTATAGTTTCCAGCTACTTTGAGTACTATTTAGATAACTTTATTTCTTCCAGCTGTTGAGAGCCTACAAGGTAAATAAGTTATCTGTACTTTGGTGGGTAGGCATCCTATTCCTACTCCATCTAGTTCTTATTACTCACAGTCTGTTTCATATTACAGAATATATGCTTTTAGTCAGCATAGTTAATTCAGATGTTTGATCTTTTGGTGAATTTTAAAATGTATAATTTAAAAACATACTTCACATAGAGATTTTGAAATAAAGGAAATGTGTTAATACTTTACAACAATTATCAAATCACTGTTGAGTAACGTTTCTGCATTCACTTCGAAATCAAAGTATAATTTGAGAAATGTGTGCTTATTAAACTCATTTTTTACTGTAATACTTTATCACCTAATTCTTTCATACTGTTTAGCAGGTTATTGCCCTTTCACTTTGATAAAGGCTCAAAGGATTTATTCTGGCAAAGGAACAAAAACGTGGATTTATTTGGCAAAAGAAAAACTCATCCAGGTAGTGAATTATATACTACTGAATATTAAGATAAACCCAGTACTTTAACAAGATCATTCTGATTATGGTATTTTCAACACATGTCTTAATGGGTTCTTGGAAACATGCCAAATCACATTTTAGACTTAAAAAGCTAGCCCTGGTAGAAGATGGGAATGATTCGTCTTCAGATACACACATATTTAGGGCATTCTACAAACCCAGCATTAACCAGCGCTCTGGCTGACCAGAAAAACGTGAAGTCTGCTTTTCTAGCTTATTAACTTCTATTACTAGCAGGCAGTACTTGTCTGCTTGTATCACCCACAGGACCCCATGATGAACCAGTCAGAAGCAGCCTACTGACCAGACCCTAATATCTTAAGAGGATTAGAATAAGAGAAGGTGGCTTTCATTTTGTGCTTTGATGCCCAAGGAGAAAATCAACAATAAGTGCATTTTCCTAAATAACATCTTTAGCCCCAGAGGCGGATTTGCCAACAGTGACCTGCTATGTCCTAGTCTCCTTTTTGGACTCCACTCATGTGGTAAAATATGTGTACCACATCATATGACAGAGGAGAACCTCTCCTTTTTCCCAGTGTACACCACAGCAATTTCTAACTCTTTTCAAACCTACCAGCTAAATAATTTCCTTCTGTTAGATTAGTTGCTTTCTTCCCCAGACGATTCTTTTCTTGGAACATAACATATGAAGGTGTTTTTGTGCAACAGAACTACTAAACATTACTCATGCATATTTCACAGAATCGTGGAATTGTTTGGGTTGGAAAAGACCCTTCAGATCATCCAGTTCAATTGTTAACCCAGCACTGCCATGTGTTCATCACTATGCCATGCCCCTAAGCGCCACATATACGCATCTTTTAAATACTTCCAGGGATGGTGGAGGTAACAGAAATTGTTCCCCAAGCTTTTGCTCAATAATGTCTTTTTAATTTAGCTTTTAACATTCCAGCAACTAATAAACAGGACATTCCAGTCTATGTTGGCAATGTGCTATTCTTGTAGCTGTTAGGGTTTAAGAATATAAGGCGGACTACGGTAGGGAGAGGTAATATATTTGATGAGGCTAGCTGATATAGCTGGAAAAACTGAGAAACTTTCAGGCACAAAAATCAAAACCAGTACCAGTTGGCTAAATAGGTGACATTATTTCTCCCTAAAAAACCACACATCCCTTACACTGGCAAAGCAGTAGTTTGTCTGTGCTCACAGTTTTTAGATTCAGAATATTCTGTTGTTTCAGAATTATATCCATTCAATGGATGCATTGAATCAAATTTTTGTTCACTGGAATGACTAAGGGAGAGAAGCACCATGACCCAAAGCTACTTCAGGGGGGATGTTCAGAGAGGTGAGACAAACAAAAATAGTTAATATAATGCAATCACTCACTAGGGTCTCGTGTGAGCAATACTGCAAAATTGGGGCTTCTGAACAGAAATTCCTCACAGTGCTCTAGAGACAAATAAAGGAGGTTCTCAGCATCTTGGTTTGCTGGTATTTTGGACCATGCTGCCAAGAAGACATGGCTAGGATGAGATTTACAGCCATCAGCTAGAACAAGCACAGCTAACAGCCAGAAACAGCTAGGTGGCAAACTCTAGGGTTACATATTATTACTATGAAAACCAATAACAATTGCAGTGGGTATGTCTTATGTCCTGCACCTATGAGATGGTTTCTTTCCTTCAAATGGGTTTTCTGATTTCTCCTTTCAGTGCTAGCCTGTCAAAATTAGCAATTTGCTCTCTCAAGGAAAGAGAAGGGGATGAAAGATGGCTTGCACACCAGCATTTGCAATGAAATGCTCAAAAAAATTAAAATCAAGGTACTGGATCTTTAACTATCCTCAGTGGAATGGTTCTGATTTTGTATCAAATCTTGGTAGACTCTTACAAACTACAGTGATGAAAAACTTAGAATTGTTTGAATACTGAAAACCTTTAAATAACTCAGCGTAACAGAACTACTCCCATCTCCCAGCATCACAGCACACACAAACCCCACTGATGTCAGTAGGAGCAACGTGGTATGAGTATACTCTGAGTTTACAAATGCTCCTAATAGAGACAGGGATAGTACCAGATCTACCTTGGTGAAAACCACCATGAACTGCCATATTGTACTGTAAAGGTAATATGTTATTTTGAACAGTGAGATGAACACATTGTCCCTTCTCCCATCAGCATTCCTGCAGCCTGTTTCCAGCTGCTGACTGTAAAAGCAACATACCAGCAAATGAAACTTTCATCTTTTCAAAAGATAGAAGCTTTGCTTCAGTGACTGCATTGGCAACATGGTTCACTATAATGATATCTTAATTATACTCTCTGCCAATCAATCACCATGCTGTGCCTCTGGTGACTTGTTAAAGGAATCCTATCTTTGATGAAATCTTCGAAGACCAGAAAATATTGAAAACTTCTCCATGCATCTATCTGCTTTTTTCTTGGTAAGTAGATGAGCAAATTCTGAGCCTTTGCAAAACAGCATCCAAGAAGGCAAATATGATAGGTCTTTGTTCCCCCCAGTTTTATTGTCCATGCATATGGACATATACACTGAAAAAACATCCAGTTACCATCTTGAAATAGAGTAATTCACAATGAATTCCAGAAAGCCAGTAAAACAAGTTAAGTGAATTAGATCTTAACATATAATACATGAGTCTGCAGGCCACATTACTAACCTTTTATTAACTGTTATTACAAGAGATGTTTCAGTGACTATTCAACTTGGAAGATCAGTTTTTCACGTTATATGTATGTCTTTTAAAGGAGAACAAAAGTATGCCTAGGTATACACACAGAATTTCTACTAGGCTAAATGTCTATTACACTGAATGGTACAAACTTGTCTACTCATTCCAGGTCTAATACAATAATCCAATATTGAAGACAATTAATTTTGTAGCCTATTTTTTTAAACGGTTGCAACCTGTTCAATTTTTAGAAAACTATCAAGACTTATTATTAGGATTACTAATTTTGATTCTTCTAAGCTTGCCTTATCCCAACAAGATGTATTAACAATTCTTTTTTATGAAAGTCTTTGAAAGATAAAGCACTTGCATAAAATACTGACAACAGACTGAATGTAGTCCCTTAGTTCTTACCAGCTGAGAACAGATCCTAAACTAAGACGATTTCCTTCATTTACAGCAAAATTTGACACTAGCTTCCATGCAGTAACACAAAATAACGAAAACAGGGGAATCCTACTTCTGCTCCTTCCTTGCTCTGCCTATCTTTTTAACACAACGCTCTTGTTTCTAGTACTGGCAGGATACTCCACTGCATGATGGAAGAATATGTTGGCTATTAACTGCATGCCATCTACTAATGCAAATACTTCATCTTTTATGGAAAATATCTTCATCTGCTACAACTGCTTTAAGGAGATAAGTCTATTTGCCAACACTGTAGTAATAGTAGCTCGTATTTCTTACAAATAAGTTGCTATAGATGTTTTCATTTGAGGGCATCAATAAATAAATAGAGTAAGAATTACCATTATTTTGCAGAAAGGAAACTAAGACACCTAATGGCTACGTGACATGCATGGTCAAACAGATGTTTATACAACCCAGAGGTAAATGACACTGATGATGATTTGTCCAGGACCCTTTTCATTAGATCACACTGGCCAACCATGGCATTTACACCAATTTACCAAAGTACAATGCATAAGCTGTCAACAGACTCAGAAAAAAAGACTGTATTTTCATTTTAATGTTCCTAGATTACATTATCTTTCAAAGTCAACATGAAAATTGCTAGTCATGTATTTGCATGTTTAATACACCCAAGCAGAGCAGCACACGGCAAAGTATGAGCATGCATTAATAAGCATTGTAAGTGCTTTCTGACAATTAAACCATAACACTTCTTCTCATAACAAGCTTCAAACTTTATCTGTGGTTCTTTGAAGGATCCTGCAGTAAACTATGATTAAGATATGAATTTCCACTAAATGATTCACATTTGAAGAGTACATCTTTGATATTGGAAAAATCTTCTGGAAGAAGAAGTAGTAGATTAGTAGGAAGAAGCAGTAGAGAGAGCTATTATAGACATTACACAGAGCAGGAAATCCCACTATCGAGGTATTCAAGGTAAACAACAAGTGGCAATAGCATGGATATTTCTGCCCTTCTTCATATTGATAATGACAAATGCTAATATTAAGTATTTAAAAATTCATTATCCTATGTAATATTATTTGCAACAGCAAATGAACAGATCCCATGCTACAGGTTTACATGGAAGGGGTATAAGGCTAAAAGAGGATTGCTTGTTACACATTTGTTACAGAAAATTTCTGTTACTTGACATTGAAGCTCACTCCTTCCAGAGACCCAAGTCCTTTGTGTTAAAACATGCCCTGCAAAAACCAGATGACGTTGTGTGGTCATGTGAGAACAGCCCCTGCAGTGGGTCTGCGTGCCAGCACACCTCACAGAGTGTTTCACTCCAGTAAATGGACAGTACTCCCTCTGTCCCTCTCACACCTTTCCTCGGCACACCAGTGGTGCTTGTTCCAGCCACTGCATTTGTAAATAGACATATATGGTAAGGATCAAGCACCCTGAACTTAGGGACACCTCAAAGGTGATCCAGTAAGGTCAGGAGGGCTCTGTCTACATCTCTTCTGTGCTGTTGTGTATTGGCCCATAACACTGGATCCTGGCAAATCAGGCTGACAGGTCACATCTGGAGGCAACACAAAGTAAAATGCTTTGGCCAGACTTTTGCACCCCCAACACCTGTCACTGAGTTCCTCCGATGTCACAGACAGCAAAATTTGGCTTATTACTGCACAAGCTCTGTAACAGAGTCATTTTACACACCATGCATTATTCCTGAACATAGGCAATTCTGCCATATAAACAACCATCAAAGTCTTACTTATATCTAGACTGCAGAACATTTGTAAAGCAAACAGTACGTGCATGATTAATCTTTTCAGGAAACAATTTTGCCATTCAGTTTATCCAAGACTCCAGCAGAGGGAGCAGGGCAGAGCAAACAATTAGGGTCAAAAAAAGAAAGTAAAGATCAAAGATCAGATCAAACACACCCAGTGCTGAATTAATCTGACAAGTATCTGACATTTCATTTTAGGTACAAAGATTCTGGCTGTCTGCTTTTTTTTTTTTTTTTTTAAATATCAAATTCATGTTGCTCACTAGATGAAATTAACCATTTACTTTCAAAGCTGATTCATGGCTGTCCATTTGAGGCTGAAGACTAAGTTTGCTAAGGAACCATTACCAGGCTAAGTTACAAAAACATTCCAACATGTCAATCATTTGCTGTACTTAACTCACATATTAAAAAACTTAAATAACTAAAGGAGCATTTTATAACACAGAAGCCAGCAGAAGCAGTTAAAAGAGGACTGAATGGAATTCCTCTTCTGCCCATGCCCACAGATTGTATTAGACCATTTTTACTTTGTGAGTTACTGCTTGTTTCTTATGCACTAGTTTGAACAGATGAGTTCTGTATATATGATTAATCTTGTTCAAATACTGAAACAATATGCAACAGGAAAATAATATAAGTTTTTACTGTAATTTATGAAGACAACTACCAGTATGTTTGTTGTGTTTTTTCATCATTACCTGTTTGTTTATCAAGTACTGTTTATCTTATTTTGATTAAGAACAGCACAGTTAAATTGACAAAAGATATTTATTAGATGTGACCAAGTCTTGGAAGAAGAAACCCTTGGGTTTGGTTGTTTTTTTTTTTTCCTGAATGACTGGACTTCATCCATTTTAGAAACTGGGGGTCCAATTTTCTTCTAATTCCCTGTCTATAATTTAATCCTTCTGGTTTCAGTGAGGCTGTTCCTAAATTATGGTTATTTATATGAGAGGAGAGCAAGTACAAAAAGCACAGCATAGTTTGTTTATTGACACATAACACCTTGTCTACAGCAGAAACTAAATCAAAATATATCTGAGTGTAAACAAAGATTCAAAATATAACCCTAAAGTTATAAAGTGCAAATTTCTAAAATTAAGTATTATGGGTCACCAGTCAGTTGGTCTGAATACCTAACTATAAATTATGTGCAGCACAGATTATATTTTACACAAACCAATTCTAAAACTCATCTTCACCAAAATACTGAAGATTACTTCTGTGAGGCTTCTGAGGGTGAAAATTAATCATGATTAGCCTGATTTTGTTTGTAACAAGATACAGTGTAAGTAATTTATTTTGTGCATCCTAATTTGCCTCAACTGAATTCCACAGCATGGATTTGAAGAATTTAAACCCAAACAGCTTTGAGAGCATCTGCTGCAAACACATTTCAACAGTGATGGTGTAAGCATGAGTATCTGGAAATCTGTGCACAACAGACCTGTATTTGGGGCAGGAAATACATGTCCTACATTGCACAGTGCAATGGTCCCAGAGGTACAGATGAGTGAGCTGGGTCCAGAGCTGGAAGATACATTACCATGTTAGGTGCCCTCAGAGAGACTAATTATCCTAGGTACAGCAGGATGATGCTATGACTGTTTCAATTTCACAACACAGGGTCTCTGCACAATGCTACTTTGTGTGATACAATGTAGCAGGTATTCTGAATATACACATTTGGTATTCCCAAAATAGTTCATAGCAAAATACACATACTCTGGGTGCAATTCTGGTTTGGTAAAGCAGATGGCAAAAATATAAGTCAGCAAAGACAAGAGTCCACCCCTTTGATCTCCACTGATCTTCTAATCTTTTTTTTTCCCAATGATTTTTTTGCTACTCTTATCCTGTAAGTTTCCATTTTCCTATTCATGGGTGCTGAATCATAGACTCAGAATCATAGAACTGTTTAGACTGGAATAGACCATTAATATTATCATGTCCAATCACTTTAGCTCAGCACTGTCACTTGTGCTTTTATTACTGTTTAGTTGCACCTTGTGTTGTTGAACAGTAATTGAAGAGTTTCGGCAAAGAAAATGATGCTATGCTACATTACACCTACTAGGGTTCTGCTTTGAAGTACCAATTTGACCATTTTTATGCTGTTGCTTAGTTGAAATAATTATTTACAGAATCTTCTCTTTATTGTGTGGACAACCCAGTGGCTGTCATATTATCAACACACTCAGTTTCATTCAATGTTGCTACCAAAAAAGAATTTCTCCAGATCTGCCCCCTGATCCAGAACTGCTCATTACTTGTGAGGATGCTGTTGAACCAGAGTTGGCAACTGATCTGTATTTAAAAAATATCCATCCAGAAAAAAATTTGGTTTTAATCGAAATCTGTTCCCTGAATTGGTACCTTGCTGTTTGTGCCTCCACAAGCCCAAATACAGAGGAGAAACACAAAAGAAAGGTGAAGAACTGGTTTATTTCAGTTGACAGTTTTGGCTTGGACTAATGCAGGCTGATCTTATACCTAGGATGTAAATATTGTAAACATTCTTCAGATACAGGAAGTTGAAGATTTTTTTTTATATGCACATCTTCCCTTTATGTCTGACAGAGCTTTTTTGCTGAAACACAATAGGCCTCCAGATATGCCAGCTCCTGGCTGGCTGACAGCCTCTTCCAACACTTCCTACAGAGCTCAGAGGAATGACAAAGCTGTCAGATCTTTCCTGACAGACCGAACACCCAAATGTCTGCAACAGCAAGTGCCAAGAAATATGTAGCTTGGCTCTTATAAAGATAATGCACTTGAAAACACTGCATTTCTCCATCAGGTAATGATTTCTTTTTTCTTAAGTACTCAAAATTCACTTTCATCATGAGATACCTTCACATGGACTGGTATAAAACAGTCTTAATATACATAAATACCAGGTCCTTAATCTTATACAGACATCACCCAGACCCAGTATCCACACATTTTCTTTGCTTGTAACTCATCAGCCGCCCTTCAGACAGGCAGACTACTGAAATACCTGAGCTAGCTTTAAACAATTCAGGTCAAGGAGCAGGGTTGAGATGCTCTAAGGCACCTTACCAAGGAGAAATCACCAGTAAAGAGACCTCATGTGTTGTATTGGAATGGCACATATTTTTCATGTGCTTATACCAGCATAATCATCAGGGAAAAGAGCTGCACTCCTTCTAGTATAAAAATGCCTTCTCTTTTGAGAAATTATTTTCTTTTACAACTTCAATTAATGGGATCAGAGCTTTACAATTAATACGTGGAGGCAAAATACTGCAGAACTATTTCTACAGAGCTCAGCTGGGCTGTTCAGAGGATAAGCCAGTATTTAGTAGGAGTAGAGGCAGCACTCTGATCCAGAAAAAATTATCCCTGTTTCATTCCTTTTATTCACAGAGTTTACATAGTCCACTGTTTGGCAACCCCCTTTTGAGGCCAATGACCCACACTTCTTGTGATTGTTATGATGATCAACAGAAAATCTCTTCAGGGCAAGCAATTAACTGGTGCTGTTCAGCCAAATCTGATTCCCTGTCACTGATTCAGGCTTCAAATAAGAGTTTTGGGTCTTCCTGGAGACAATATTGAACAATATCACAAAACATCAGTAGCCAAAACAAACCTCTACCAAATGTAAAGTGTTGCTGCCAACTCTATTGCACCTGTCTGCATATGTGAAATAGTGTGTCCTTATACTGCACCTGTCTGGTCTGCTTATTTTGCTCACAAAATGAACTTTCCAAGATCTCTTCTATTTGACTATTCCAAATGTTATAAAAATGTTGGAAACAATCAGCTGCCCTATTATTTACATGTCTTAAAACCTCTAATACAGCAAGTCAACGTCAGCACAAGAACAGTGCCTGAGGGTAAACACCTGGCTCCACTGATGCTGGTAGCAGAACTCCCAGTGACTCCCATGGATGGAAGACATCATCCCAGGCCTATGAGTTCCTAATGCCAGGTTCTACCTAATAGGCAGTATTTCATGGTTGTGGAAATTATGCAACAGCACACTGGCACGCCTGAAGTAGAGCATGTTGTACTGATAGGTTCACGGGGAAGTTTTCTACATGTATTTTCAGCCCTTTTGTAATTACTAAAATCTGTTGAGTTAAAGGCAAGATGTCATGTGGGTCACTAAGGAGTGGAAATTTTGTGCCGTTACAGCCTTTCTTTGTTTTCTGTTTGGTTGTCAAGCCTGATGCAATTTTTTCAGTACTTAACTTTTCATTCCTGGTGTTTTTTCAAAGCGACGAGCTGATTCTGCTAATTTTTCCTTTCTCACTCTCTCTTTTCCAAAACCTTTGCTCAATTTTTCTTTAACATCAAGTTCAGGTTTCCAGTCAGCTCCATCAGAAAACCAGAAGGATTACTCAGAATAACATACAGTGCGATGGAGTGAGAGGCTGAAATGTTAATGGTTAAAGGCTCAAACAATTAGCCATTTGCAAAAGCTGTGGGTGCTTTGCTGACAATGTGCCAGGTAACAGCCCAGGGGTACAGGGTGTGAGCACCAGAGGATGACCACCAGAAATCACCCTCTGTTTAGCAAGAAGATGGGATTTGAGCCAGGTAAGGGAAGAGGCTGATAAGAAGCAGATCCTGGGAGGTGGGGTAGTGTTTTTGCCATGTTCTCCCTTACACAACTGGTTCAGGTGTAACACTTCCCTCTGGGGGAGACACTGGGACATTCATACATAGGTCTGAAGGCGTTCATCTCTTCTGATGGGGCATAATTGGCTCAACTACTCTAATGAGAGGCAGCTGTCATGTCTTAGGCATCGAAAACCATCAAAGACTCCCGAAGCACCCTGCAGTTCATTTCTAGGTCTTTCCACCAGAAGACTGCACATGATCCACAGTGTTGCATCTGACAGTGTAAAATTCCACACCCCCTTCCCCCCCCTCCCCCACCAGAGAGGTACCTGAGCATTCCCACTTTTCCCACTTGAACCTCACCGTACCGTAACCCACTGAACTTTGTGTTTCATGGGCTTCCCCCACCCCTGGCAGATCAAGACTGTGACCATCACTTGGATCAGCAGACATCTAAATTGCAACAATCAAGTTTCATTGCTGGATCCATGGGTGGTAATATCTTTCTACTCTTATCCTTTCTTTCTCTTTCTTCTTTTAACTTCTCAAAATATATTGTAAGCTAGACAAAAAAATTTCAGTCAATGTCTTGTAAGTGCCTTTGTATGTCTGGATAAGTTAAAGTTGCCTAACTTTATTTAAAATTTGCCAAGTACCTTATTCTACCTTAATGTTCTAAAGTTTGCAAGTAAAAGTTTGGTACTGAATGTCCTGAGAATTTTGTCTACTCCTGTGCATCACCCAGAGCGAATCAAACAGCATTCCCCCAAACCTGTGGAGCGGAGCGGGGCGTAACAGATGGTACTTTCTGGGTGAAAATACACCATCCTTTTTTAAGAACTAGAAGCCTTAGACAATCTGTGAGTTCTCCTATAGGCTTCATTTGCTTTGTGATGAACAAGTAGCACAGCTGAACACCACAACACCCAACTGCTACACGATAGCAGCTCCTTATGACCACAGGTCACCTTGCACGAGACAGTACCTACCACACGCTGTTACTGCTGCTCTCCTTCCCCAAATGGTGGCAAAATGGACGCCAGCCTGAAAATGGTGCAGATAGAAATGAAATAAATTCAAAGTCAACAAAGAAGTAAAGTCAAAGCAGTCACTAAGCAGAAGCAAGTCTTCTGCTAGGAGGTGTTGGCCTATTTTCCACATTCTGCAGAATGCTGTCAGCCTTCCTTTGCCTTCATGAGGAGTTTGGAATTGGTGGGATGCACAATGATGTTCTTCTTCACACCACACACTGGGTATAAAAAGACTACAGCAGCCGACATCCAGGCTTTGTTCTCCTGTCCCATGTGGGGAGTGATGTGAAAATTAGAGGTGAAGGATGCCCCCTCAGTCATGGCCTTGGCATTTGAATCTCAACTTTCACATACTTGTGACAGACTGAAGAAGACAGCACCACACGGTTTTACATGCATAAATACTGTTGCTATTAAAAGGACCACAGAGGGGATTTTGTGGGCATTTGTTCTGACTGAAAACCACAAATCTCTCAGGAACTTCATGAATAAAGCCCCAGTATATCCTTGCATAATCCACCAGAGATTCCAAAGATCCCTTTTTCCAGAGCTGTGCAGCAGGTTCTGCCACTTCTTCATTTGTACAATTTTATTAAGCTCTTCAGAATTTTCATCTTGAATCCTGCTGATTCAGAACAGCATGGGCAAAAGCAAGGACTTCAAGCCATCCTGATCTTAAATTAAAACCCCTTTAACTAAAACATCATTATCTAAGATTCATCATCTTTTTTTCCTAACTGAATCCCATAATGGACATCTTTAAATAAATTCATATGGTTTGAAAATGAGTTTTTAAAGAATGAAAGAAAAGAAATAACATAGAAGCAGGTTTTAAAATGTCTGTAGAATAAAGGACATGATTTCAAAAAATTAAACCCAGGTGATTTGTCTTGTCACATGCATAATGTATGAAGTTCCTTTTCTTTGAAAGCCAGTGTTAGAGAAGGAAATGGTAGCATCGTTAACAAATGCTATAGGGCAGAGAGTCTTTCTTGGGCAATCTTCCAATTCACTAGAATTTTCAAACTCGTCTTTCGCCATTTCCAGCTCCTATATTAAAAATCTATTAGCAGAAAGCCCATTGAAAAACTGACCATGAGCACAAGAGACTTTTTCTGGAAACACTTCTATTCAGTTCTCATGCCTGAACAAAAGCAGATTGGCACATTCAGCTATATACAAACGCCTTTCAAAGGGGCCACCGCCCCTTTCCCAAAGCCACGCGTTTCAGGGCTCTATATGCCGAAGGAAGCCAGTGAAAGGTTTGAAGGGGTGGGGAGACCAAGGGCTTCCACCGAGATCCTTCAAAGTCCTCATCTTCTATAGTGGGAGGATTTCCCTCTAAATCCCTTTCAATAGCATATTGATGGCTTTGAAAGCTTAAATGGCATTTGTCAACCATCAGTAAATCTTGAAAACTGTTTCTGCAAATAGCCCAACTCCAAGTCTCAGATTTTCTCATTAATCTGTACGTAAGGCCACTGAAGACTTTTTCAGAGCCTGGATAATGCCTGGATTAAAAGATCCATTCAGAAGGGAAAACTTTAGCATTCACCTTGTGTACATAGCCATTTCACCAGTGGTATTCATGGGTTGTTATTTCAACTCTGCATTTGTCCTGCAAACAAGACATTTTGCCACAAAGACTTGGTAGAGACATTCTTCAGTGAATTACTGAAACCTAGCCTCACTATTTGTCATGGTTTGTTATTTTTATCAAGTGTAATCAGTTCAAACAGAAACCCTAGACTGACAACTTTACAATTATGTTACTATTTTAAGACTGGAAGGTATGTTTCTTCTAATTCAACAAAGAAACTGATTACAGCACAACCTGATTGCTTTATCTAATGAAACAGTCTAAAATTTCCCTTAATCAGATGTCAGAAGTTCTTTGTTTGTCTTATATTTAAAGTACAGACAAGAAATTGATATTAATCCTTATTCAACATTTATAATTTATGATATTTTATAAAAACATACTTAATATTTTCTAATATGTTACATACTGCTCTGTGTTTGTCTTTTAGGACAATACAGCTTTAATTGAACTTTCTCCAAATAAAGCTAATGGACAGACTTTAAACCCTACAAACCTGTGCCACTTACACACACAAACTCTTTTTTTAGGCTGTTCTTACATCCCAAGGACATTTATATTCTCTTCTTAATTTTTCTTTTTGCATTTTATATCCAATAGCTTAAACCAGAGCCAAGGTATGAGCTACTTCGACAGGCAGAAGGTATTATTATTATTATTATTATTATTATTGAAATAATATAGTCAAAATGTTTATGCACCACAGAAAAGAAGAAAAACAGAACAACATCACACATTGGAGAGACCCTAGGCAAAGTTTGAGATACCAGTGATGCAATGCTAGTAAAATTTTTCAATATTAAAAGAAAAAAAATTCAGACCCCATCAAATTTCCCCCAATCAGTGATTGAACAAGTCCACCACATTGGAAAATTTACTGTGAATGTCANCTTCCCTTCCCTTCCCTTCCCTTCCCTTCCCTTCCCACCCCTTATTCAAAATCAACGACCATGTGGATTATACTATAAGATAAAGGACTAACTTATACCCATTTCCATGCCAAGTTTATACNTTCGACAGGCAGAAGGTATTATTATTATTATTATTATTATTATTATTGAAATAATATAGTCAAAATGTTTATGCACCACAGAAAAGAAGAAAAACAGAACAACATCACACATTGGAGAGACCCTAGGCAAAGTTTGAGATACCAGTGATGCAATGCTAGTAAAATTTTTCAATATTAAAAGAAAAAAAATTCAGACCCCATCAAATTTCCCCCAATCAGTGATTGAACAAGTCCACCACATTGGAAAATTTACTGTGAATGTCA